>JAEHOD010000040.1:370000-380000 GCA_016834595.1 Chlamydomonas schloesseri | reverse complement strand
CCCAAAAGCCCTCCTCCTCTCTCTTCCTCTTCTCTTTCTCCTCCTCCTCCTCCTCCTCCTGCTTCTTCTTTACCTCCTCCACCTGCTCCTCCTCACCCGGAACGCCATCTCCGTGGCCGTGTGGGGGTCAAGGTAGTTGCCGTGCTCAATGGAGCGCACGCCGCAGCGCACCGCGCGCAGGATTGCTGCGGGCGTGTAGGCGTGCGCGCACACGTACGTGCCCGCCGCCTCCGCCTCCTCCACAATCGCCTTCAACTCGCTCTGTGAGGGCGGGTGCGTGGGAGCCATGCATGTTTAGTTAATGACGAGGGAGATAGGGGGCGGGGTGGGCGTGGGGTGGGTGGGGTGGGGTGGGGTGTAGTCCATTCCCACATTCCCAAATCCGACCATTGAAAACAGGGGGTGGCGCGCGTGCAGATAAGAAAAAGAAAGCTCACATATGCTGCGTGTTTAGAGGGGTGCCGGGCTGCTGCCTCGAGAAAGAGGCGAAAGAATGGCGGCGGGCTGCATGGCACGTGCAGGGGCACGTGATGTCGATTGCCCATGTTACCCACGTTACCCACGTTACCCACGTTACCCATGTCACCCACGTTACCCATGTTGCCCACGTTACCCATGTTGCCCACGTTACCCATGTTACCCACGTTACCCATGTTACCCACGTTACCCATGTTACCCACGTTACCCATGTTACCCACGTTACCCATGTTACCCACGTTACCCATGTTACCCACGTTACCCATGTTGCCCATGTCACCCAATCCGATTCCGCCCACGGGCCCGCCACGTCACACACACAACCCGCGCCCACCTCGCTGAACTGCGTGTTGGTCAGCCTGCCGAGCGGGAGGGGAGGGGAGGGGGGGAGGGGGGGGGAGCGGGGGGTTGTGGTTACCAGCCCAAACTAAACCAATCTAAAGGAAGCGGAGTTAAACAATGCAGTCAAGGCGGGGGTAATTCATTCCAGAAACCAAAGCGACCATAGCAACCCCAAAAGCCAGAACCGGGGGGAGAGGGGCAAACCGGCGTGGGCAAGCTCAGCAAGCTCGGCACGCTCGGCAACCACGCGGGGGTCATCTAACCAACAGCTGTTCGTCTGTACAAAACCACCCACAACATATGCGTCCGCGCCCGCTCGGTGAATGGCCCTCATTCACCCCACATTCCCGCACCTGTCGGTGGGCGAGGCCACGCCGCCCGAGGCCATGATCTTGATGCAGTGCGCGCCGCGCCGCAGCTCGTCACGCGCGGCCTTGCGCACCTGTGCGTGCGACAATGCGAGTGAAAGTGGGTGTGCGCGTGTGTATGTGCTTGCCGGCCGGATCAGGAAAACGCATGGTATGTGAGTATGTGACGAATGGCAAGCTGTGGCTCGCACAGTGTGGATGGGCACTGCAGAGTGCAGGGCATTCCTTCTGGTGTGTGTGTGTGTGTGTGTGTGTGTGTGTGTGTGGTTACCAGCCCAAACTAAACCAAGCTGAAGGAAGCGGAGCGGGGGGGGGTCCACTGCAGAGTGCAGGGCATTCCTTCTGGGGGGGGCTGATGATGCGGTTAGCGCCCGCTTCGTGGCTGGCACCGGCAAGCACGTGCGTGCTGCCGTGCACATCCCATCCGAGACCCCCCCCCCCAAGACCGCTGCACCAACCAACCCCCCCTCACTCAGTCGTCATCCAGCTGTCCTCCCCGCAGGGGGGCTGTAAATACCCAGCCCATTCCAAACGGGGGGCAAAGGGGGGTGTTAGCTCATTCCAGAACCCAAAGTAAACCAACCGAGAGAACCCAAAGCCCCGGGGGCGGGGTGGTGGTGGTGGGGGTAGTTCATTCCAACGACCAAGAGAACCTCTGGGGGGGGCCACGCACCTCCGGGATGCCATCGCACACGCGCCCAATGCCACGCAGGGCCGCGCCGCACGCGCACGCGTCCTCGCCGCGCCCCCGGAAGTCGCCGTGACCGCCGGTCTGGCTCAGCGCATGGCCTGTTGTGTGTCACACGCGGGGGTGGGGTGGGGTGGGGTGGGGGGTAGTTCATTCCAGAAACCAGAAGCGAAACGACCAAGATAACCCGAACCAGCCAGACCAACCCAGAGCGCGGAGGTGGGGGGGGGCACCGCATGCGGGTGTCTCTAACAAGCACACACGCTGCATCTTGCTCGCGCGAACAACCCTTCCCAGCTACCGCGCAATGAAGGACGCAGGGTTGCATCTGAAATTGGTGCATACTCAAGTTTAATTGCGCTAACCCATCGCCGTTTGCAAACCCCGGAAAATCACTGATCTGACCTGTGAACAAGATCTTGGGCCCCAAGACAATCCCCTCCTCCACAGCCTGCGCCAGACCGAAGTCCGCGCCACCTGTTGCGCATGGTCGTGGACGCGTGCGTACCGTATTGATGTTAATCATCATCAGAGCACAAGCGATGGAAGCAATACAACTTATGTCTCAGGCGTGCAGTGATCGCATTGGGTGTGAGGGGGTTAAGTCATCATGCGCGGCACGCCTTCGTCCCCTCATTTGTTTGCATGGGTTATGTATGGTTGATCGGGCTGTAACCAACAACTCCCCACCCCCACCCCCGGCCGCAGTCGCCTTTCCTCCCTTGCCCATCCCCTCTCCACCTCCGGATGCGCATGCTTCATCACGCAACAACACGCCGTGCCAACCACTCCCATGGCCCGCACACCCACATGCCCCCCCGCACCCAGGCACGCATATGCCCCACACCCATGCACACACCCACACTCTTTTGCACACAGGCACGCGCAACCGCCCACACACAAGCCCGCACACAGACACACACAGACACACACACACACACACACACACACACACGCACACGCGGTGTCGACCCTTCCTCTCCTTGTGCTTTTCTAACACACGCACACGCACACACACACACGCACCCGCGTCCCGCACGGTGGTGAACCCGCGCGCCAGCATGCCGCCCAGGATGACGGCCGCGCGCGCCGCCACGTAGGCCTCCGAATGCGAGCGCAGCGCCGCCAGGTCGGCGGTGATGGCGGTGCAGTGCACGTGCGCGTCGCACAGGCCTGCGTTGCGTTGTGTTGCGTTGTGTTGATTGCATTGCGTTGTGTTGTGTTAATTGCATTGCATTGTGTTGTGTTGCGCATCGCGTTGTGTTGTGTTGCGCATTGCGTTGTGTTGCGCATTGCGTTGTGTTGCGCATTGCGTTGTGTTGCGCATTGCATTGCATTGCATTGCGGTACGGTGCATCGCAGTGCGGCGGGGCATGCGTGTTGTTGGTGGGCGTGGTGGTGGGCGTGTGGGTGGCATGGGCATGGGTATGGGTTGCATGGGTGGCAGGCAGGTGCGCAGGCGGGTGGGTGCGCAGGTGGGTGGGTGCGCAGGCGGGTGGGTGCGCAGGCGGGTGGGTGCGCAGGCGGGTGGGTGCGCAGGCGGGTGGGTGCGCAGGCGGGGCAACTGGACAACACAGGTGTTGGGTGCACCCTTACAGTCGCGACGTTTCGCTACGCATGCAACAAAGCTTACCGCTAGCTTGGTGTGCCTTACATCCCAATGCCCCCTCAGTTTAGTATTGGTGGTTTGGTTTGGTTCGTCTTCGGCTCGTCTCAGCCCAGCCCAAGCCACGAAGGGGATTGGTTCACAATTCTAGTACCCCGCACCCCGCGCCCCGCCCCCCGCCCACCTACCTGGCATGAGCACCGCCCCCGCGCAGTCCACCACCACAGCCGGCGCCGCCGGCAGCGGCCCACGCGGGTCGCTCGGCAGCGGCGACAGGCCCGCCAGCAGCGCCGCCGCCGCCTCCACGTCAGCCTGGCGCGCAGCAACCACCCCGGCCTCCAGCTCCGCCTCCGCCTCCGCGGCCATGGGCACGGGCGGCGGCGCCTCCGCCTGCGCCTCCGCGCCCGCCTCCGCGGCTGCGGCTGCGGCTGTAGCAGCTCCGGCGGCCGCGGCGGCCTCCACAGCAGCCGGCTGCGCCCCGGGCTCGCCCTCCTCCTCCTGCTGCTGCTGCTGCTGCTGCTGCTGCCCCGGCTGCTGCTGCTGCTGCTGCTCCCGCTTTTCTGGGCTTTCCTGCTCCAGCTCCTGGTTCTGCTGTTTTGGCTGCTCTTGCCCCGGCATGGGGCCAAGCGCGGCAATGACGCCGTCCCGCAGAGCCACACGCTGCAGACCGGGCAGGTATTCCCCCAGCTGCGTGTCCAGCACCACGGCGTTTACCAGCAGGACCACGCCCTCAGCGCCCGCCGCTGCAGCGGCGGCAGCAGCGGCAGCTGCGTTGGAGGTGGCGCGAGCGGCGCGCAGATGCCTGCGCTGGGAGGCGGCTTTGGCGAAGGAGGAGGTGAGGAGCTCGGGCGGAAGCAAGTTCGCGTCCGTCTTGCAGGTCGGGACGTTTTCGGGGGCCGCCGGCTCCGTTGCCGCCGTCGGCAGCCTCAACCACAGCGTCGACATTCTAAGTGTGCACAGATGCTAGAATGTGGGATTAAAGAGCAGATTCACGAGTGAGCAAGATGGGAAGAATCGGGTTGTCAAAGTTTTCTGCTGCGACCACAATGTGCTCTTCGGTGTCGGTGAATAAATAGTTGGTAACTTCAGAACATGTATATGTAAGTTTGTTCGTGAGCTGGCTCGGGCACGCTGTCGACTTGTTAGGCCCGGCATACGTGGATGTGCCGTAATACCGTACAGCGCCTCGCGAGCTGCCTGTGAGCGGCCCTTGGAAACCGTGAAGCAGGCGCCGCCTCGCAGAGCCTGCAGCCTGGATCCATGCAGGAAAGTGCTTGCAGGGAGGGGGGTTTCGGCTGACTGCGAGGCTGCGGTGGTCGAGCGGCAGGGCCCGGGGACATGGAGCGCGGCGGCAGGAGGGGGACGTCCGGGGGCAGACAGCAATGTAGACGGACGCAAGGCTTGCCTGCGGCATGAACTGATAAAGGCATTCACTGGTCTCGGAAGCCAGCAAATATATTGAAAGTAGGATGCCTAGCAACGCGATTGCTCAGTGCGGGAATGGGGAGTGCGGGCAGCATGGACTAAGGTCAGCATCACAAGAAAGGTGGAACTCCAACTCTCGAGATCTGTGGTTATATTACAATTCAACTCGTTTGCTTGTTGGCAAGTCCAACGAGCCCCGGGTGTCGTGGCAGGCTGGCAGTGTGTGCAAGGGGGGTCAGCGGGGGTCTGGCACGCGGACACGCGGACTTGGCAAGCCAGCGCCCGCCACACCCCGCACCAATTTGCAGCCTTTCCTAATAGATATGTGGGCGCGTTGCCTGAACTGCAGCAAATATATGGCCTACGACGCACACACATCAGACTCGCCGCGGGCTGTCAAAGACATGCAGTGCAACGGGCCGATTCCGCGACTATTTCAATGCGCGCGCTACCGGCTAGCGCGCTTGCGTTGGATAGTTGCATACTCATAAGCTGTGTTATTCCTACCTTCATAACGCTTGCAAGCGCTCAAACCGGTCGTTCTCGTTGCTCGCGAACTTGTTATACCTAAGTAAGCAGCCTTACACACGATGCTGCAGCTTCACTGTGCCGCTCAAAACTATGACTGGGGCCGCAAGTACCAGGATAGCGAGGTGCGAAGCTACTGCCTGTCAAGTTCATGAACATTTGCCGTGGCTATGGCGTGGAGTCCCAGCAGGCCTCCGCAACTATGCCATAGGTTACAATTGCTCATAGCAAGAAAAATTACGTCCTTCACACAGGTCGCGCAACTGGCCCGCGCGAATGGTAACGAAGTCGACGAGTCCAAGCCTTTTGCAGAGCTGTGGTACGTACAGCTACAGGCGTTGGCGACTTGGCGCTGTTGGGGAACGTTTAGGACGCCAGTCGCCCGACCGACTCGCCTGACTCCCGCGGCCACTCTTTCTCCTCAACCCGACGCCCCACGCAGCGACCCCCCCCCCCCCCCGGCGGGCCCCCGCGCCCCTTGCACATACCGCGCCGCGTTGCACACGCACACACACACGCATACTCGGTGAAACACACTCCCCATCAAACCTCCCCATCCCCGTCGCGGCGCGCAGGATGGGCGCGCACCCCAACTGCCCCTCCAAGGTGGCTGCCACGGGCGAGAGCCTGGCCTCGGTGCTGGCAGCCCACCCCGCCGCGCTGCTGGGGGCGCGTGTGGCCAACCACTTCCAGGGCCAACTGCCCTACCTGTTCAAGGTAGGGGGTGAGATCCTGTGAGAGCCCATGCGGGAAGGATGGGGGCGCAGGGGAGGGGATGCAGGCGTGGGGTTGCTTGGTCGTCTTAAACTCCAGCAATGGCAGAGGGCCGCGGTTGTGCGGGGTCTGGGCTGTGGGCTTTGTGCGGCCGACAGGGTGGCTGACAGGGTGTGTAGGTGTGTGGAGGGGAGAGATGAGCAGGTGGCGGCAGGGCCCCGTGAGCGGATGTTGGAGGGGCCGGCGCTTTGAGAACATGCTGTATTGCTATGCTGCTGCTGTACCGCTGCTGTACCGCTGCTGCACCGCTGCCGTACAGGTGCTGTCGGTGAACAAGGCCCTGTCCATACAGTCGCACCCGGACAAGAAGCTGGCGGAGCGGCTACACGCCGAGCACCCCAAGGTGTGTGTGTGTGTGGGGGGGGGGGGGGTGGGGGGGGGGTAGTTCATTCCAGGAACCAGAAGCGAAACGACCAAGAGAACCCGAACTGGGGGGGGCGGGTTGTGGTTACCAGCCCAAACTAAACCAAACCCAATGCATAAGAGCGGGGGAAAGGGGGGGGAGGGGCGTGCACAGGTGGGCGGGTGAGTGGGTGGGTGGCGTGCGTGCATGTGTGCGTGGGTGTGATGGGCATGGGATGGGGGTGGGGTGGGGTGGGGGGCCTTGGCATGGGCACCATCACCAACCCAACAACCTGCCCACTACCCCGCCCATCACCCCACCCACCCACCCACCCTACACCAACCAACCAACCAACCAACAACCACCGACTGCACCGTACTGCCGCACCACACCGCCATGTGCCTTCCTACCTGCCGTACAGATGTACGCCGACCCCAACCACAAGCCCGAGATGGCGCTGGCGCTGTGCGACTTCGAGGCGCTGTGCGGCTTCAGCGCCACGCGGGAGCTGCAGGCGCGGCTGGCGGCCACGCCTGAGCTGGCAGGGCTGGTCGGTGAGGCGCAGGTGGCGGCGCTGGCGGCGCTGCCGGGCGACACGGCGGGGCAGGACGACCAGGCGGCCAAGCAGGTGCGTGTGTGGGGTGGCTGGGAGGGTGGGTGTGGAATTGTGGGTGGGAGGGTGGTTAGGGGCCTGGGGGAGGGGCTCTAGTGCATTCCAGGACCCAAAGCAAGCCAAGATGTGGGGCGGCCGGCCGGGGGGGGGGGGAGGGAGGTTCCATGCATTTAGGTTAAGAAGGGGTGAGGGGGGGAGGGGGGCTTGGGGGTGGGGTGGGGGGTGGGTAGCTTATTCCAGAAACCAAAGCTTGAGGGGACGTGGAGAAGAGGTGGGATGGGTGGTACGGCGGCGGAGCCAGACAGTTATGGTGGGTGCTGTCAGGCGGCTGGGCTGGGCAGGGGAGGGCACGACAGGAGGATGCCATGGCCTGTGGAGCGTGCTCGCAGGGCTGGGCAGGAGCACGTCCAATCTCCGGACCCGGGCATAGACCGTACACACACTTGCACACACTTGCACGCACACACACACACACACACACACACACACACACACACACACACACACACACACACACACACACACACACACACACACACATGCGGTCCACCTCACACACTCCCTCCCTCCCACCCGACTGCTCCCCCAACCCCCCTCTCCCCCCTTCCCCCGCAGGCGCTCAAGGCGGCCTTCACGCACCTCATGACCGCGCCGCCCGCCGCCGTGACGGAGGCGGTGCGGGCGCTGGTGGCCCGCCTGCGCGCCAAGAAGGAGGCGGGCGGCGGCGGCGGCGGCGGCGGCGGCGGCGGCGGTGTCCGCGAGCAGGAGCAGGAGCAGGAGCAGGAGCAGGAGCAGGAGCAGGGGCAGGGGCAGGGGCAGGGGCAGGGGCTCACCGAGCACGAGGAGCTGGCGCTGCGGCTGAACGAGCAGTTCCCCGATGACGTCGGCATCTTCTCCGCCTTCTTCCTCAACATCGTGAGTGGCGCTGCCAGCTGCCAGCTGCTGCTGCTGCTGCTGCTGCTTTGGGTGCTGTATGCCACGTACTATGTACTGACAACCTTCCAACACACACATGTACACGCCCTCGCACACACACACGCCCCCCCCCACACACACAGGTGCGGCTGCCCGCCGGCTCCGCCATCTACCTGCCCGCCAACGAGCCACACGCCTACCTGGCCGGCGAGCTGGTCGAGTGCATGGCCGCCTCGGACAACGTCATCCGCGCCGGCCTCACGCCCAAGTTCAAGCACGCAGACGTGCTGTGCGAGAGCCTGACCTACCGGCAGGGCCCGCCCGAGGTGCTGACGGGGCGACCCGCGGGTCACGGTGGGTCGGTGCGCGTGTACCAGCCGCCCTTTGAGGAGTTCGAGCTGCAGAAGCTGGAGGTAGCTGGTGGCGAGGTCGCGCTGGCGGCCAGCGCTGGGCCGCGGATCCTGCTGGTGACGGCCGGCGAGGCGGAGCTGGGGGTCGCTGGTGAGCTGACGGCCGAGCTGGAGGCGGTGAAGGAGGTGGAGCGCGGCGGCGTGCTGCGGCGCGGCAGCATCGCGCTGCTGGCGCCGGGCGTGGAGTTTGCGGTGCGGCGGGCGGAGGGGCTGGTGGGCTGGATGGCGGCGGTGAACAGCGCCTTCCTGGCGCTGGAGGAGGTGCGGCAGCAGCAGCAGCAGCAGCAGCAGCAGCAGGGGACGGCAGGCGCTGCGGAGGAGGAGGAGGAGAAGGCGGCGGTGGCGTGAGTGGCAGTGGCAGGTGGGATAGTGGGATAGTGGCTTGCGTGGGGAGCGGGCCTGCAGTTGTGAGTCGAAAGAAAGAGAGAGGGAGGGGTGGGAGCGAATGAGTGGAGGGGAGTGTCTGCCTGGTGTGTGTGTGTGTGTGTGTGTGTGTGTGTGTGTGTGTGTGTGTGTGTGTGTGTGTGTGTGTGTGTGTGTGTGTGTGTGTGTGTGTGTGTGTGTGCGTGTGTGCATGTGTGTGTGTGTGTGTGTGTGTGTGTGTGTGTGTGTGTGTGTGTGTGTGTGTGTGTGTGTGTGTGTGTGTGTGCGTGTGTGTGTGTGTGTGTTTCGTCTTATACAAGCGCGCCATGGTGTCATGTGGTCGCGGAGGGATGAGCGGGATACAGATGGACCCGGCTGCATTGGGGATAGCCAGGAAACGGGATATCCAGTTCAATTGACTGCTTTGACTGATTGTTCCTGGTGGGGGACTCAGGTAGTACTGGTGGTGCTGGTGGTGCTGGTGGTGTGTGTGTGTGTGGGGGGGGGGTAGTTCATTCCAAAACCCAGGAAGACCAAATGGGGGGCCGCGTGCCAACCAATTGTTGTGCCGCAGCAGGACTTGAACATCACGACACGACAGGGAGGCGCTGGCTTGGTGAAGTTACATGGGCTGGAACAGAGTGCACGGGGGGGGATGCACGGGGGGCATGTGACTACTGACATGAAGGGGCAGGGGTGCCCCTGATGAAGGGCCATAGTTTGCATTGGTTACAGGAGGGAACTGCCGACGCAGTTCACGAGCCAGCACAGCACTTTGTGGGTGGCCATAGGACGCCTTTGCCTTGGCACGATTCATGGCTGCACATCTGTTGGTGTTTTTTCATTCCGCCGCCGCAGCAACGACAACCGCACTGTAAGGTGTCCTTATTTTAGTGGAGGGGCCCGGGTCCTGTGGAATGATCACCGCGGCTTGTCACAGACTGGTGGAAGGTGGGGGCTGCTCGACTTCCCTCGGCGGTTAGTCATCAAAATCGCATTCACCCGCGTTCGTGCTTAAACATGCAGACTGTATGCTTCCTCTATCGGGCTGAACCGTGGCCTTTCCTCTTAGGTTGGCGCGTCGCAAATCGCTCGCAGTGGCTGACATAAGCCGAACTCGCACCTCATTCAGGCCGGCCTTCTTCTGA
>JAEHOD010000040.1:230000-365000 GCA_016834595.1 Chlamydomonas schloesseri | reverse complement strand
ACCGCCACCGCCACCGCCACCGCCACCGCCACCGCCACCGCCAGCGCCAGCGCCACCAGCACCGCCACCGCCACCGCCACCGCCGCCAGCGGCGGCTACAGCTACAGGCCGCTGCCGCCGGAGCTGTCCCGCCCGCTCGCGGCCGCCTACCTGGCGGCGGCGCTGTGTGCCCAGCCGCCGAGCGCGGCGGCGGCCGCGGCACAGGTTGCAGCTGCGAGCGGCGGCGGCGGCAGCGGCTGTAGCACCACGCAGCTGCTGCAGCCGCCGCCGGGCACGTGGCACCCACCGCCGCTGTTCGCCGCCGCCGCAGCCACCGCCGCCGCCCCGTGGCCCACCCCCTCAGCAGCAGCAACCCAAGGCCGGGCGGCTGCGTGGCCGCCGCAGCAGGCCGCCGCACGTGTCACACCGTCGGCGGCGGCGGCGGCGGCAGTGGCAGCCCCGCAGCAGCCGGCGGCCCTTCTGGGCTTGGGCGTGCGGCTGGCGCGTCAGTGCCTGGCGGCGGCGCGCAGCAGCCGCGGCAGTAACCACCCCGACACCGCCCGCTGCGCCGCAGCGCTGGGGCTGCTGCTGCACGTCACTGGCTGGGACGGCAGTAGCAGCGGCGGCAGCAGCAGCGCCGTTGCCGCATCACCATCAGCGTCAGAGGGCGGCACCGCCAGCGGCGCCGGCGGCAGTAGCAGCAGCAGCAGCAGGGTGGAGTCAAGGGCCTTGAGCAGTGGCGGCGTTGGCAGTAGCAGCAGCTTCAGCCTCAGGATGGCGCCTGCAGGCCGCAACAGCAGCAGTAGCAGCAGCAACAGCCCATGCAGACCACTACGTCCGCAGCAGCAGCCGCAGGTGCAGCAGGCGCCGCCGCACCTAGCAGCAGCTGTTGCCGCGGCCTCCTCCTCCTCCTCAGACGACCCACGACGACGGCATGGCTCACCTACAGGCAGCAGCAGCAGGGCTCTGATGGGCGGCGGCGGCGGACTGTCGCCAGCAATAGCAGTAGCAGCAGTAGCAGCAGCAGCGGCGGGCGCAGCTGCGCTGGGCGGCGGCGGCTTCGTTACGGGTGTGGGGGGCGTCACGCCAGCAGCAGGCCTCGTCGGCGGCGGCAGTAGCAGCAGCGTCGGCGGCGGCGGCCTGTCGCCTTGCCGGCTCCGGCCTACCGCCGCGGGTGGTGGAGGAGGAGGTGGTGCTACTGCCGTGGGTGCTGTTGGCGGCGCGCATGTGCTGACCATGGGCGTGGCGGCGGCGGCGGCGGCGGGGGCGGCAGTAGCGGCAGGCGGGCCGGGCAGCCGGACGGCGTCCCCCGCGCGCAGCAGGCTTCTGTCATCTCCACCGGTCTCCACTTCAGGCGGCGGCGGCGGGGCCGCCGGCTGCTGCAGCCCCGGCGGCGGCGGCGGCGGCGGTGGGCCGGCTGGCGGCAGTAGCAACTGCAGCGGCGGTGGGGCTACCATCAGCTGCTGCTCTGGCGCAGCAGCATCCTTCAGTGCTGCTGGCGACGTTGTTGCCGGCAGTAGCAGCAGCAGCAGCATCAACAGCAGCGGCGGCAGTAGCAGCGAGGCGGAGGCGCTGCTGGCGGGGGCGGCGGTCACGCTGGAGCGGTGGCTGGGCGCGGGCCACGGCGAGGTGCTGGCGGCGCGGGGCGCGCTGGGCGGTGTGCTGCTGGCGGCGGGCAGGTGGGTGCGTGGGTGGGTGGGTGGGTGGGTGGGTGGGTAGGGGTGGGTAGGGGTGGGTAGAAGTGGGTAGGGGTGGGTGGGTGGGTGGGTGGGTGGGTGGGTGGGTGCGTGGGTGGGTGGGTGGGTGGGTGGGTGGGTGGGTGGGTGGGTGGGTGGGTGGGTGGGTGGGTGGGTGGGTGGGTGGGTGGGTGGGTGGGTGGGTGGGTGGGTGGGTGGGTGCGTAGGGGTGGGTGGGTGGGTGGGTGCATGCGCTCATGCTTCACTGCGGTACTGCTTGGTGTGGCACTACCGTCGTATGTACGGATGTATGCGTGTTCGCCCGTACGTGCGCCAGGCAAGCGCTCGAAATAATAATAAGCGTACCGGCCGGCCTTACGGCGGCATGACATGCTTTCCCTGGGATGCCTGGGAATGTCGGGGAACGGAACTTGGGATTTAGCTTTATTTACTTTGCTGGACATGCCCACCTACCCATTCATGGGCGCCCAATGGGTTTTGGTCCCCGCCGTACGTGTGCCTGCTGATTATTTCAGGTACGATGAGGCGACCGGGCTGCTGCGGCGCGCGCTGGCGGCGGCAGTAGCGGCGGCAGGGCCCGGCAGCGGCAGTAGCGGCAGTAGCGGTGGCAGTAGCGGCACCGGTGGCAGTGGCAGTGGCAGCACCGCTGCGGCGGCGGCCGCCACGCCCGCAGGAGCAGTGCCTGCCGCAGGAGCGGCGGCGGCAGGGGTGGCGGCGGCCGCGGTGGTGATGACCGCACGACTGGATTTGGCGGCGGCGCTGGCGGGTGCGGGGCGGCAGCGGGAGGCCAAGGCACTTCTGCAGGTAGGGATGGATGGAGGTATAGCTAGCTAGCATGGGTGCGTGCCCTTACTTGTTACCCTAGCTACTGGGCAGACTCACGCACCCGCCCGTCTGCTGTGCTTGCGATGCACCATTGAAGCCTCCGCCTCGCTCCACAGCACAGCACAGGGGCCGCTTGCCAGCGTTAGTTTCCAGATTATCTGTCACTTCGGTTCATCCAGCTTTCCTTTCTGACAAGAATAATCAATGGCAGCATCAGCAATGACACCTGCTGCATGTCGCGCTAGCTTGGACCCGCTAGCTGTTTGCACAAATTAGCTAGTAACAACTGCCGTACACGGCACAGTTTGCCGCATCGTGTGATGATGTTCCACCTGTGCCCTCTACCGGTATCTACCTAATGCCCTCTATCTAAAACCGGTTTCTGGTACCGCCTACTGCGTGCAGGAGCTGCTGGGAGAGCTGCAGGAGGCTGATGAGGACCAGGCAGCCGCAGCAGCGGCGGCGGCGGCGGCGGCGGCGGTGCCGGCGGTGCCGGCGGTGCCGCCGGCGTCAGCATTTGGCCGCGGCAGTAGTGCTCGCGCGCCCCCTCACCACCCCCACCACCAACCGCACCACCTGCACCTGCACCATCACCCCCGCCAGCTGCACTCCCACTACCAGCGGGACAGTAGCAGCGGCAGCGGCAGCGTGTCTTCGCCCGGGTGTTACGATCTGGGGGTGGTGGGCCCGCCGGGGGCGACTGCTGCTGGCGGCGCTGCTGCCGCCCCGGCGGCTGCGACGTGGTCGCTGTCGCCAAACTCTATAAGCCCATCATCATCGCCCCCACCATCGTCATCATCGCCGTCGCCGCCGCTGTCGGCAGCGGCGGGCGGCGGCGGCGGCTGCTGGGGCGGCATGAGCTCCCTGAAGCGCCGGGAGCTGCAGGTGGGTGGGTGGGTGGGTGTCGCTCCTGGTTCCGTGTGTGTGTGTGTGTGTGTGTGTGTGTGTGTGTGTGTGTGTGTGTGTGTGTGTGTGTGTGTGTGTGTGTGTGTGTGTGTGTGTGTAGCAACGGGTTTACAGGCGGCCTGACGAGTCTCGTGATCGTGTGTGTGTGTGTGTGTGTGTGTGTGTGTGTGTGTGTGCATGAGCTTTCGCACACACGTGGTGGGGGAGCCGTGGGGGTGGATTACCAGCCCAAACTACACCAAACCCAATGCATAAGATCGAGGAGGTGAGCGGTGGTAGCTAGCAGGTAGAGGAGTGCGAAATGCGGGGCACTTCAGGACACTGTTCAGCGCTCATCATGGAATCTATACCGTTGTCGCCCCATTGTAGTGTTAGGAAACACGGGACAGGGAACATTGTGTGTTCATGATGTTGACTGTATGTGTGTTCGAACTATATGGCATGCTATGCGTGCACCATCAGCCAATGACACACACACACACACATGTCTTTCATAGTTTGTTATCTCCTTGTGATCTCTAACACATGTCTTTCATAGTTCTCTCCCTTGTGATCTCTAACACACACACATGCACATGCACATGCACAGGCCCGCGCGGCGCATCAGCTGGCGTCGCTGAGCTCGGCCGGCGGGGCGGGCGACACGGCCCGCAGGCTGTACACACAAGCACTGACGGTAGGTAGCTAGGGACTAGCTAGGGAGCGAGCCAGTATAGCGAGCGAGTGGGAAGCAGAGTGCTGCTGCCAGCTGTCGGGAGGGTGTGCCAGCGAGGTGTGCGTGCTGTGTTTGCTGCCGGTTAGGCGGTTACGACGCAACCATGCATCATCAGGAACGCGCCGTCGCCCTGCTACCGCCCCTGCCTACGAGGCTACGACGGCAATCAGGAACGCGCCGCACACCTGTGTGTAACGGCTGCTGGCCATCCAAGCCTCGAACGCATCATGGCGCATGCACCCGCACAGTACCCACGCACGCGCCTACCACGCACGCACGCACACGCAACATGTCCTAACCACCTACCTACCGCCAACTAACAACGCGCACCAAATAAACAGGGCTTCACAGCGGTGTACGGCCGGCGCCACGTCATCACCACCGGCTGCCGCCTGGCGCTGGCGGCGGAGCTGGCGCGCGGGCGGCGGTACCGTGCGGCGCTGGGGCACTACCGGCTGCTGCAGCAGCAGGTGAGCGAGGAGCACGGCCCGGGCTGCGCCGCGGCAGCGCGGCTGAGCCGCCTGGTGGGCGAGGTGGAGGAGGAGGCAGAGGAGGCAGGCGTCGAGCTGGAGGAGGAGGGGGAGGGCGGGGAGGGGGAGGAGGAGTAGGAAGGTAATAAGAGGAAGGTTGAGGGCGGGTGCGTGGGCGGCACCGACCGTGTGTGCATGCGTTAGCTGCAGCAGCAGAGGCAGGAGTGTGGGATTGCAGTGAGTTTCAATTCAAAGAAAGGAGGCCTTACAGGTAGCAGAAAGAGCGGGCCGATAGCTACTGTTCATCGTTGCTCATGAGCCATGCATGGAAGCTTATTTGTGTGTGGCGCCATGTCGTGTGCATGTGGCGCGCTCGCCGGGGGGAAGGTTGTACAAACAACTCGTAAGAAATTTATGTCACACTTATGCATCCTTCACTCTCATACTGTAATAGTAAGCGAGGGTGTGCGCACGGGCAGGAAGGACTCAGCGTGGCACGCGCCAAGGGGGGGGCGGGGCAAGGGGTGCAAACACACACACAAACACAATGTCAGCAGGGTCAGCCGTCCCCGCCGCGCCAGGGGGCCGCTGAGCTGCATTGAGCTGCATTGGGCTCACATCCCAAACCCCAAATCGAGAAGCAGCACACGCGGAGCCCTGATCATGTGACCCAAGCGATCCAACCGTTCTCTAGGACGCAGCCATCCATCAGTGCAGCCTCCAGGTCTTGGCAAGTAAGGTAGTCTTCAGGTCTCCATTCTTGCGGCATGAACACGCTGAGCCCGTACCACCGTGCCGTACCACGTGCACCCAGGTTTGACAATGCCTCTTGTTAGCAAAATCACATCCATCAATTATGCCGCTGCACACTACCGCGGGCGGCGTGACCCTTCCTTCGCCCCCCGTCAGCCGGAGGAGCCGCAGCAGCCCCAGCCCCATGTCGTGCAACCATGTTGGCACCCATCACCACGCGGCCCCATATTGTGTGTGTGTGGCTACAAGGTGGTGCGCACTCCCGTGCCTTCCTGCCTCGCGAAAATCGAAGGCCCCGGCCGGGGTGACCCTTATAAGCCGGGGTGACCCATATGAGCCACAGTGCCTTAGTGCCGACAGCGCAGTACCGGTTCCTTAGCCGCCGGACCCTCGTACAGTCACCGCCGCCTCCTCTTATCAATCAGTCTTATCTAAGCCATGCCGTGGCCTGGGCACGAAGGGCCGTAAACATACGCTGAAGCTGCCTGTGGCAACTAGTCAGGTCGCTTGACCGCCCGCCGACTGCACACCAGCAGCTGCACTCCACGCAGCAACCGGCCCCTTGACTTAATACCGGCCCCAACAGGCACGGCATCGGCCCTTTCACCGCCCCAGAGCCTGAGGTCGGCTTGTAAACCAACCTTCTCCACATTCACCCCCGAATTTCATTCACTCCGCGGCTCGAGCCGAGCCAACAAGCCATTTGTGCTCCAGCGCCGCCGCCGCCGTGAGCTGGCCAGACAGCAGCTGAGTGGGTTGTAGGGGTTTGGGGACGGGCGCGGACGGAAACGGGAGGACTTGATACGGAGATGGTGGAAGCGCAGGCCCCTGAACACCCTATCCAGCAAACCCGCTCCACCTTAGTTCGTTCCCGGTCACGCTCTGTGTGGAACGCTGAAGCAAGGGCCAGCAAATCACGCAAGCACGCACCTGCTGCAGCAGGTCCTTGCCGCCCGCGTCCAGCTCCACTCCCCCGCACATCAGCTGCTCCGCCACCATGCGCAGGTCTGAGCGGAACGTGTACTTGCCGCCGGCGTCCAGCGTGTGCGTGCTCCAGAACTGCAGCGGATACTGCGCCCCACTGCACGCAGCAGCCAGCACCCGTCCAACATGCATGCGAATCACACGCCAGCTCAGGGGTCTACAACAGCTGAACAGCTGAACATGCTCGCCAGTGTGATTCGGACTGCGCGTTGTGCATCGGGTCGTCGCGCCACCTCCCTTCCCCTCGTTCACGCGTACCCACCTGCAGTCACAGTCCTCCCGGCCGGCGTGCTCAAGGTCGATCAGCAGCCAGCGCCTCTCGGCGGGCAGGAAGATGACGTTGGGCCACCGCACGTCGCGGTGCACAAAGCCTGCGGCCGCACATCGGTCGTTGTTCCAAGCAAGCATACAGGCGGACATGGCCGCAACCGCACAAGGCGTACATTCCCTGCGTCATATGCCACCGCTGATGCTGCAGGTGAGGCAATACATCCGCCGCCAACATGGCGGCGCATTACACGCATTACCAACCGTCCACCTATTACCAGCAGATTCGTACATATAGCAGCCACTCGTACCTTCACTGTGCAGCGCCGCAAGGCCGCGCAGCACGCCGGACACCGCACGCGCGAGAGTGCGCAGGTCGGCGGGTGGGCCCTCGCAGGGCACCCCCACCGGCGCCAGGTGCACTATGTACACGTCATCGCATAGCTGCAGGCCCGCGTGCCCCTCGACGTCGTACACCTGGATGATGTGGCGCCGGTGCTCCTCCTTCGACATCTTGCGGTACACCTCCTGCAGCAGCTCGAAGCTGGTGAACGGCGCGTGCTTGGTTGTGAAGTTGGCGATGGACTTGCGGACGAAGCCTGCATACATGTTTGCGTTGGGGCGGGCGCACTTTGGGATTGCCAACGTCAGCATCCAGACGCGCGCTTTCTCCTCACTTCACGGCGTGCAGCAGCAGCGCCACCAGCATCAACCATTCGAGCCATGCACGAGGACTGGAATGAAAGCAACACGGCCCGCACCACATCAGCAGCCATGGGCTATCTACGCACCCATGCGTACCCCGCAGTAGGCAGTATGTGCACAGGCCGTCCTGTGAGCGCGAGATGTGCCCGAACTCCAGGGGCACGGTGGGCGCCTGCGAGGCGTAGCCCGCAAGCAGTCGCCAGATGTTGCAGGAGGCAGTCAACGCCCCCAACCGACCCAGAGCCGTGTTGAGGTCCAGCGCGTCGCTGATCGGCGTGGCCTGCACGTGCGTGGCTCCGTCCGACCTGCAGGCCAAACACACGCATTAACGCAGCCCCGTGTGAAGCCACTCGGGTAACAGTGCGTTGTTACAAAGCGCATGGCGCTAGGTTATGATGCAGTTGCTATAAGAAATTCCCCGTCCTGTTCAACAACTGTAGCGACCACACGCTTCAAGGACTCACTCTGGTGGCTGGATGCAAAAGAACTGCGCGTGTGAGTATGTGGAGAGGCCCGCGGATAGGCATGACAGTTAGCGCTAGACGCATGTGTGAATGCATGCTTCAGAATGACGTTACATGTGAAAGTCTCTCCCAGTAAGCGAGCCCACGCCCATCCACCCACCCGCACGGGAGGCTGCACAAGGACGGACGGACAAATTCAGCACATGAAGACAATGCACATTCATGACTGCCTGTTCGCCCGCACCTGCAGCATTGTCCCTGCCGCGGCGTAAGCCAGCATGCAGGGTGGCCGCTTGCCCGGCAACAGCCCCGCCGCCCACGCAGTCGACATCTTGGTTGTCAGCTCCTGGATTGCTGCATTAAGCTGAGCCGACCGGGCCTTTTCCTCGCCCTTGAGAACCAGCGCTCCGTTGACCCAGCACAGGTAGTCAGGTCGCAGGCTCTTTACTGCAGCATACAGCACGTGGCCCAGCCAGCACACGGGCCAGCCAGCTTGAATGGCATGCGTTATCAACGTACTTGTGCGGGGACTACGCAGGGCAGGTTTACACACGCGCAAACACAGGAAGTGACCAACCACCCACTTGTCGCCCCGCTTGCGTCCGCCGTGTTGCGGTCCATGTGAATGCGCATCTGTCCCGGCAGGTGCTTCACGATGAGCCGCAGCGTGTCCTCCACCACGATGCATGTGCTGCGGGCGGTGTACGCCTCAGACCCGACAAACGGCTCCAGGTCCATCACATGCCGCACGTGCGCAGACAGTGCATCCGCGCTCGCGGCCTGAGACAAGGAAGTGTACACGCGCGCGTGATGAACGCACCAGAAAGGTGCAGGCACGCACGCTTGAGATGTCAAGGCCAGCCCTTCCCCCACCAGCAGCACCCACCGCCTTCGAGGCAGCGGCCGATACCAGCGGCCCCTCCAGCTCGGCATGCTGCAGGAACAGGCGTGTAGCCACAGTCCCTGGCAGCGGGAGGCCAGGCCTTAAGGGCTCGGCCAGCACCTGGCGCAGGTCGGACGGGGGCCCCCACAGGAGTTGCGCGTCGAACGCAGGCAGGCAGTCCTTGAGGTATGTTGCCGTCGTGTCATCTGCGCCATTTGAATCAAGGTGCGGTGGGTGGCTTCCTACACAATTTCCAAAACAAGTGTGATCACACCCAGATTTCAAGTGCAGTACTCACTGAAGATGTCGATGCCCGTGGATGTTGCACCTGAAGAAAGACAAGAAGAGCGAGCTTGTCATTTGACTGTAGTCAGTTACTTCTAAAGCGTACCCCGGAGCATCCGCTCGAACTTACTCTGGAGCATCCGCTCGACAAACGCCTTCTCAATCTCCGGAGCGTTCCGTGCCGCCAAGGGCTCCCAAACAGCCCAGAAGCCCTGGTCGTAAATTCACGTAAAGATACTGTAAAACTTCGGAAGGCGACTTCGGGCCCATAGCAGGCAGTGAAGCTTCGGTGATCGGGATTCGGGCCAGCACGAAGTCGCACTCTTACTTGGAGCTCCAAGTCTGGCATCCTCGCCAGGGCCTCCAGGAGATCGACGCAGGCTGCGTCGCTGCCGATATAAAGCGTGACGAGCCGCGCGCTTGCCTCGCTTCGCGCCATGACTCTCCGCGTTGGAGTTCAAAAACCAACGCACTAGGTCTCTATTCCAGACTATCGGTGGAGAAGCCGTCGAAACGGAATCGAGAGGTGCTAAAAGTTTATCGCTGCAAGCCAGAACGCATACGGGAATATAGCCAGCTGCTGGAGCGATAAGGTACAGTGGAGGCACAAGTTTGGAAGGGTATAGAGGCAGCAACGAGTTCACTTTCATGAGCCTGGAATTCGGCTTCATCGCCCATACATGTGTCCGACCTCCATTCGGGTTCACAGAAACCCTCCCCCTTGCACCCCCTTCCCTTCGTCCTGACATCGCCCCGCTTGCCCTGGACCGTAGCCTGGCTGTGCGTGTAGCCATTGGGCAAGGGGAGGATGGGCGTCGCCGCGACTTAACAAAGGATGGGAGATTGGGAGGGGGCGGCGCTGGGGCGGCTGCTCCGCGTGCAGCAGCAGCAGCAGCAGCAGCAGCAGCAGCAGCAGCAGCAGCAGCAGCAGCAGCAGCAGCAGCAGCAGCAGCAGCAGCAGCGGCGGCAGCAGCAGCAGCGGCAGCAGCAGCAGCGGCAGCAGCGGCAGCAGCGGCAGCAGCGGCAGCAGCGGCAGTAGCAGCGGTGTTGCCGCATCATCATCCGCGTTATCAGAGGGTGGCACCGCCCGCAGCGCCAGCGGCGCCGGCGGCAGTAGCAGCAGTAGCGGCAGTAGCTGCAGGGAGGAGTCAAGGGCCTTGAGCAGTGGCGTTGGCAGGAGCAGCAGCTTCAGCCTCAGGGTGTCGCCTGCAGGCCGCAGCAGCAGCAGTAGCAGCAACAGCCCATGCAGGCCACTACGTCCGCAGCAGCCACAGATGCAGGCGCCGCCGCACCCAGCGGTAGCAGCAGCAGCTGTTGCCGCGGCCACCTCCTCATCAGAATCACGACGGCATGGCTCACCTGCAGGCAGCAGCAGCAGGGCTCTGATGGGTGGCGGCGGCGGCGGGCTGTCGCCAGCAGTAGCAGCAGTAGCAGCAGCAGCAGCGGCGGGCGCAGCTGCACTGGGCGGCGGCGGCTTCGTTATGGGTGCGGGGGGCGTCACGCCAGCAGGCCTCGTCGGCGGCGGCAGTAGCAGCAGCGTCGGCGGCGGCGGCCTGTCGCCTTGCCGGCTCCGGCCTACCGCCGCGGGTGGTGGAGGAGGTGGTGCTACTGCCGCGGGTGCTGTTGGCGGCGGTCATGTGATGACGAGGGGCCTGGCGGCGGCGGCGGCGGCGGCGGCGGCAGCAGGCGGCGGGCCGGGCAGCCGGACGGCGTCCCCAGCGCGCAGTTGCAGGCTTCTGTCATCTCCACCGGTCTCCACTTCAGGCGGCGGCGGCGGGGCCGCCGGCTGCTGCAGCCCCGGCGGCGGCGGCGGCGGCGGTGGGCCGCCGGCTGGCTGCGGCAGTAGCAACTGCAGCGGCGGCGGGGCTACCATCAGCTGCTGCTGCTCTGGCGCAGCGGCATCCTTCAGCGCTGCTGGCGACGTTGTTGCCGGCAGTAGCAGCAGCATCAGCATCAACAGCAGTGGCGGCGGCAGTAGCGGCGGCATAAGCGGCGGCAGTAGCAGTGAGGCGGAGGCGCTGCTGGCGGGGGCGGCGGTCACGCTGGAGCGGTGACTGGGCGCGGGCCACGGCGAGGTACTGGCGGCGCAGAGCGCGCTGGGCGGTGTGCTGCTGGCGGCGGGCAGGTGGGTAGGTGGGTGGGTGGGTAGGGGTGGGTGGGTGGGTGGGTGGCTGGGTGGGTGGGTGGGTGGGTGGGTGGGTGCATGCGCTCATGCTTCACTGCGGTACTGCTTGGTGTGGCACTACCGTCGTATGTACGGATGTATGCGTGTTCGCCCGTACGTGCGCCAGGCAAGCGCTCGAAATAATAATAAGCGTACCGGCCGGCCTTACGGCGGCATGACATGCTTTCCCTGGGATGCCTGGGACTGTCGGGGAACGGAACTTGGGATTTAGCTTTATTTACTTTGCTGGACATGCCCACCTACCCATTCATGGTCGCCCAATGGGTTTTGGTCCCCGCCGTACGTGTGCCTGCTGATTATTACTTCAGGTACGATGAGGCGACCGGGCTGCTGCGGCGCGCGCTGGCGGCGGCAGTAGCGGCGGCAGGGCCCGGCAGCGGCAGTAGCGGCAGCGGCAGTAGCGGCAGCGGTGGCAGTAGCGGCAGTGGCAGTGGCAGCACCGCTGCGGCGGCGGCCCCCACACCCGCAGGAGCAGCAGCGGCAGGGGTGGCGGCGGCAGGGGTTGCGGCGGCCGCGGTGGTGATGACCACCCGACTGGATCTGGCGGCGGCGCTGGCGGGTGCGGGGCGGCAGCGGGAGGCCAAGGCACTGCTACAGGTAGATAGGGATGCTATGGCTGGAGCCATGGAGGGAATGGAGGTATAGCATGGGTGCCCTTGGTGCCCTTATTACTGGGCGGACTCACGCACCCGCCCATCTGCTGTGCTTGCGATGCACCATTGAAGCCTCTGCCTCCACAGCACAGCACAGGGGCCGCTTGCCAGCGTTAGTTTCCAGATTATTATTTGTCACTTGGGTTCATTCAACTTTCCTTTCTGACAAGAATCAATGGCAGCATCTACCGTATAACACCTGCGGCATGCCGCGCTGGAACCCGCTAGCTGTTTGCACAAACTAGCTAGTAACAACTGCCGTACACGGCACAGTTTGCCGCATCGTGTGACGATGTTCCACTTGCGCCCTCTATGTATATCTAATGCCCTCGCCTATCTAAAACCGGTTTCCGGTATGTACCGCCTGCTGCAGGAGCTGCTGGGAGAGCTGCAGGAGGCTGAGGACCAGGCAGCAGTAGCAGCAGCAGTAGCAGCGGGAGCGGCGGCGGCGGTGCTGCCGGCGGTGCCGCCGGCGTCAGCATTTGGCCGCGGCAGTAGTGCTCGCGCGCCCCCTCACCACCCCCACCACCAACCGCACCACCTGCACCTGCACCATCGCCCCCGCCAGCTGCACTCCTACTACCAGCGGGGCAGTAGCAGCGGCAGCAGCAGCATGTCTGCGCCCGGGTGTTACGACCTGGGGGTGGTGGGCCCGCCGGGGTCGACTGCTGCTGGCGGCGCTGCTGCCGCCCCGGCGGCGGGTGCGACGTCGCTGTCGCCAAGTTCTATGAGCTCATCCTCACCGCCCCCACCATCGTCATCATCGCCGTCGCCGTCGCTGTCGCTGCTGTCGGCAGCGGCGGGCGGCGGCGGTGGCTGGGGCATGAGCTGGCTGAAGCGCCGGGAGCTGCAGGTGGGTGGGTGGCTGGGTGGGTGTCGCTCCTGGTTCCGTGTGTGTGTGTGTGTGTGTGTGTGTGTGTGTGTGTGTGTGTTGGTAAACGGAAACGGAGAGGAATCCCCGCAATCGCTCGCAGTTACTGACGGATACGCACCGAATACTTCTTGGACGGTACCGCGTAGCCCCGGTAGTCATACTTACCCGCAGAAATACGGTAGCCTGGAACCCGTCGGGCGTTCGCGAAGCAAACCGACCCCGACATGCACCCATATGCTTGTGACATGCGCCTAAAAACGTTTACCCAGCACGCCTAATTCCCTGATTCCCGCCCGCTGTCCGTAGTCTCACCTCCGTGTGTGTGTGTGTGTGTGTGTGTGTGTGTGTGTGTGTGTGCATGCGCTTTCGCACACACGTGGTGGGGGAGCCGTGGGGGGGGGGGGGGGGGGGGGTACCAGCCCAAACTAACCAACCCCAATGCATAAGAGCGAGGAGCGAGGTGAGCGGTGGTAGCTAGCAGGTAGAGGAGTGCGAAATGCGGGACACTTCAGGACACTGTTCAGCGCTCATCATGGAATCTATACCGTTGTCGCCCCATTGTAGTGTTAGAAAACACGGGACAGGGAACATTGTGTGTTCATGATGTTGATTGTATGTGTGTTCGAACTATATGGCATGCGTGCACCATCAGCCAAGGACACACACACACACACACATGTCTTTCATAGAACCAGGTTCGGACAGTGGGCTTTCCCCGAGTGTCCCTTGTGATCTCTAACACACAAACATGCACGCACATGGAATTCTCTCCGTTTCCGTTCACCAACGCATGCACGCACGCACAGGCCCGCGCGGCACATCAGCTGGCGTCGCTGAGCTCGGCCGGCGGGGCGGGCGACACGGCCCGCAGGCTGTACACACAAGCACTGACGGTAGGTGGGGACTAGCTTGGGAGCGAGCGAGTAGAGCGAGCGAGTGGGAAGCAGCTTGCTGCTGCTAGCTGTCGGGAGGGTGTGCTAGCGAGGTGTGCTGTGTTTGCTGGCGGTTACGACGCAACCATGCATCATCAGGAACGCGCCACCGCCCTGCCACCGCTGCCTATGGCGGCAATCAGGATCGATCGCGCCACACACCTGCGTAGTAATGCTGTCCCAATGAAGAGCCGAGGCAGGGCATGATGAAGTGCAGATGAAGGCTCCCGGTTCCCGGAGTGTGCTGCAGCTGGCCATCCAAGCCATGAACGCATCGTGGCGCACCCGCAAAGTAGCCTCGCACGCACCTACCACACACGCACACGCAACATGGCGCACCCGCACAGTACCCACCGCCAACTAACTAACGCGCACCAAATAAACTAACAGGGCTTCACAGCGGTGTACGGCCGGCGCCACGTCATCACCACCGGCTGCCGCCTGGCGCTGGCGGCGGAGCTGGCGCGTGGGCGGCAGTACCGTGCGGCGCTGGCGCACTACCGGCTGCTGCTGCAGCAGGTGAGCGAGGAGCACGGCCCGGGCAGCGCCGCGGCGGCGCGCCTGAGCCGCGTGATGGACGAGTTGGAGGAGCAGGCAGAGGATGCAGGCGTCGAGCTGGAGGAGGAGGGGGACGGCGGGGAGGGGGAGGAGGAGTAGGAAAGTAATAAGAGGAAGGTCGAGGGTGTGTGGCTGGGCGGCACCGTACGTGTGTGCGTTAGCTGCAGCAGAGCTGCAGATGCAGGAGTGTGGGGATGCAGTGCGTTTCAATTCAAAGAAAGGAGGCCTTAACGGTAGCAGAAAGAGCTTGCCGATAGCTACTGTTCATCGTTGCTCATGAGCCATGCATGGAAGCTTTGTGTGTGGCGCCATGTGTGCGTGCATGTGGCGCGCTCGCCGCCGGGGGCGTGTGGAGGGAGGGTTGTACAGACCACTCGTAAAGAATTTATGTCACACTTATGCATCCTTGACTCTCTTACTGTAATAGTAAGCGAGGGTGTGCGCACGGGCAGGAAGGACTCTGCGTGGCACGCGGGAAGAGGGGGGGGGGGGGGGGGGGCGGGCAAGGGGTGCAAATACACACACACACACAATGTCGGCAGTTTTTGGCAGGATACAGCGGCCACGCCGGCCAGATAACTTTCTTGAACATTGTTGTGGAGTTTTGAATGTAAACATTTACGGACGCCAGCTCCTGAAAATAGCGCAGTCAAAAGGTCCCCCACCTGCTCCGCGTGCGGTGAGCCAACTTCGCGCCTCAGTGGCTTGACTGGACTGCTACACAGCTGGCAAACAATAAATCCCATGGCGCGTATTAAAAAACGAATAAAAATAGCAGAACCTGAGCCCGAGACAGATAGCGAGTTTTCGCCCGCTAGTGACCCACGCGACGACGATTATGATCCGGGCTCAGAAGATGAAGCTGATGAAGTAGAGACGGAGGAGGACTCTGGCCCGGACGGAGATATGAACGCCGATGACGATGCGGTCGCTGAGGAGGAGAGCGACGAGGAGGACTTCACCGATGGGACTGGTGCAGATGACATCGAGGAGGATGGCGAGGAGCAAGAGGCAGACGACGACGACGACGGCGACGACGAAGGTCGGTATGGAGGAGGGAGGTTGCTTGCACCGGGCCCCTGAAGCTTGGTCTGCGCTGCGACCCAACCTCACAATAGACGCTCCAGGGCCGCCTGCGGCCTCCCCGCCGCCTCCGCCGCCAGCTCCCCAGACTGGAAGGCGGAGGTGGGCATGCAGGGTGCCGCCTCACCCCTTGGAGAAGCCAAAAACTTCCAAAGCTCTTCCTCATACCCCATGCAGGCGCCGGCCACCACGCACCGGCACCGCGAGCCGCGCCAGTGGGCCGCCGCCGCCGGGCAGCGGCGGCTGCGGATCCCATGGACGTGTACGAGGACGAAGATGAGGAGGGCGGGTATGACCTGGAGGAGGAGGGCGAGGAGGAGGAGGATGCAGATGAGGGCGCTGGCAGCGAGGAGGAAGAGGAGGAGCAGGAACAACAGCAGTCAGAAGACGGCGACCTAGCGGAGGACCAGGAGGAGGGGGAGGAGGAGGAAGAGGAGGAGGAGGAGCAGCCACAGCAGCAGCGGCAGCGGGGGCGGCAGCGGCAGAAGGCGCTGGTGGAGGATGACCCGCTGGGTGACCCGCGGGCGGAGCCAATGCCGCCGCTGCGCGAGGAGGACTGGATGCGTGAGGTGCGCGACGTGCGGGACCCCGACACTGGCGAGTTCCTGCCCTTCCGACAGGACCTGTTCCCCGACGCCGCAATCCTGGAGGCAGCCCGCCTCAATGGGTCGGCCATCCCGGTGTGGGTGCGGCTGCGCCGCCGCATCAGCGGCAACCTGCCGCCGAAGTCCTTCTGTGAGTCACGCCTCACAAGCTGGGCCGGGTGGGGCGTTCATTCCAGAAACCAGAAGCGAAGGGGGTTGTGGTTACCAGCCCAAACTAAACCAATCTAAAGCAGGGGCGGGAGGAAGGAAAGGGGAAGGGGGAGATTGGTTCATTGGGGCTGGGGAGGGGAAAGGCCTGCAAAGGGTGTTGTCATGTTGTAATGTTGCTGTTGCTGCTGTTGTGGCTGTGGGCATGTGCAAGGCTGCAGCGCGTGTCGTGGGATGGCACGCAGGCTTATAGTCATAGCTAGGGTACTCAGCGTGGTTGAGCTGAGCTGCCGTACTTGCTGAGCGCCCACGTGCCACAGCCCGTGTCCTGTTTGCCCGCCCCGCCTGCATTGCTTGACTCCGCTTCCTTTAGCTTGGTTTTTTTTTGGGCTGGTAACCACAACCCCCCCACCCCTGTTGCATGCTTTCTTGCCTCTGATGTGGCGCCTACCCGCCTACCCGCCTGCTTGCCGGGTTGTGTGCACAGGCATCCTCCTGCCGCGCCTGGCGCCCCTGTGCTTGGTCAAGCGCGAGATCAGCCGCCGCTTCACCCAGGGCAGGGTGTGGCCCTCCTTCCTCCGGCTCTACCGGGTGGAGCGCGAGCAGGTCGAGGAGGAGCAGGGGCAGGAGCCGCGGAGTCCAGCGGGTCGGTCGGGCCAGAGCCGGCCGCCGCAGCCGCCGCCGCGGGTGAGGGAGCGCTTTGTGGTGCTGCCGGACTACGTTGAGAAGGAAGTGTCGGTGGAGGGCGGCGGCGTGGTGGTACAGCGGGCGCCCGCCGCGCTGAACCAGTGCGGCGTGGTGGCCGGCACGGAGCTGGTGGTTGACGTGCAGGTGGGTGCGGGCGGGTGGGTGGGTGGGTGCATGTGGGCGGGTGGGCGGGTGGGTGCATGTGGGTGGGTGGAAGGGTGGGTGGGTGGGTGGGTGGGTGGGTGGGTGCATGTGGGGTGGTGGAAGGATGCAGGAAGGTGAGGCAGGCTGCAGGCCATACTGTGGTTCAGCAGCGTGATGGTGGAGGCCAGATGGGCAGCATGGGGATGGGGATGGGGAGGTTACTGGTAAACAGTCCCGGGGTCCAGAGCCGTCTTGGGGGGGATCAGGGGTTCGCGCTTGGCCTGGGGGTGTTGGCTGGTGCGCGTCCCGCTGGCACCTGATAGTGCGAGGAACTCTGACAACTGAAACCCTTGTTCGGCACGTCAAATTGCTGTGAAGTGGCCTGCGCTCCTGCCCTCTTCGCCCTCTCCTGCATCACTGTTGCGGCCCCCCAGTACGGTGACTTCTTTGAGTGCCTCCGGGCCAGTGACCAGAACGTGGCGAAGGAGCTGCAGTTCCGGCGGCAGAAGGTGGCCAAGGAGAAGGCGGCGACAGCGGCGGCGGCGGCGGCACAGCAGCAACCGCAGCAGCAGCAGCAGCAGCCGCGGCGGCAGCCTTTGCCGCAGGGGCGGCCGCTGCCGCAACGCGTATGGACGGACAGCCCGCCGCCGCAGCAGCAGCAGCAGCAGCCGCGAGGCACTGCAGCCGCAGCTGCTGCAGGGGCGGCAGCTGCGGCGGGAGCCGCTGATGGTGGTGGTGGCGAGGTCGGCAGTGCGGACCAGCAGCTGCGGCAGCGGCGGCGGCAGCAGCAGCAGCGGGGACCTGCTGGGAGGCGCCAGCACATCGGTGGTGCCGCTGCGCCAGGGCCCGCTGCTGGGAGCGCAAGCGGGAAGAAGGAGAGAAAAAAGCGCACGCCATGGACGTCGCCGGAGGTGCGTTTGTTGCTTTGTGCAGGTTTTGGGGGGAACTCCTGGATTTTACTTGACCAATCTATATGCTCCGCGGTGTCGGCGGAGAGGCAGTGGGGCCGGTGCCGGAACCCCAAAGCATATCAGGTTCGAGTAGGCACGTCAAACGGTACAGGGAGCCTGGGATGTTGCCAGCAGCAAAACCGCCCTGTTGGGGTGCGTGGGGCATCAATGCGCTTGTGTGTATGCCCGGACCCATACTGAGTATGCTTGATGCGCAGTCTTGATACGCTAGTACATGCTAGTGCTTGCTCTACAGCGCTGCAATTATTACAGATGAGGCCCCAACGACTGCAGACGCTGGCGTTTCTGAAGGGGATGCTCAAGCACGGCACGAGCTTCGCCGCGCTCCTGAAGGATGATTTGGAGCACGGTGGCCGCGTGCTGCTGCGCCACAATAGGGTACGTGGCCGCCTGGTGACGCAATCCATGAGCATGAGCATTTACATGGCTTGAGGTCCATGCAGGCCCCACTAGTACTCCTTTGAGTCCGGGGGCGCAACAGAACGAAAAAGAAAAGGCAATCCAGCCACGCTGTGCATCGCTGATGTGCGTTACATGATGGCGTGGGCCTGTGGGGCGTGTGAAGCAGGGTGCATGGGTTCACCTGCGTGTGCTGCGGATGGCTGGCGGCACCTGTCACGCCACCCCACGCCCAGCACTCTGCCTTGCCCTACCCTGCCCTGCCCTGCCCTGGCTACGGCCTGCCCTGCCTCCCTGCCAAGTCGCTGCGTGCTACGCCTCTGTCTGTGCGCGCTCTAGGATTGATAGATTTGCAGTCGGGTTCAATGAGGCTGGAACGGACAATGTTTCCTCACCCTCCTCCTCCCTTCCGCAGCCCTTCCCCCACCCCTGAGCTGCCTGCATTGGGCCCCCCTACCCCGTTGCCTCGCTCCCTCCCGACATTTATGTTTCCAGGAAGACCTCAAATCTAAATGGGACAACACGAGGAAGTACGTGCCATCCAACTTCCAGGGTGCAAGGGGTAAGGACCTGGAGGACCCGGAGGTGCAGGCGGCGGCCAAGAAGGCGTACCAGAAGGTCTATGGCCGCTGACGCCGCAGGTTCGTTGTAGTTGTGCTGGCGTGGGTTGCGTGGCGTCGCCGTGGGTTGCGTAGTGTCGTCATGGTGAACATACATGGTGGGCTCGGAGCATGGAGGTCCTGGCGACATGGCGGCAAGTAGGGGTTCACAATGAGGTGTAGACAAAACTAGCACTGCTGAGCCTGCTTTCAAGGCCTATCACAGCTTGCTGGCTTGGGTTTTTTTTATGTTTGACAGTCCACGTGAGGGGGCGGTAGACGTTTCCGCCCTTGCCGGCCAAGGCCGAACAGGCATGCCCTGAGTTGGCATTGCGTGCTGCTACCGCGTTTGGATGCGCTGTGGTCCTGTAGCAGTATTGCCGGTAAAAGGACTTGATGACTGGCCGGAGACAGCTTGCGGTGTTATCATGGAGTTATGAAGAGTGTTCCTGCCACAGGTCTTGTACCACGGCTTGAGGCTTACATCGTTCGTTTTGACCTGTGATTCGAAATGGGCGAGCTTCGGGAGACCGCCTGGGGTGCGTGGATTGAGACTTGAGAGGCCGGTGTTGTGCTAGGCCATGCATTGAGCAGCACCGTTCCTGCCATTGAACTGAGACATGGCACGGACGGCGCGCACAGAGCCTCAGAGCTTGCCCAGGCATTCCAGATGTGTACGGTAATTTGGCCGCACAGTTCCAGGTCTATCTCCAAGACTCCAACCGACGGACTAGGCTTACTTGGTACGGACATGCGCTAAAATGCGAATGCGAAATTGTGAACCGAACTTGGTGTGGCCAGCAGCCATCCTACCTGGCAAACGTCAGTTATTCCAGCCATCTAGCCGCCGCCCGTCCGACAACAACTGCCCCTCCATACTTTCAGACATGAAACAGCGGTGCCCATAAAACATCACCCACATAACACCTGCAACACACCACACATAGCAAGCGCACACACAGGACGCCCAGCCAGCAACAGCCCACCCATCCTGTCATCACCGCGCCGTGGCGGCACCCACACCCGACGCCTGCGCCGCGTTTGCCGCCGCCGCCGCCGCCCCCTCCCCCATGAACGCCCCCAGCTGCCGCCAGCTCTCCAACGGCACCGGCTGGCCGTCCGGCCCCGCCGCCTCCGCCGCGCTGTAGCCGGGCACGCTCACCAGGGCGTAGCCCGCCGCCCGTGCCGCGCCGTCCGCCGCCAGCCCCGCGTGCGCCAGCAGCCGCTCCGCCGCCAGGCTGCGTGCGTGTGAGTGGGTGGAGAGGGGGTTGTAAATACCAGCCCAGTTTAATTCAAAGACCAAACTAACGCGTGAGGGGGCAGGAGCGTGCATGTGTACGCACGTGTGATGGAGGAGTGTGCGTGTTTGAGAGTGGGACAATGGTGTTATCCAAGCATGCAGCACCGTACCCTCCGACGAGTCCGACTCAAGCCCAGCCCTGCAACCGGCGCGCGAACCACTGGCGTGCGCCCCCCGCGCTTGTCCCCAGCCGCACGCTTTCCACCCGCCCGCCAACCCCTTTCGCTGGTCCCTGACACCCGGCCCCACCACCCACTCGTCGTCCCACCCTCCCAGTTCCCTTGTCGGTTGGTTGCTTTGGGCCCTCTCGGGAATGAGCCACCCCACCCCATCCCATCCTCCATCCCATCCCGCCCCATCACCACCACCATCACGCAACCGCGCACCTGCTGCACGCCAGCAGCAGCTGGTCGGTGGGGTTGGTGTCGCCGCCCGCCACGCCGTAGTCCAGCTCCGGCCGCCAGGTCTGGCCGCACAGCTCCGTCCACAGCGCCTCGGCCGCCGCCAACACCTCGTCCGCGCTGGCGCCAGGCGCCTGCGGGCAGCGCGGAGCGGCGCGGAGTGTGTGTGTTAGAGATCACAAGGAGATAACAAACAAATGTATGTGTGTGTGTGTGTGTGTGTGTGTGTGTGTGTGTGTGTGTGTGTGTGGTGCGGGAGCAGCAGCAGGAAACATCCTCAGCAGGTAAGGGGGGACAATGCGACGGATGGAGTGCTCATGAAATAATGCGTGGCGCTTTTGTTCTGCAGCTGTAAAAAGCATGCGGCCATGTTCATTCGTGTGACAGGCTGATGGCAGTGTGTACATTGACGTGGCCCCTGCACACGCCGCGACACGGCCTCTCACGCACCTCCAGCGTGGAGAGCGAGTCACGCACTCGGCACTTCTTGAAGAACGGCGCGCCGTCCTGGCCCAGCCGGCTCCAGAGAGCGTCTGCCAGCGCCTTGCTCTGCACGTGGGGTTGCGCGTTGTGGGAGGAAGCAACTAAGGAAGGAAAACGTAAAGGCACGGTATTGACAACATACGGTAACAAACAGGCGGCCCCCTTCCCGTTTGAACATTCGTTTGATCGATTCGGTTGATCGATTCGGCTGCTGGAATGAACTACCCTATCCACACGACCACACACACACACACACACACACACACACACACACACACACACACACACACACACACACACACACACACACACACACACACACACACACACACACACACACACACACACACACACACACACACACACACACACACACACACAGCCTGATCAAGGCGTAGGTTTGGCTGGTATGTACAAACCCCCTTCCCACAAACACGCACCGGCTGTCCAGTGAAGCCCGAGGCGAACTTGCCGCCCGCGTTGGCTTTCACCACCGCCTCCTTCGCCGTGGCCAGCACCGCCCAGTCCGCCTGTAAAGGCAACCAAGCCAAGTCCGCACGCATCGGCGGCGTGCCGTCATGCAAATGTGGTGGAAGTGGCAGCGCGATGCTGTTCTTTTCACTTGATAGGCACAATTACGTCTTTGGGCGCGCGTCCAGCAGCAGCAGCAGCAGCAGCAGCAGCAGCAGCAGCAGCAGGCCTCCAGTGCATTAGGGAGCTCCTCAATGTCACACACGACCGCACTAGACGCACCTGCGACGCCGCCCCCGTGTCGGCGGACACCACCGCCAAGTGGAGCTTCTTGGGGATCACAATCTCCGTGATGGCGTCAAACTCCTCCTCGTCCTCCCTGCCCAAACCAGCCCAAACCAACCCAACACAGGGGGACACAGGGGGATGTCAGCAGGCCAACCCCTTGCGGGCACATCACATATGGCGCTGCTGCGCTAGGATCCAAAGCCGGCATTACGGCGTGAGGGTTGGAGTTGGGGCGTGCTGCCGCTAACTGCAGTACATGTGGGCGCCGCCTTTATGCACAACTGGGTTTCGTGCTGGCCGGATGGTGGCACGCCCCACGGGGCCGACCGACGTGCTGGCCCCGAGCGCAGCTGCTGCTGGCTGCCGCTGACCTCTCCGTGCAAGGCGGATGCCTGGAACGCTTCCAACTGTCAACGACGGCACGCGACAGGGCCGCCCTCAACTGCTGCTGGCTGTGCAACCGTGTGTGTTTGCGCGCCCGTCGAGGCCCCTGAGGCTGCCCTCAGGGCCTGCATGTTTCCCCCGCCCCTTCCCCAGAAGCGCGCACCACCACGCGGCACATGCGTGCCAAGCTTGCCGCTCGCAGTTACTCCTCCTTTCCCCCGCCGGCGCTGTCTGTTGCAAGCTCACCACCAATGCTCTGACGTGCGGACGACGACTCGGCGAGCCCGTGGTTGCTTCCAGCCCGCCCGCTGGCCGCGCCGTGCTGCAGGGGCGCCCGCTGGAATAGTGTGGGCTGGCCCAGCGGTGTGGGAGGCCGGCGCTGCCCTCATAAGACAGCCACCGGGTGCAACATGTCTGACAGCAAGAATGGAAGACGGGCGAGCTCGTTGGTGTAGCCGCGCGGCATCGACCCAATTGCTGGTGCCGCAGCTTGCGGTGAAGCTTGTCATCATTAAAGTAATTTTTAAGCTACACGAAAAACGGCTACTTTTAAAGGGAACGTAAGTGAAGGAGCAAGCTGAGGGCTAGCTTGCTTGCATGCGTGAGTGGATTCTTCGGCTCTGCTTCCTGCACCCGCTTACGCCCGCGTCCTATGTCGCTGCAGCACCATAACAATGGTTGTGACTGGGTCCACAGGCGACCACGGGTTTGTGTGGCCGGCCCACGGTTCAGACAAGCAAGGAACTTGACTCGCTAACGCGCATTTCCTCTCCGTTTTGGATGGACATTATCATACAGATGACTTGTGTCCATAACAAGAGTCTCAACTCCTTTTGTTGGGCGCGTCAACGCAATCGCTGATCGTTGGTCTGCTTGGCAGCTTCTCTCTTGCCTCTGGCTTCATTCATTATTGTCTTCTTAGTTACATTAAGGGCAGCTGAGAATGAAACGTATGTCGGCATGGCCAGGCCACAAGGCCACACTCGGTTTGCAAAGCTCGCCGCGGCACGGCGCGCACGCAAGGATTGCGTTAACAAACCTTGCATATCGAAATAGCTAATGAATGCTAGTGGAACCCTGGTGCCGCGGCGCTCCGCTGGTCAATAAAGAATTCGAGTGACACAGAGCGGAGCGGAAATGGCCCCGAAAGCGAATGAAACGGTGGAGCCGCCATCAAGATGGGAGAGAATCAGGTGCGCGGGGCTCAATGCGCCAGCTTGAGGCAAGCGCGCCGACACGGTGTTGATGCCAGGCCGGGCGTGCTGTGGCCTGGGCCATCGGCGCGGCGTGGCACCCCCCGGACTTCCCCGCCGCTTGCCCCCCCCCCCCGAGCCTACGCGCTGGACTGGAGCTACCGTACGTATTTCTGTGACTATATGCCTCTTTCTCCCGCACACAGGCTATTCATAATCAAGAATTTCCTGCCGCTAGCTTTCCTGGTGGCGCTAACTTGGGCGCTAGCATGGCCGGTGCCAGGGAGCTATCTTGCAAAGATCTCGGTGTTGGGCAATGTAAAGATCTTTCAGGTGCGATTTTAAGTTTTGTTTGAGGCTCGGGTAGGTAGTTGGGAGGCTGGGTCGGCGGGGGAGGGGGGGGGCCGGGGTGTGGGGGGCGAGTGTTTCGGCTGGTGTGTGTTGATGGGACGTCGGGCGCGTCCTGGAAGACATAGACGGACGGGAGGGGTCCGCGGGGCAGCTGCAGGCTGGGCGGTGGCGGCTGGGTGGGTCCTCCCTCTTGTGGAAGGGCAGGGGGTGGCGGGTGCGGGGTGCGGGGTGCGGGGTTGGGATCGGGCAACATGCACATGCAATCCTGGCATAGCCCAAAGCGCGCTGTGCTGCGCACATGCTGCCGCTGCCGCTGCCGCGGTGCACCCATGTCTCACGCCCATGCCTCGTGCCTCCGCAGCGCTCTGGGCAGGGACGGCCGGGCTTTGGGTTCTATCGGTTGGTTTGCTTTGGGTTCTGGAATGAACTACCCTCCTCCCCCCCCTCCCCGCTCCCCAACAAACATACGTACATACATACACACGAACACACACACACACACTCTCTCTTTTTCTCTCACTCTCTCACTCTCTCACACACACACACAGGTGGTACCCATGGCGATCGTGTTCTTGATCACTGGCCTACAGCTCGACACCGCCGCCATGAAGCGGGCGCTGTGAGTCCAGTATGTTTTCTTTTCCAGTACTTTTTGGGAAAAAGTTTACAGCTTTATGACCTAGAAGGCTAGCTAGCACCGGGAAATGTAGGCCGCGCCGCCGGTCCTCTGCTAGCAAGGTGGGCGCATGGCGCAATGCCACGTCAGCACACATGCAACCCCCGCTCCGCCTTATTGTCACGGGTGCTGGGTTGCGGTGCCATGCATCTGGGCAGGAAGGCCGGTCTGGTCTGTGAGTCTCCTGTCCCACCTCCTGCTCCTCTTCCTCCCATCCGCCTCCTCTTCCCCCTCCTCCCATTCGCCTCCCCTCGCGTTCTCATCCTCCTCCCCCCGCGTGCCTTCCTCCCCCTGTCTCTCTCCCCTCCCTCCTCCCCTCCCCCCTCTCCAACCTACCTACCTACCTACCGCCCCCCAAAGGGCGCTGCGCAACGCGCCATCCATAGTTTACGGCTTCGTAGCCATCTTGCTCATCACGCCCTGCCTGGGCTTCCTGTTCCTAGAGGTGCCGCTGGACCCCTACGAGTTCTCCATTGGTGGGTGGTGGGTGGTGGTGGGCGGTGGTGGTGCTGGGTGGTGGTGGGTGGGTGGGTGGGTGTGGTGGGTGGGTGGGTGGGTGGGTGGGTGGGTGGGTGGGTGGGTGGGTGGGTGGGTGGGTGGGTGGGTGGGTGGGTGGGTGGGTGGGCGGGTGGGCGGGTGGCTGGTCGTGCATGTGGGTGAGTGTGATATAGTGGGTGGTTGCTGGGTGCGGGTGCGGTGCGGAGGATGTGGGATGCCGAGATGTACAACACACAAACCGACAAACAACCACCACCGCCGCCGCCGCCACCACCACCACCACCACCACCGCCACCCCCGCCTGCAGGCCTCACCATCTTCTGCGTAGCTCCCACCACGCTGGGCGTGGGCGTGGCGCTGACGGTGGCGTGCGGCGGCAACGACGCCGTGGCGCTGCTGCTGACCGTGGGTGAGTGCGGCGGCGGCGGCGGCGGCGGGGGGTGCGGTACTGTGCAGTACTGTGCGGTACTGTGCTGCGCTGTGCTGTACTGTGCTGTACTGTGCAGTGCTGCTGTACCTATGTACTGCAAGCGGTTGAGGGGCGAGGCGAGCGAGGCGGGGCGGGGCGGGGCGCGGGCAGGGGCGTGGGCAGGGGCAGGGGCGTGGGCAGGGGCGCGGGCAGGGGCGCGGGCAGGGCGGGGTGTTGACAGGCCCCCTGGCTGGCGGGGCGACAGAGCGCGCAGGGGGGCAGGCGCCGGCCGGGGGGGGTGTCATTTGCGGGGGTCATTGGGGGGTATCATTGGGGGGGGGCTGGGGGGTGGTGGTGTCATTGGGCATTGGGGGGTGTCATTGGGGCCGCATTCAACACACCTGCCGCACGCCCCGTGCACCGCTCCCACAGTGGCCTCGCCTCTCATCACCGGAAGACGCTTCCGAATTCCCCATCCCAAGCCCAACCACCAATCACCAACCACCACTGCAACGCCCACCAATCACCAACCACCACTGCAACGCCCACCTCCCCCGCCTCCTGACCCACCTCCCCCGCCTCCTGACCCGCCTCCTCCTCTGCTCCCTCTCCCCCAACCCGCCGCCGCTGTCGCAGGCACGAATGCGCTCGCAGTGGTCACGATGCCGCCCGAGCTGCGGCTGCTGCTACAAGGAGTGCAGGACCCCAAAGCGGCAGCAGCAGCAGTAGCAGCAGCAGCCTCGCCGCCGCCCTCCCTGCCACCCTCGCCGCTGGCATTGGCGGAGTTCAACGGCACCGGCAGTAGCCCTTGGCCGCCGCCGCCGCTGCCGCCGTCGCTGCCGGCGGTGGCGGGCGAGGACCGCAGCTTTAACCTGGCCGTCAGTGTGAGTGCCACGTTGGTTGGTTGGGTGGGTGGTTGGAGTGGAGGTTGGGGTGGGGCGGGTAGAAACCGAAGCGACCACTGCAACCCAAAAACCCAGAACCCAGACCCCAGGTGTGGGTGGGTGGGATAGCTCATTCCAGGTTCCTCCTTTTCTCTTGTCATACCTGCAACATCACCTCTGGGTGTCAACCCATCACCCACCCGCCTGCCCACCTGACTGATTGACCGCCTGACCCCCCCCCCCCTTCTTCATTAATTTAACATGCATGGAACCCCCCCCCCAACGTGTGTTGCAACGTCTGTTCTACGTCTACCTCGTCATTAATTAACATGCATGGCACCCCCCCACACACACACACAGATTACCGACCTCCTCGTGAAGCTGGCAATCACGGTGCTGGTGCCCTTCATCATCGGCAAGGTATTGAATGGGTGTTGGTGTTGGTGTGGGTGTGTTGGTGTTGGTGTTTGTGTATTGATGTTGATGTGGGTGTGTGGGTGTGGGTATGTGGGTGGGTGGGTGTGTGTGTTTGTTGCACGGGCAGGCATGTCGGTTCGTGGGTTCGCGGGAAATGGTGGGTTGAGTCAAGTGGTGGTGATGTGGGAATTGCTAGCCTCGGCCCTTTCTCACTTCCAACCCCCTCTTGGTCGTTTCACTTCTGGTTTCTGGTTTCTGGAATGAACCACAACCCCCGCCAACACACACACACACACACACACAACTCCCTCCCGCCCACCAACCAGGGCCTGCGCGAGGCCTTCCCCGCCGTGCTGGCCTTTGCCAAGGCCCACAAGGTGCCGCTGTCGCTCTTCTCCACCTCCTGTCTCGCCTTCGTGGTGTGGCAGACGCTCAGCTCCGCGCGGGACCTGCTGCTGGCCCAGAGCGCGGGGCCGGTGCTGGCCATGATGGGGCTGGCCGTGGGCATGCACATGCTGTACCTGGCGTTCAACTACCTCGTGGTGTGGTGAGTGGGAAGGTGGGGGAAGGTGGGGAGGAAGGTGGGGGGAAGGTGGGGAGGAAGGTGGGGAGGAAGGTGGGGGAAGGTGGGGAGGAAGGTGGGGAGGAAGGTGGGGGAAGGTGGGGAGGAAGGTGGGGGAAGGTGAGGGAAGGTGGGGGGAAGGTGGGGAGGAAGGTGGGGAGGAAGGGGGTTACTGGTAAACAGTCCCGGTGAGTAACAAAATGCGAACACGACTGCGCTGCAGCTGGGAAACGCAGCCGCCTGCGCGAGCTACTGGGGAGGAAGGGGGGATGGGAGAGGGAGGAGGGAGATGGGAGAGGCGGAGAGGAAGGGGGGGAGAGGAAGGGGGAGGGCAGGAAGGGGAAGAGGGGGAACTTGAGCGAGCGAGCGAGCGAGCGAGCGGGGCACCTTTCTCAAACACGCACCTCTTCTCGCGTACTCTCAACCCCTCCACCCCACGCCCTCTCTCCCCCTCTCTCTCTCTCCCTCCCTTCCACCCCCACCCCGCCCAACCCCGCCCAATCCCCACCCCCAACACCCCCAACACCCCCAACACCCCCGCCCCCGTCTGGTTTCTGGAATGAACTACCCCACCCCCAACACCCCCAACACCCCCGCCCCTAGGTGGCTGCTGCGGCCGCCGCTCAAGGAGGCGGTGGCGGTGGTGATCATGGCCAGCCAGAAGTCCGCGCCCGTGGCCGTCACCGTCATCGCCTACCTGGTCAAGAGCACGCAGCAGCAGGGCCTGCTGGCGCTGCCGGCGGTGGTTGGGCAGTTGGCGCAGATCTTCATCGGGTCGGGGCTGGCGGCGTGGCTGTCGGGCGTGGTGAGAGAGAGAGAGAGCGAGAGAGAGGGCGTGGGGGATGGGGTGTGTGTGTGGCTGTGTGTGTGTGTGTTTGGGGGGGGGGGGGTTGTGGTTACCAGAGACCAAAGCGACCATAGGGGGGGACAGTGGGGGAGAGGAGGTGGGGTGGAAGGTGGGGGAAGGGAAAAAGGGGAGGGGCGTGTGCGTGTGTGTTTGTCGTTGGCGGCGGCGACGGGTGGGGGTGTTGGGGGAGGGGATGCTGTGGTGGTGAGATCAGTTGGGCTTTGGGGGCTGGGGGGGAGGGCCAGGGTTCATTCCATTGTCAACATCAGCCAGTGAGTACTCGGTATTCCGAGGAAGAGCGGTAAGGACTTACCATCTAGGGCTTTCCCGCGCTCCCTCGCAGGTTAAGCGACACGACGCGTCGGAGAAGGCGCAGGCGGCGCTCGCGGCAGCGGAGGCGGAAGCCGCGGCGGCGGAGGCGCTGGAGGCGGGCGGCGGGGCGGCGGCAGCGGAGGCAGCAGCAGCGGCAGGTGAGCCGGCGGCCGCTGATGGCGCCGCCGCAGCGGTCAAGGTGACGGCCGAGTCGGACGCCTCCCCACGTACGGCAGCGGACACGCCATCGCCGGCTGGTGCTGCTGCTGCTGCCGCCGCCGCCGCCAGCACGGGCACGGGCAGCAGTAGCACCCGCACCCGCAGCAGCAGCAGCAGTAGCAGGTGGTCGCCAGGGTGCTGGCCGTGCACCAAGGGCCCGGGGCCAGCGGCGGCGGCGCCGCCGCCGCCGCCGACGACGACGGTGGCAGCGGCAGTGGGGTCGGCGCTTGCACTTGCAGCCGCGGCGCCGGCGGCCGCGGGGGGGGGCACCGGGGCCTGCGCCAGCGACTGCGCCTGCGGCGCTGGCGGCGGCGACTGCCGCGCGCTCGGAGGTGCAACTGCCGGAGGTGCAGGCGGCGGCGGCGCGCAGTGGCAGCGGCGGCGGTGGTGGTAGCGGTAGCGGCGGCAGCAGCAGCAGCCACAGCTACAGCCACAGCTACAGCCGCGGCGCAAGTCGCAGTGGGAGCGCGGGGGCGGGGCTTGCGGCGGCATGTGATGGGGGCGGCGGCGCAGGGCCCGGGGCGGGGGCGGGGGCGGGGGCGGGGGCGGGGGCGGGGGCGGGGGGCGGGGGCGGGGGGCGGGGGCGGGGGCGGAAGCGGGGGGCGGGGGCGGGGGGCGGGGGCGGGGGGCGGGGGCGGGGGGCGGGGGCGGAAGCGGGGGCAGGGGCGGGGGCGGGGGCGGGGGCAGGGGCGCCGCTGGAGGGGGAGGCAGGCGCGCTGGCAGGGGCGGGAGCTGTGCCGTCAGTCAAGGTCTAGAACTCTCAAGATAGGCATGCCTAGTTCCTTAGCAACACCATGACTATCGATTGGTTCATGAAGGTTGGTCATCACGGAAGGGGACACTACCGGTATATTACTTGAGTTCAGAAACGAAGTACAGCAGTCATTAGCGAGATAGCGCTCGCTCCATTACCTATGCCTGTTTGTTGCTCATCAACCATCATGCATTGCATTGCAATGATTCCGTGCATGTTGAAGAAGGTCGCACGTGATGCATGCTTGCACGTGCCGGACTTTCTATGCGCCGTTCAGACGGTCTCCGCATTCTTTATAGTGCCGAATGTGAGTTGCATATGATCATGTGAGGAAGGGGGTGGGGCGGAAACAGCATTCGGACCGCCTGGGCTTGTGCGTGCAGCAGCTGTGTTAAGCAGGCGACGGCTGGAGGTATGCGGTGCGTTCTCTCCGTGGCGTCATTGCACGCAGCAGGATGATAGATAGTAGGCTTGCCAAGAACCATGCAGCTGACGTTGGCTCACTTGACGGCGCAGCTGCATGAAAGTTTGCTTCAAGATAAAGTTGAAGGCCCAGATAGAGCCAGGGCCACAGGGCGCGGTTCACGGACGGAATGGGTTCATGCGCTGCGTGGCGAATCTTAGTCTTATTCGTGGGATTCACGAGATTGGTCTTCTGGTCACCCAGACGATAGGTAAGGCCGAGCTCACCCACGCCCACCAGCCAGGAAGGCGCTGCTGAGGCCGGGCCCTTCAAAGCTCTGCTACTACTACATTTGATGACCGTTTTTTTACTCGAATTGGCGGTTGCTTCTGTCTTGCATATGACCCCACGGCTCAAAGGCACGCCCAAGGCACCGTCACCCACCCATTCGGCCATTCCCCAACCAGCGGGCCCGAACATGGTTCATGGTTGTGCTCCATCCAGCCCAGATGCACGTCTATCCTTTGCCCTGGGCTGCTTGGCGGGTCCGGGAACAATGGAGCTCACACACAAACTACGCGACTATTGGTTAGTTACAGCTGTGGGGAGACTTCTGACTACCGTACTGCTACGCGTGATTCGTGATACCAGAATTCGTGAAACGCTATTTTAGGGGGTCGAAATTTTCACCGGGCGCACCAGAATTCGTGAAAAGACCTGGGCTTGCGCAGGTCCGGATTTTCACCGTGCTCCCAGAATTCGTGAAATTTCCCCGCGTTTCCTCACTGCATCTCCTCCCACCGCATGCATCTCGGGGTAGCACTATTGGGAGTGCACACACTGCATCATGGAGAGAAATTGTGATCGGCAAAGGGCCGGTTGTGTGGGGATCTGTGCCCATCTGCCCACACATGTCCGGGTGGGAGCGTGTGCACGCGCGCACCAGTATTCGTGAAAGGGCGCGTGCACAAGCCGGTCTGGATTTTCACCTGCTACCAATTTCGTGAATTTTCACGAAACTGGTATCACGAATCACGCGTAGCAGTACGGTATTCGCTGGGGCTGCCCGCTACTGCTTGGACCGTTCCGATCGCCTTCACACACACCTATGATGCACACAACGCCCCTTGTTCCTACCCCGGAATCGTCACATGTTCACGTGCCGAATCCCCAAACGGCATACAGCACGCCGTGGCGCGGCAAGCCGGTGCCTGGAGGAGCAGGGCTGGAATCCTACGATGATCCCGCTTGATGATCCCAGTGCCTGTATCTTGTAGATGCCCTTGGGCCCTCCGTGTCTACTACCGCGTAGATGACCCCTGCTAATCCTTCTACGCTAAAAAAATTTCTTGGGGGGCAAGCCCCCAAACCCCCCGAAAACGTCTGCATTTCCCCTGATTTGCCCGCCAAAACGTCTACCGGCCGTAGACGTGCGCCCCACCAACCCCTGAACGCTTCTACGTTTTCTAAATTTCTGCGCGGTAGAAGGAAGATACAGGCACTGGATGATCCCGCATGATGATCCCGCATGATGATGATCCCGCATGATGAATCGATGATCCCGACAGTGGGGACGGGTCCGTTGCCGGCACCAGCAGATGTTACACACGCGTAGTAACTCCTGATCGCTTTAGGCCTAGCGCACGTCACACCACACCACACTGCAACTGCTACCATCATCAGGGCCGACGTCCTGAATCTGAGGTCGTTGCCATGCCCGGCAAAAACCGTACATACCAGCCGCGCCGTCCTTGGGGCTCCGCCCCCATTCCGATCCTCTCCCAGCCGCGCCGTCCTTGGGCTCCCGCCACCCTCCCAGCAAATGTGCATCATGCCGTACGCCAAGGCGTAATCCGGTTGTATTCATGAATCACGCCATTCCACCCTGCCTGTCGTCGCCGTTCGCCTATCCTTGGTTGCATGACCATGCTTGTTCCCATGATTATTACTAAATCTCATCGATCACATCCTACTTGCCATTTCCAAGAGTGCATGCACAAACGATCCGTTCTGCGCCTTCAAAACGTTATCCCTTGCGCTTCGGTGTTGAAGTATCTAGTGGGTGTCAGCACTGGTCTCGGTAATTGCGGGACGGGGTTTACCCAGCCGCACCCAGGGTTCCCACTTGCCGAACAGCAATGACACCACCAACGCATGCCACCCTGGTGCTGTCCAGTTGCCCCAGGCACGCAACCACATTCCCGGGCGCCTTCACTGTGCAATTATTTGGATGCAGTTTACTTTATTACGGCTTCGCTGCGCGGGCCTACGGCAAGCAGCATCAAATCACGCTATCTACCACGGCTACCCCTTATGCATCCTTCCTTCCTTGCAGCCTCGTCCTAACTTATATCCGGCTCTTGCGTATGCATCACGGGTGCTGGATAGGTATAGTCACTCAATAAACGGTGCCAAGCGACACGCAATGGAATGCACAATCACACCATCCAGTCAGCTCCACGCCAGGACGCGGCCGCACAGCCGAGTGCGCGTGCCCAGTCACCACACGCCCAGACCCGCGAGTAGGCTATGCGAGGGCGATTAAGCCAGTGCCGTTCCTTTCAGGTCAATTAGCCTGCATCCTTGGCCATAACCATCGTGACGAATTCTTCCCGAGGCTCGAAGCACCCAAGGAGCTCAGCGACTGCCCCACGGCTATATGCACTCCGCCCTGCCTGCGAACATGCAATGTACGCGATTTGATATCTTTTGCACCACAACAGCCCGCACCAGTCGCTTTCGCATTCACATTCTCAATTTAGCGCATGTCCACAACATCCCCTGCCGCGGCAAGTCCGCTTGGGCGCACGCAAGCACTGACGTGGAACTCCATCCCTTTTCTGGACAACACCTGCTTCAAACACGCGGCAACCGTGCACGCCAACCCTGCCGCCTTTTATTTTAGGTAACCATCACTCACGGACTACGCCTCACCCATGAGCAGTTTTGCCCCAGCAACCCGCGGCACTAGTCTCTGGATAGAGATGGAACATGTACTGTCACATCTGGGCACTCGTGGACGCGCGCTTGTTGTCAACCCCACATGTGGCATACATGCCGTGCGGCGGCCGCAATAACGCAGCACTGCCGCCGGCTCCGTGCCGCGGCATACACACGCACGCAACGCCTTTTAAAATGGCGGTGTGGGGCGACCTCGTCAAGGACGCAAGCGCCATCTGGAGAAGCAACAACAAGGAATAACAAAACGCCCACCGCACACCGTAATGTGCGGACAGCGCAAACCACGGAAAACGCAACAGTCAGTTTCCCCAGCCGCCGGCCCGCATCGCACAGAGGCGGGCTGCTTTTCTGGGGGGCATAGCATCGTAACGACCCTCGCCGGCACACGCCCGTTGCATGCCTCCCAGCCCCTCGCGGGTCGGCACCTGCCGTACCGCCTGACCCACATCGGCGCCTTTTGCCACGTCAGCATTGCTGGCTGACCCAAAATGGCCGCGGCAAAAGCCCGCAGTTGCAGGCGTGCAGCTGCGCACGCTACCAGCGCACCAGCGCCCGCCCTTCGCCTCCGCGGTGCTCTGTGTGCCGCTGCCGCTCCCGCTGCCGCCGCTGCTGCACCCGTGCAAGGACGGCGAAGCGCGCTGCACCAACGCTGCGGGCGAAGACAGCTAGGCTGGGCTGGGCTGGGCTGGGTAAGGCTAGGCACGCGCTGGCACCTTTGGCGCCGCGCCCGACACTGCTAGCGTGAGCGCGTTGGGGCTGAGGCCCAGCTCCGCCTCGAAGATACCGCCCGCGTCCACCTGCCGCTTCTTGGCGGCCGCGTCCGCCCGGCCTGGCCCGTGGGCTCCTGCCTTCGCCTCGTCCCCGACCGCGCCTGCACCCGCACCCGCGCCCGTGCCCGCGCCCGCGCCCGCGCCTGTCTGCAGGCTCCCCTGGTTGGGGTTGTTGTCGTGCTGGGTGCTGGTGTCGGCTGCCCCGCGCTGCGCGGCCGGGTCGCCCGGCGCATCGCCCAAGCCGTCCGCGTCGCTGCCAAGCGTCTTGCTGGCCAGCTGCACGGACTCGTCCTCCGGCAGTGGGTCTAGGTTGTGCTGGGTGCTATGTGGGTCAGCCTTGCCCGTGTGTTTGGAGTCGTGGCTCCCGCCGCTGGCACGGCTGTAGTTGCTGCCGCCGCCAAAGTCGTCCGAGCCACGGCCCTCCTTCACCAGCCCGTTCACGCTGCTGCCGCGCCCCAGGCGCAAGGCAAGCAGCGCCGCGCACGTGCTGTCGTCGACGCTGCCGCGTACAGCCGCGAGCTTGTACTCCTGCGGGCGGGCGGGTGGGTTGAGGTGGGTGGGTGTGGAGTGGGGACGAGTGCAAGGATGAGTTTCGGGGTTGCGGCGGAGGGCCCGCGGGAGCTGGCCGCACAAGCAGTCTTATGGTTTACACAAAACGAGACGAGGAAGGGATGTCTGCCTGGAGGTATGCGATACGGATACGGACAACCTGGACACGCCGGGTGTTGCTGCCGACCGCGCTGAGAAGCCCACCCTCGCAGTCCCAGTGATTGATGACACCTCTTCGCATAGTAGATATGAGATGTGCATGTATTACGCCAACATGTATGGCCAGCGCTGGTCTGCGGGCTGGACTCTTTCCTCGGGCGAACCGCAACCCCGCATGTAGCGCGGGAGTGCAAAACGGCCGACGGCGAGTAAGTATAGCCGGCTTCATCACAATCCAATAATGAAAGCTTCATATCGGAGGCGCAAAAACACCCCACCTCGAGTTGTGGCCTGTGCTGCAAGGAAGACTCGCCGTTTGCAGGCACCCTCGGCGCTGCGCTGTCGTCAACAACACCCCGACGGCGTGGTGCGTTAGGCGCGAGCTCCTCGCAATACTCCTCCCGCGACTCCTGCTCAGCAGACCAGATTGCGCGATAAGACGTTTTTGAGGCTCTGGGCGTCCCGGTCCTGCTACTGAGTGCGTTATCTTATCCTCATAACTCACCTCAGACTCACGAGGGCCCTGCTGACCCGGCGCAAGCTTCTTGTTGCTGCTGCTGCATTGCCCCATCCTCCACCACCAGCCGAGCCGAGCGAGAAGACCTGGGCGCTTTTTAAATGCGCATGTACCAGTCACACAGCGCGCACTAGACGGGACCGGCAGGCTGGGGAACTGTTTCAGGGAGTCCAGGAGGCGGTCGCTTACTTTAGGGGCGATGCGTATCAAGTAGACTGCAAGGCTTTGAGTGCTGCGATATTGAGAATCTACTTTTTTGATGCCTCCGCGGCAATGGAAAACACTGGGGGTCAGTGCCAATCCCTAAAAGGGCACGAAACCCGACGGGACCAGGGGACCCTGCACGGGACCCTGCTCCCTCCCCGGGCGCCCCCACCCTCATGGCGTTTCCCGATGCTCTCGCGCGTAGATCCCCACAGCTGCTTACTTACGCAGTCCGTCAGTAAGGCGGCCTACTTGCAGGGGAGAGTAAGGCGGCCTACTTGCAGGGGAGACGGTTAACGCAATCAATACAATTTCGCGCTAATGCGCATGCCCGTAAAATTGCACATGGCTGCCTCCTAAACTAACGACGGTACCGTATACGGTATACCAAGTGCCACACACCTGGCCGGTGCCCAACATTCCTGGATGGCTGCAAGCAAACAGCTGGCGAGCCGGCGCTAGCTGTGAGTTTGTGGCTGACGTCAGTGGCGGGCGTTAGGCCGCTGGCAAGGTACGTGCGCTGCGTGGAGAGCCAAGCTGGAACCAGGGCACGCACAGCACGGGGGTGCTTGTGTTACAGCTGTGGGCCTGCCTCCGACCGGGGCCCGACACGCACAGCACGGGGGTGAAGGCCGGGTACAGTACTGACACGCCCCCCTGCTGGTGGACAAGGCCGGGTACTGACACGCCCCCCTGCTGGTGGACAAGGCCGGGTACTGACACGCCCCCCTGCTGGTGGACAAGGCCGGGTACTGCATGTGTGAAGTGGCTGGCTTGTACACGGTGTTGCAAGCTGGGCTGGAGCTGGCTAGGAACGGCCAGCGAGTGGTATGAGTGTACGTGTGCGGTGTATTGGAAGGCAAGAAGTAGCGTGCTAGCTACGACGACATCGCCGTCCATCACCCATTCGCATTTCGCATTCAAGCAAGCGCGCATTCACGCATGCAGACAGAGCTTGGGCTGGGGACTGCGGGCCTGGGGCGCCCCGGGTGTGCTGCCGTGCGCGCGGTATGCGCGGTGTGCGGAACGCGCTCACGGCAGCACGTATGCGCGGTGTGCGGTATGCGCTCACGGCAGCACGTATGCGCGGTGTGCGGTACCGGTATGCGCATTGTGCGCGGATGTTTGGGGACAGGCGTGCGGGCGTGGGAGGGGTTGGCAAGGCGCACCCGTCCTGCTGGGGTGCGTGGGGCGGGGCTCGTTGCAGCGAATGCGTGGGCACGCCGTAGGAGTTAGCATGCACGTGCACATGCATGCTCGGCAGCTCGGCTCGCCACGCTCTCGGGCCCTCGCCCCGGCAACCCCCGTGGGCCAGCCCTCATCCCACTCATGGGCCTGGCCAAGTCGAGAAGCAGCACACTCAGATACCAAGATCTTTCATATGGTTGCTTGCGTTGGGCAGCAGGTGTAATGTGCCGCGCGTAGCGGCATTAGCTTATATGAACCTGTCATGAAAGCAGATATACGGAGCGTCAGAGAGCGTCAGAGAGCGCGGTCCGGCGGTCGTCAAGCCATGGCGACATCAGGTTGCTGGAGCGTTTTATTATTTGCTGCCTCACATTTGCTTTCCTCAATCCTTACACTCCGGGCGCCCGGTTGCAGGGGACCGTAACTACCATCATGCAGGGCCCGTAGCCTGAGTGATATATACATGCGGAGACATGGTCAAATTACATTCCGCGCATGAGCGGCTTCGCGGTCAGCAGGGGCTGCACTTGCAGGTTGTAAGTGCCCCAGGTTATGCAGCCAACAACATCCATGCACGTCATGCAGTCTCAACCGGGCTACAAAGCAACAGCACATCATCCCTCGCTCATGCATTACTCTCGCAGCTACACCTCCCTGTGGGGTGAAGCTGCGCCAGCAGGGGCCCCATCTGCTTGCCAGCGATGGAAAGGGTCCACCCAAGGTCATTGTAAAGCAGAATTGTTTCTTCACCAGTACTTGCCGCTAACATCCAAATCAGGGGAACCCCTGATCCAAATGATTCACCTCTGTCTACCTTGTGAGCATGCAACACACTTCCTCACCATGCATTGGGTGTGGGTACCATGAATGTGGGTACCCACCCTGCTACCGCACACTCAACCGTACAGACGCCCTGCTGACGTCTATCGGTCCTCCAACCGCCTCTCTGTAACTTGAAAGAATAAAACCACAATCTCACGCGAACACATACATAGCACCTCAATCAGGTCACACCCTCGCATCCTGTACACCGACACGCATACCAGCGCGGCCGGAAAAAAGCAGATCTACAAATCCTCCACATTTCAGGCATCTGCATCAGAACATTGGCACTGGACACAAAACCTTGTTAATAATCTTGATATCTTCTCTATCTCGGCGCTAGCTAGCTCTACTACTTGTGTCGCCCAGCCAAATGCAGCCACTGGCAGGCGCGGAAGTGCGGCTCCAAACTACTTACTACGGGCCCTAGGCGTTGAAAACTGCTGCTACAGCCCATGGCCGCCAGCGCCGAGGCTGAAAATAGGCATACGGTAACAACAGGGGTGCCATAACAACCCGGCACCCCTGCATAACAACATACGTTGCGCGTGCACTCACTGCACTAGCCATGTTTTCTCTTCTCCTCGCGCCTCTCATGCAGGGCATGGGCGCGTCAACGTCACCTCGCCTCACCAAGTGTCCCACGCGTCGACATATAGCCGGGGTGTGCCGGCGTGCTCGTGTGTTCCGCTGCCGTACGTATGTCACGTCTCCCAGCCCGCGCCGCAGATGAGGTGCGAGTCCTCTGGCACGAACCCTGCCAGCAGGTCCCACTCCACCCACCGCATCACACACACCTCGGCGTTCAGGATGATCCGGCTGTTGGTGCCCGAGGCGGCGGCAAGGGGCTCCGTGAGCGTGCGTGTCACCTGCGATATGGATGGGGGGCCGGGTGGGGTGAGGCGGGTGGGTGAGGCGGGTGGGGTGAGGCGGGTGAGGTGAGGTGGTGGGTTGTAAATACCAGCCCAAGCTAAGCCAAACCAATCTGAACAGGTCAGGCAAGGGGCGAGGTGGGGTGGGGTGGGCGGCGCAGCGAGGCGCAGCGAGGGGGTGAGCGAGCGAGGCGGCGGGAGCGTCAGGGTACTGCTACATGGGCGGGGCAGCGCGTGCGTGAACACAGGAGGGACACGTGCGTGGGGACTGGAAAGCGCCCAGGTGATACATTCAAATGGAGGCGGCCGAGCACAGCTGCACCAGCTAGCTAGCAGCGGTGCACGCACGTACACGCGCAACTGATAACGCACACACAATCAAGCGACCCTTCCTCTCATTATGCTTTTCTAACACAAGTAACACAAGCGCAAGATAGCTGCCTCACCTGCCGCCGCTCCTGCAACTTGGCTGCGAGTCGCACGCACGCCGCAGCGAACGCCCTCTCAGTGCGGAGGCGCTTGGAGATCGCCAGCACGTCCGCCGACTGTGCCGTTGGCACCGCCGCCGCCGCCGCCGCCGGGGCGTACGGCGCGGGACTGCTGCCGTCGCCGCACCCGCCAGGGCTGCCGCCGCCGTAGCTGGCACTGGTACTGGTCTTGGATACAGGCAGCGGCAGCGGCAGCGGCAGCAGCCGCGCCGCGGCTGATGCCGAGGAGGGGTGGTGGTATAGGTGGTGGTGGTGGTGGCTGCTGGCGGCGCAGGCGGCGGGTACGGCACGCGTGGTGCGCAGCTGTACGAGCATGGTGACGGGCTGCTGCACGCGCCGCCACGTGTGCAGGGCGAGGCGCAGCGTGTCTGGAGACGACAGGCCAAGCGTGGGCTGCACCCGGACCATCCACTCCTCTGGACCCTCGAGGCAGGGCCGAGCGGCGGCGAGCGGTGAGGCCGCCACGGCGAGCGGCGGCGGGCGGCAGGACTGCTGTTGCACATGCCGCCAGGCAGACGGTGGCGCGGGCGCGGACGGCAGGGTGAAGGAGGCCGCCGCAGCTTGGGGGTCCTGGCTGCTGGATGCAGCTTGGGGGTCCTGGCTGCTGGACGCAGAAGACGAGGATGATGTCGCGATGGCAGCAGCTCCCTCGTGAAGCTGCTCGCGTTGTGCGTCCTGCAGGGCGCCAGCTGGCGCCGACGACGAGAAACTGCTGCAGGAGCTTTCGCGAGCTGCGGGCGACGGTGACAGGGCGCCCACCGTCGCGTAGGATGAGCTGACCGCTGTGGCGTCAAATCGCCACGCCTTGCAAGCTATGAGTGCAGGCTGGGTAGGAGACGAGGCGCCAGGCGGGGGGGCGGGGGTGTCGTGGGGGCAGCTGTCTCGGCCGTGGCGATCCTCTAACGCTTCGGATTCCGACCATCCGCTTGCAGGTTGCGCATAGCACATGACGAAGCGTTGGCGTTTTGACGGCGGCAGCTCGAATGTCGACGATGAGCGCTCCTCCAAAGCGGTGCCCGCGTTAGCCATGACGGGCGAGGTTTCACCAATGTGATGACGCCGATGCAGGAGCACTCCGCTGTCTAGATGTCCAGGCGCTATTTCAAAGACGCGCTCCACTCGAGCGAGACGCTGAAGAGTCGCAAGCCGGAGCAAGGAGGATTGCGCCAGTCGGGGAGCGAGACTGTGTCATGAAGAGGCCGTCTTATTGTAAGCGTAACCAGTCATATAGTAATTTGCTTTGGCATTCACCCTGGTCTCAACCCCCGTCTTCACCAGCTGAAACCGAGCACGTTCGAGTAGACGCACGAGCCGCGTAGTCTCGATGTTGTGCACCTAGCGCCACTTCAAGTTGAACAGATATATCGCCACGATTGGGCTCGCGTGTGTTGTGCCCGACGGCGAAGTTTCAGACGTGAGCTGAGCCACACGGAAGGCTGACACAGAGAAGCTCTTGATCGCTCAATTATAAGCTAATGACTTCACGTTACACGCAGTTGCCATGATTTCTGGGTGAGGGCTTTTGGGGGTCCGCGGACGAGTTCCTGCTCCGGCCAATTCTAGGTTCCAAATCGTACTAGTGGGCCCGGTCGTCAACCCCTTAGGCCGCAGTACACGTCAACATGTTTAGGCTGCCGTTATCCACAGGTTTGATTAGAGTTCCCGTATGTCAGCTTGATATTCGACTTGGGTAACCGAAACGTTGTTTTAGCGCGCCTCCTTCCGAAGTCCTTCCGAAGTCGCCTGCGATCCTGAGAATGGTGTTCATGCGGCATCGATTGACTGTATCTGCGATATCAATCTGGCATGAGTCAGTTCGCAGGTACGGTCAGGAGTTCGTCGGAGTCTAGGGGCAAAACCGCAATGGGGCCCATACCTTTCGTAGCGAGGCGCCCTTTAGCGCACCTGCGCTGTAAGCTGCGCGCCGTAACATGTACACGGCTGATTTTTCAAGCATGAGCTACTGCTGGTCTTATTATTGTACGCCTGAAGAAGCTGCTTGGCCAAGCGAAGTGCGGCTGTACGTACGCATACCGTATGGCGCTCCAAGGTGTGCTGCTGGCCCCCTCCCTTGAGAAAATGCATGCGAGTAGCGAAGTCCCTCATGGGTGGAAAGCGACCCCCTCCCAGCTTCTGTCCTTGCCGGGTGCACTCGCGCCAGCGCCCCTGCCTGTCGCAGTGTCGCCCCCCCATCACCATAACCTTTCTTGCAACCACGCCGGCAATGCAAGCAAGGGAACAGGTGTGGGGCGTCCCTCGAGTGTCAGAAGAACCCACCCCCCAAATACCGTAAATACATGAGCAGTCGGGACAGAGGCAAAATTGCGCGCTGTGACTGTACCGACGGAGGTAGCTGGCCGATGTTGCTGGAGCGTTCCACGCAATCATAACCGCTTATCCAGGCAGATGAGACACCATTTGCAAACATTACATGGTGTTCCCTGCGCGACCCTGCCGGATCCTTGGTCGGTCTCTTCTGGCACCCAGGCGGCGAAGCTGGCAGGTGGCAGCCATGAGCTCCCACAGCCGGCCGCACACATAACCTGGGGCATAACCCCCCGAACGCGAAGGCCGCACCAGGGCTCTTATCTTGTTTTGGGGGGAAAGCTCAGCCTGAGCTTTAGCAAGCTAAAATGCCCAGAAGTTAGCTCAGGGGGCGGACTTGGGCGGACTCCTGGGCATTTGTGGATAGGCTTTCTGATGGTCAGTGGGGCATCAAGTGGTCAGGGAATCGTCGCATACGCTGACACGCAGCTGTTTGGGCCCCGGAACAGCTGAAAACACTGGCGCCTGATGGTTCTGTGGCCCCCAACCCCACCGGGGCCAAGCTTTCCCCGCCTCCGTGGACGCGTAACAAAGCTAAAATCTGAGCTTTAAGGGCCAGCCGTAAAGCTCAGAAATCGGCTAAAATGACCAAATAAAGCTCAATATCTTTAAGGTAATAGCCCTGGGCCGCACCCACCGCCCCACCGCCCCATCGAGCTCACTAACCGCTTCAAAGCCGCCCCTTTCGGCGCTCCTTACACCACGGCGCTCCTTACACCACAGCACCGAGCCCACCTCCAAAGGCTTACACACTCCCTGTTTAGAACCCAGGCCACCGCGGCGCGCCAACCGCTGTCCCGCACGCGCCCTCAACGCGCCGTCCGATGCAAGCATAATCACACCACACCAAACCACCAAACCACACCGTCCAGCACACAGCCGATGGAATAGGCATGGGGCAACAATGCTAAGTCCCAGTGGTGTCACAGCGCCCAGTGACCGCTCAGCCCGCAGGCCGCGTTGGGATTCAAAACGGACTACCCACCACCGCCACCTCACACAGGGTGCCCCCAGCCCCCAGGCTCAACCGCCACTTGCGCCAACCACCACCTCCCGCCTCGAAAGCCACGCCGGCACCGGCAGGGTCGGCTCCACCGCCGGCCCCAGGCCCCAGGCCCCACCTCCACGGCCCCACGGCTCAGCCGCCACCGGGCGCCTGCATGCACGTGCACATGCACATGCACATGCACATGGTGCGGCGCGCCAGGCCTGCCCTCACATGGGGGGCCCCCCATGCAGGACTTTTGAAGCTCCATGACTTTTTCCAGAACCCTGGCCTAGTCCAGCCCTTCCGGCTACCCCCCTTTCCCCCAAAACGCCAGGCCTGCCCTCCTGCCGCCCTCCTGGCTCTGTCCGGCTCCACATCGCAAGCAGCCGCACCCCCTCCCACTCCGCCGCCCCCACGCCAACAGAAACAGTTAGGCTTGCATCTCGCGAATTTGCACGCCAGGGGGCGCAAGCTCCTCGCCCCCAGCTCCTCACCGCCAGCCCACCTCTCCCCAGCCCGCCAGCCCCTAGCCCATCTCCTCCTGCTACCCTAAGCCCCCTCCCCTCCCCTGCCCCCTCCCTCCTCCCCTAATTCCCCTCTCCATCACCACCACCACCACCACCACCAGCCAGTCACCATCACCACCATCACCATCACCACCAGCCAATCAATCATCCATCACACAGCTCAGCGCTCGGCGCGCAGCGTGTACACGGACGGGTCCAGCGCTGCGGCGATGCGGTCCAGGGCCTTGCCCAGCGTCTCCAGCGAGGCGGCGTAGGAGATGCGGATGCAGCTGTCGGCGCCGAAGGCGTCACCCGGCACCACCGCCACCTGCGGGCCGGGCGGGCGAGTGGGCGGGCGGGTGGGCGGGCGGGTGGCGTGGAGGGTGCGTTAGCGTTTGTGCCGTTGTGTAATTGATTTGGGCCGTGCGGTTTGGGCCGTGCGTGCGTGTGTGCGTGCTAAGGACAGAGCGCGCCAAAGAGCCTTAAATGGAGGTGCCTGAGCCTTGAGCTGGCCACCCCTGATGCCCTTCCACCAGCATCACCAGCACCAGCACGCCCCGGACTGGCTTCCCTCCTCCCCCCACCGCTTTCCTCGCTAGTTTGGTTTCTTGGTTTAGGATATGGGCTGGCATTTCTGGTACTTCCAACCCCCCCCGTCTTTCCCCTTCCCTCACCTCCGCCACTACGCCCCCACACCCTCCTGCCGAGCAGCAGACCGACCGCGGGGTAAACCCCCGCCCCCAATGGCTGGCCCCAGCCCAACCCAGCCCAACCGAACAAAAACAACTACAACGACAATAGCAACATCAACAGCAACTATTACAAGGACAACTACAACTAACGACGACCGCACTCACGTTGGCCACCTCGATCAGGTAGCGGCAGAAGGTGTCGCTGTCGGGCACGGGGCCGAAGCCCTTGGCGGCGGCGCCCGGGCCGAAGAAGGCGCTCATCTCGGGTAGCACGTAGAAGGCGCCGGCGGGCTCGGCCAGGTTGACGCCGGGGATGGCTTTGAGGCGCGCCGACACGTAGTCCTGGGGGCGGTGGTGGTTGGCGGGTGGTTGTTGGCGGTTGGTGGTTGGGCGGTTGGCGGGTGGTTGTTGGGCGGTTGGTGGTCGGGGTTGGGGGGAGGTGGGGCTGGCACGGGGAATGAATTCCGCTTCCCCACTTTGACCGTTGCAAGACAGGAGCCAGACCCAAAGAGCGCGGGGTAAGGAGGGTTACGCACGGGGTTTACGTCAGCGACACGCATGTGACACCCGCACCACACCAGCCCCACACACAACAGCACAGCCCCCCCCCCCCACACACGCACAACAGCAGCCGCCTCCCGCCTCCCACAACCCCTCACGACAGCCCCTCACAACAGCCCCTCACAATCCCACAACCCCAGCCCTGCTCACGCCCCCACGCCCCCACGCGCCCTCTCACCCGGCGCTCGCGGAAGGCCGCCACCATGGCCTGCACCGGCTCGCCGCCGCCGGGGCCCAGCGCCAGCGCCGCCAGCGCCGCCTGCTGACTAATAGAGGAGGCGCCCGAGGTGGACTGGGACTGGATGATGGCGGCAGCCTTGGCGTAGTGCTTGGGCGCCGCCAGGTAGCCCAGCCGCCAGCCGGTCATGGCGTAGGCCTGGTTGGGGTATATGGGGTGGGGGGAGGTAGAGAGGGGGGAGAGGGGGGAGAGGGGGGAGAGGGGGGGAGGGGGGTTACACGCATTAGGGTTAGGGGTGGGGGGGAGAGGGTGCCATGCATGTTTAGTTCCCCACCTTCGAGTTTTTGGGTTGCAATGGTCGCTTTGGTTTCTAGAGCGAACTACCCCCCCCTAAACACACACACACACACAACAACACCCCACAGCCCCCCCTACCCCCCGCGCAACCCCACCCCCTCCCGCCCACCCCACCCCACCCCACCTTTGAGAAGCCGTTGACGGTGAGCGTGCGCTCGAACATGCCGGGCAGGGCTCCGAAGCTGACGTGGGTGGCGGGCGCGTAGGTGATGTACTCGTAGATCTCGTCGCTTAGAACCAGCAGCCGCGGGTGCTTGGCGATGACCGCGGCCAGCGCCTCCAGGTGCTCCCTGTGGTGGTGGTGGTGGTGGTGGTGGTGGTGGTGGTGGGTTTTTGTGTGTGGTGTGTGGACATGCGTGTGTGTGTGTGTGTTAGGGTTCACATGTGTGTGTTAGAGGTCACAAGGGAGAGAACAGCAGACAGAGGGACATGTCTCCCTTTAACTGACTGCTTCACACTGCCTCGCTGACGGCCTCACTGACTGCCACTCTCCAGTCGCGGGACACACCCACCACACCGCTCGCCCGGTGACGACGGCACTCACTTGGGGTAGACGGCGCCGGTGGGGTTGGAGGGAGTGCACAGGATGAGCAGGCGGCTGCGTGGTGCGAGGGGGTGGGTGCGAGGGGGTGGGTGAGAGGGGGTGGGTGCGAGGGCGACAGGGTGAGTGAGAGGGCGAGGGTAGCGGTGGTGGTGGTGGTGGTGGTGGTGGCAGCAGCCAAGCGGTGTGAAATGGGTTGGGTTGGATTGGGTTAGGTACGGCGGTGGCCGGTGGGTCGAGAATTTGGCTCATATCCCACCCCCTTCCCGTTCCCCCCTCCACCGACACACCACACCACACCGCCCCCCCCTCACAAAATATGATACACACAATCCTATGGATGGCTATCCCCCACGCTCATCTCCTCACTCTTATGCATTGGGTTTGGTGTAGTGGTAACCACAACACCCCTTGGTCGTTTTGGCTTTGGGTTCTGGAATGAACTACACCTCCCGGCCCCCCCCCCCCACACACCTCTTGGGCGTGAGCGCGGCCTCCAGCTGCTCCGGGCTCATGAGGAAGCCCTGCTCGGGCGTGGTGGGCACGACCACGGGCGTGGCGTTGGCCAGGCGCGCCATCTCCGTGTACGACACCCAGTACGGCGCGGGGATGACCACCTGTGGGTGTGGTGTGTCACAGCAGTACAGGCAGGCAGGCAGTACGGGCGGCAGCAGTCGGCAGGTGGGGGTTAAGGGGCGACAGCCGCGGCAGCAGCGGCAGGTGGGGGAAAGGGGTGGTGGCAGCGGTTCAATTGGTGGCGCGCCCTGCCGTCCTGACGTCAGGTATACCGTACTGTAGCAGTGTAGGGGATTGTGGGGCCCAGACGGGTGTAGGCACACACCTCTGGGGTCTGGGGTTTTGTATACGGGCGAGCAGCTGGCCCCCTACCTGCCTGCCTGCCTGCCTGCCTGCCTGCGCCCCTGCCTGGGCCCGCGTTGACAAGGTTTGGAACTACCCGCTCCCTCACGGTCCCCCCCCCCCAGTTTGGGCTGGTCACCACAACCCCCTTCTCCCCTCGTCTCCCACGTCCCGGGGCAAGTGGACGGCCCCTGCCCGCTGCCACCTGCTCTCCTCGCCCTCTGCTTCCCCGCCCTCCCCCCGCCCCGCCGGCCATTCCTGACTCCGCTGCCCCCACCCCCCCTGGGACCTCCCCCACGTTGCCCTCCCGTCATCGCCTCGGGCCCCCTCGCTTTGGTTTCTGGAATGAACTAACCCCCCCATTTAGATTGGTTTAGTTCGGGCTGGTAACCACAACCTCCCCGCCCCGCCCCACCTCGTCCCCGGGCGAGCAGGTGGCCAGCACGGCCTGCCAGATGGACTGCTTGGCGCCGTTGGACACCACGATCTCGTCGGGGGCATACTCCAGGCCGTTGTCCTCTGGAGGGGGGGGAGGTGAGGAGGTGTGAGGAAGGGGGCGACATGAGGAGGAGGAGGTGAGGAGACAGGGAGGAGGTGAGGAGATGGGGGGGGGGGGAGGGTTGAAGAGCCCATCAATAAACACCAGCCCATTGACACCAAACTAGAGACGGTAGACTGGTAGAGTACAAGCAGAGGCGACAGTTCCCCCCGCCCCCCCCCCCATGCGTGCGCCACGCCGACGACTCCACATCCTGGCTCCTGGCGCCAGCCCCCGAACCCCCCTCCCCGCTCCCTTCCTCCCAGCAGCCTCCCCGCCCCCTCCCTTCCTCCCAGCTGCCTCCCCGCTCCCTCCCTGCCTTGCGGTCCCTTTCCAGACCTCTTCAGCCCCCCTCGCTCTTATGGTAACCACAACCCCCCACCCGTCCCACCCGTCCCACCCAACCCACCCAACCCACCCGCCACGCCCACCCACCCCAACCCACCCGCCACGCCCACCCAACCAAACCCAAACCCAAACCCAAGCCCAAACCCACCCTTGAGCTTCTTGCAGATGGCCTTCCGCAGCGCGCTGGTGCCGGTGTTGGGCGTGTAGCGCGTGTAGCCCTGCCGCAGCGCCGCCACGCCCGCCTCCACGATGGCAGCCGGCGTGTCAAAGTCGGGCTCGCCCGCGGCCAGACCGATCACCTGTGGTTGATTTGTGGTTTGATTTGTGAGGTTGTATGGGCGTTGTCGCGTTGTGTTGCGTGTTACGTTGCTCGCTTGGGTGTTTTGGGTTTGGGCGTGCGTGTGTGTGTGTGTGTGTGTGTGTGTGTGTGTGTGTGTGTGTGTGATGGTGCAGAGAGAGAGGGAGGGAGGGGACAGAGGAGCGCGGAGAAGGCGTCGTGTGCGTGAGTGGGTGTGTGAGGATGCTGGAATGCGGTGTGGGGTGAGGAGGGGTTGGGGCCAGCAAGCAGGGGGGGAAGCGGCGCTGCGGTGCAAGGAAGCGCGGTGACGCGGCGTGTGCTGTGCCCGTGTGTGTCTGAAGGCGTGGGCTATACGATACATTTGCATTGCTCGTTCCGCTGGAGCAGCGCCGCCGTAGCCCGGTCGAGACTGACAGCGGGAGCGCCCCCCCCCCCACACACACGCCCGCCAGAACCCACGCCTAAGGGTGGTGTGGCCTGCGCCGCACCAACCCCGCGGACACCATCGTGCGCCGCTGGGCCGGCATGTGTGAGTGTCGATGCCAGCACGAGCCCCCGAGGCCCCTGCGCCCACGCCTTGCCGCCCGCCGCGGTTACCCTGGCTTACATCGATCCCAGACTCCTTCATCGAGGTAGCCAGGTCCGTCAGCGCCATCGTCTTTGACGGCTTCACGGATGCGACCAGCGGGTTCAGGGTCGTGTCCACCTTGACAGCGCCCGCCGGCGCAGCTGCGGCAGCCATTATGATAGTGCTACGCGAAGCGTTGTTGGGGCAAGAGATCGGCTGCACGGGGCTCGCGGACTTGCGCCCGACGCTAGAACCCTGGAAAGGCCGACGCTGAAGAGCGCGAGAGTGAAGTGATTGCATGGCAAAGACCCCTTGTGGGGCTAGGATTTGATTATGTATTGTTTTGGGCAAAAAGAGCGGCGGCTCGTCCTCAGAGCACGAGAATAATTGCAGAGGATGGTGCTGTTCTAATAGATGATACTCCAATTTTGTTTGTGTGAAAGCTCTTTGCCAACTCTGCTTGCTGGCGATTGGGCACAGCAGGGCGCAGCACGCAGGTGGTTCGCTCTGCTCGCACTAAGGTCGCAGCCCACATTCAGTATTTGCAATCAATGACAACACGGTGTCGTGGTTACGCGAGGCGTGGCTTAGCAGCGAACAGCACCCGAAAGCGGGAAAGCTTCTGCACATAGCCGCACAAACCTGGTTGCGAGTTTGCCCGAACATTTATTATGCTTATTATATCAGGTGGCACAGTGTACACACGCCTGACCGGGCCCGAGCGGGTACCATCTGTCGCTATCAAGGTGTTCGCAAGCTGCACAGCGATGCGGGAGTGGTGAAGCAGCTGGAGGGTGAGTCCTCGGAGCTTCTCACAGGGTTGCGATGAGGCGGGGCTGAGCCGGGTCGGGTTTGGGGGCTCCTCTCGTGAGTGACACGGCCACACGCCCGGGGCGCGCCAGGCCCTGGCCAACACAGGAGGCACGCTTTCCCCATCTCCAGCACCATTTCCATTCGGAATAGCACCTGTGCGGTGTGAAATACAAACCCGGTCAAAGCTGTGGGGAAGTGCCAACTGCAGTGGAGCCGCACCGAGTCCCGGCGTCCCCACATGTTTGCAGGTGTGCTCACCCGAGCGGGCGTGGATTAGGAAGGGGCTCCTCGAAACGAGTGCAAGCCGTGCTTTGTCGGTTGTTGCTGAGTCAGCCCAGACGCATGCGCAGCGGCAACAGCGGCCTCGGCGGCGGCGGGGGCGGCGCCGGCGGCGGGGGCGGCGGCGGCGGCGGGGGCGGCGGCAGCCGGCGTGCCTCGGCCGCCGTTGAGCCGCCACCACCAACAACGGCAGTAGCAGCAGCGGCGGCGGCAGCAGCAGCAGCAGCAGCAGCGATGTCAGCAGCGGATGATGAAGAGGCGCGGCTGGCGATGGTGTTGCCCGAGCTGGCTTCGCTGGCGGGCGAACGCGGCGGCGGCGGCGGCGGCGGCGGCGGCACGGAGCAGGCCGACGACATGTGGGCCGTACGGCACCAGCTGTACGAGCTGTACACGTCAGCCTTCATCGCCGGAATCCACAGCGCCCAAAAGGGGGGCTCGGCTACAGCTGCGGCAGGCTCGGCTACAGCTGCTGCAGCGGCGGCGGCGGCGGCGGCGGCGGCAGCCGAAGCCGCGGCGCCGCCCACGCCGCTGCTGCCGGCGGAGCTGCGGGCGGCGGTGCTGGGCTGTAGCAGCGAGTCGCTACTGCGGGTGCTGCCGCGACGGCTGGAGTGGGGGCTGCTATTGCGCGACATGGGCGGCGCGGGGCCGGGGTGAGCCGGGTGTGTGTGGGGGGGGTTGTGGGGAGGGGCGTGGGGGTCAGCTGGAGTGGGCGTGCGTGCCGGCTTGGGCGCGTGCGTGGGGCGCGTGCGCTGGCTTTTGCTAGGGGGGGGGGGTGCGTGGGCGCGTGAACCAGCACTCTCGCTGTGTTTGCGCCTGGGCCAATTTCAGCGCTCTGACGCCATGCGGGGCATCCAAATCTGCCACGTATGATGCGCTGTTTGCTGCTGCTGCTACTGCTGCTGCTACTGCTGCTGCTGCTACTGCTGCTGCTACTGCTGCTGCTGCTACTGCTGTTGTTCGTTTGTTAGCTGTGCTGCCCTGACATGACGCCATTGCCATTTGGTCTTACAAATTGGCTGTGCTCACGAGCCGATGGCTCTCACCCGGTGAGGCGCCCGCCCGCCCCCCCCTCGTCATTGATTAAACATGCATGGTCCCCCCCCGCCCCTGCAGCGCCCTGGCGGCGCTCAAGCTGGTTGGGCTGATGTTGCAGGCGGCGGCGGTGGCGCAGGCGCTGCCGGGTGGGTGGGTGGGTGGGTGCTTGAGGTGTGAGGCTGCGTGCTTGGGAGCGTGTGTGTGCGTGCGTGCGTGCGTGCGTGTTCTCTGGCAACATGCGTCAGTGTGATGGGCTTTGGCCTTGGTCGGTAGGTAGGCATGTAGGGGCCACACCTTGAAAGCTGATACGCACATGGACGTCAGCGAGGGCGGGGCGGCGGCACACGGCACGTCGCGACGTGCCCTCCCCTGCGTCGCCTCCGCACCGGCCCATCCGCAACCTCCCGACACGCCCTCTCTCTAACACACACACACACACACACACACACACACACGCGCGCGCGCTCTCAGTTGTGACTTTTCCCCATCTGGGGTTTTAATTTTTTCATGACACACGCGCTCCTCCCATCACATGCAGAGGGGTGCTGCGACCAGCTGCTGCAGTCGCTGGTGGAGGGTCTGTCGCCCGGGCCGCGGGCCTCCAAGGTGCGTGGGTGTGTTTGTTAGAGATCACAAGGTGTGTGTGTGTGTGTGTGTGTGTGTGTGTGTGTGTGTGTGTGTGTGTGTGTGTGTGTGTGCGTGTGTGTGTGTGTTAGAGATCACAAGGGAGAGAACATGTGTATGTGTGTGTGTGTGTGTTAGAGATCACAAGGGAGAGAACTATGGAAGACTTGTGCGTGCGAAGGGGAGCTTGTGCGTGTGTGCGTGTGTGCGTGTGTGCGTGTGTGCGTGTCCCCCGCCCCTCCAGTCCAGAGCTGCAGCGGAGTTAGCACGGAAGCGGTTTTGCGTGGCTGGTTGCGACATGCGCCCCACCACACCGCACCACATCAGACCAGAGCAGACCAGGGGCTGTTGCTTCGCTAGCTAGCGGAGGATAGGGTTGGCGCTATCGTTCACCTGCAAACAAAAAGCGTTACCGTAGGCGCAAGACAAACCAAGCCGCAATTCGCCACACACGCACCTCGCAGGAGCGCTGCAAGCTGAGCATGTGGGTGCTGCAGACGCAGCAGCTGCCGCCCCCGCGCCTGGCCCCCTGGCTACAGCCGCTGCTCGCCGCCCTGCGCGACCACTGCCTCGTGCTACAGCCGGCGCCACAACGGCAGCAGCAGCAGCAGCCGCTGCAATCGCCGCATCGGCACCAGGCGCAGGTAGGCGGCAGCAGCAACGGCAGTAGCAGCAGCGCCGCCGCCGCCGCCGCCGCCGCGGCCGCCGCCACCTGCCCCTGGGCCGGCTCTACCATGGTTGTGCTGCAGGCGCTGCGGACGGTGCGGCTGCTGCTGCGGCAGCTGCCGGCGCCGGCGCTGGCGGCGGCGGAGGGCTGGGCGCCGCCCGTGTGGTCGCTCATGCTGCTGCTGCCGCCGGCGCCTCCTCCAGCGACGCCGCCCGCTGCGGCGCAGGTTGGTTTCGCGAAGCGCTGTAACAAAGCGACCGTGCCGTAACGCGCGGGCACAGGCACAGGCACAGGCACACACAGGCATGTCTTTCATAGTACTCTCCCTTGTGATCTCTAACACAGGCATGGCTGTAGCCAAGTGCAAAGTGTGTATCGGCAATTGGTACTCATGCTGACATGTGTGTCGATATCAACACCATAACCATTTTTTTACGAGTTCTGGCGCAGGACAGCCCTTGAGTGAATGACTTGTGCGTGCCGTGAACCTGTTGCCCTTTGTATTAACACAACGAAAACGAAACCGTTGCCTGTGTATGTGTCTCTTTGTCAGAGTGTGAGCCGCGGCGGCGCCTACCGGCAGCTTCGCGAGGAGGCGGCGGCGCTGACGGCGGCGCTGGCCGATGTCATGGCCGCCGCAAGGGAGGGCGCCGCGCTCACTGGCGGCGGCGGCGGCGGCGGCGGCGACAGCAAGGCGGCGGCGCGGCAGGCGGCGGCGGCGGAGCTGGTGGCGCGGCAGATGGCTTCGCGGCTGGAGGCGGGCATGGCTGCGGAGCTGGAGCAGCGGGTGAGGAGGGGCTGGGGGGGTGAGGAGGGGCTGGGGGCGGGAGAGGGGCTGGGGGTGGAAGAGGGGTGAAAGAGGGGTAGTTCATTTCTGCATTCTACCGAAGCAAGCCGACCAAGAGAACCCGAACCAGGGGGCGCGGGTGGAAGGGGTGGGGAGGAGGCGTGGAGCGGGGTGGAAGCGGGGAGAGGAGGCGATGGCGGGGGCGATGGCGGAGGCGGAGGGGGGGGGGTGCAGGAAGGTGTATGGGGAAGAGAAGGCATGGTTTAGTTTGGGCTGGTAACCACAACCCCACCCCCCTGCCCCCTCCCGCAGCTGGCTGCGGTGTGCCGCCTGCCCCGCGCCGCCTCGCCGCCGCCGGCGGCCGCGCTGGAGGGCGCCCTGGCGGCGCTGGCGGCGTGGGGCCCGGTGGCGGCGGTGCTCGGACCCGACTTCGTACGCAACGGCCGGCTGGGGCAGCGCCTGTTGGATGTGAGCGCTGCTTTGCTTTGCTTTGCTTGGCTTGGCTTGGCTTGGCTTGGCTTGGCTTTGCTTTGCTTTGCTTTGCTTTGCTTTGCTTTGCTTTGCTTTGCTTTGCTTTGCTTTGCTTTGCTTTGCTTGGCTTGGCTTGGCTTGGCTTTGCTTTGCTTTGCTTTGCTTTGCTTTGCTTTGCTTTGCTTTGCTTTGCTTTGCTTTGCTTTGCTTTGCTTTGCTTTGCTTTGCTTTGCTTTGCTTTGCTTTGCTTTGCTTTGCTTTGCTTTGCTTTGCTTTGCTTTGCTTTGCTTTGCTTTGCTTTGCTTGGCTTTGCTTGGCTTTGCTTGGCTTGGCTTGGCTTGGCTTGGCTTGGCTTGGCTTGGCTTGGCTTGGCTTGGCTTGGCTTGGCTTGGCTTGGCTTGGCTTGGCTTGGCTTGGCTTGGCTTGGCTTGGCTTGGCTTGGCTTGGCTTGGCTTGGCTTGGCTTGGCTTGGCTTGGCTTGGCTTGGCGTTGCGAAGAAAGGGAGGGAGGTGGTTCATTCATGGGTGAGGGTGTAGTTCATTCCAGAAACCAAAGCGACCATTGCAACCCAAACACCCGGGGGGATGTTTGGATTGAAAGTATCGAACCTGCCATTGCCCAAAACTGGGGAAGGCGAAGGGTGTCGGAACCGGCTCTTAGCTCGAGCCACCTGGAGCGCAAGAGTTCGTCCTGCCCTGGCTGGGCGTGTTGATGGCTAATTTACTTCGCATCGTGTGCTAGCTGGCTGGGGTGCTGGTTTGGTTTAGCTTGGGCTGGTATGTACAACCCCCCACCCCTCACCCCCCTGCACCCCTACCCCCACAGGCCGTCAAGCCCTGCTTCACATGCCGCTGCACGCCGCTGCTGCCCGTGCACGCCTTCGCGGCGTGGCAGCCGCTGTGCCAACGTGGGTTGGTTGGTTGGTTGGTTGGCGAGGTTGGTTGGTTGATTGCGGTACGCGAATTGCAATCTGCGGCTTGCGGCTTGGGCTGCTGCTGCTGCTGTGGTGCTGTTGTGGGTTGTCATCGTCGCGCCGCGCTGGCGGGACTTGGGGCAGGGGGGCAGGGCGGGACGGTTTACTCTCCATGCCCTATCTGACATCCCCTGTTCCCCCCTATTCCCCCTCTGCCCCCTCTCCTCTCGCTCCGCCCTTCCTTTCCCTTCCCTTCCCCCATCAGTCCTGCACCGCCTGGGAGCGCTGCCGACGCTGCTCACACACGAGCCGGCCGCCGCCGCCGCCGCCGCCACAGCCGCCGCCGCCGCCACGGGGGGCGCCGCCGCCGACGACGCTGGCATCGCCGCCGCCGGCCCCGTTAGCGGGCATGAACAGCACCGGTACTGGGGCTGGGACTGTCGCGGCGGCGGCGGCGGTGGCGGCGGCGGCGGCGGCGGCGGCGGCGGTGGCGGCGGCGGCGGCGGCGGTGGCGGCGGCGGGCTGACGCCCAGTGACATGCTGCGTGCGCGGCTGGTGTTGGCACCAATAGACTACGCGCTGAAAGCCGACAAGTGAGAAATCGGCGATGATTGCTTGTTTGGTGGTGATCGTGCGTGTGTTGGTGTTCTGGGGGCGTGCGCGAGCGCGCGTCGCACGGCTTGATGACCCCGTGACACCACATATCAAAGCATAGCATGGCATGGCATGGGCATGGCATGGGCATGGCAGCAAGCGCACATGTGCTGCTGCTGTGTTTGAAAACGGTACCGTACTGTTGCCATACTGTTGCCGTACTGTTGCCGTGTGTGTGTGTGTTTCGACCACCAACCAACACCCACCAGGCGGCCGGAGGTGCGCCAGGCCGCGCTGCGGGCCTGGCTGTGTCTGGTGCCGCTGCTGAGTGTGCCCTGGGGGCCCTGGGGCACAGCGGCGGCGGCGACGGCGGCGGCGGCGGCGGCGGCGGCGCCACTTCAGCAACAGGATGCGGGGCGGCACGGGCGGCTAGGGCCATCAGGAGGGGGGGCAGCCAGCGACCCCCGCGACAGAGGGTCGCGTGAGGCGACCCCGACCCCAGGCGGCGGCGGCGGCGGCGGCGGCGGTGCAGCGGCGGCGGCGGCGGGCGCGCCAAGGCCTGACGGCGCCGCCAGCGGCGCATGCGGCGTGTTGGGCGGCCTGATGCCGGCGCTGGCGGCGGCGGCCGCTGCCGTGGGGGCTCCGCCGCTCACACCCCTGTCATCACTGCTGCTGCCGCTGCAGCTGCCGGTGAGCGCGTCTGCCGCCACGTCATTGCACGGCGGCGGCGGCGGCGGCGGCGGCGATGGAGCTGCAGCTTCCGCTGCTCGTGCGGCGGCGCCGGCGGCGGCGGCATCTGGTCAGCAACCAGGCCTTGAGGGCGGGGGCCCCACCGGCGATGATGCAGCCGCCACCGGATCCGGATCTGGATCTGGATCTGGATCTGGATCTGGATCTGGATCTGGATCTGGATCTGCCGCTGCTGCTGCTGCCGCCGGCGCGCTGCTGGCGGGCTGCCGCACGCCGGGGCGCGTGTGCCAGGCCACACCGCTGCCCGCTGTGCTGGTACGCGTGCGCAACCTGCGCAACCTGGTCCTGTGAACGTTGCTATCTGAGCCGCACAGTTGTTTTGCTTTTGGGTATTCATTAGTATTTGTTTTAGGTCAATCAACCAGCGGGCCAGGCCAATCTCCGCAATCACGGCCCAACCGCAATTCCTCGGCGGCGGCTGTGTTTGATATGTCATACGTGTGTTTGATATGTCGCGGTGCCCGCCATTGCCATCACAGGCATCGCGACACGCCGCCGCCGTCTCGCCGGCGGCGACGCCCGCCGCGGCTGCGGCCAAGCCGCACACGCCGGCGCACACGCCGCCGGCGCTGCCCACTGGCGGGCCAGCCGCCGCCGCCTCAGCCGCCGCCGCCGCCGCTGCCGGCTCGGGCGGGCTGGCCTGGTCTGGGCTGCACCCGGACGTGTGGGCGGTGGTGGTGGCGCCGGTGGCGCGGAACCTGCTGGGGCAAGCCTCGGCGGCGGCGGCGGCGGCGGCGGCGGGCGCGACGAGCGCAGCCTCGACAGCCGCCTCCGCTGCCTCGGCACCCGGTGCTGCCGCCGCCGCCGCCGCCCAGGGCACCTCCGCGGAGTGGCAGCACGCCGAGTCGGTCAGGGAGGTGCGTTTGCCGTACCGGTACCGTATACCGTACGTATGCAGTGCGCGGTTGGCGTGGTGCTTTTTGGCGCACGTGGTTGTTTTTGGTGGTTGGTCGTTTCTTTTGGGGGGAGGGGTCCGTCTCGGAATTGCGATGCTGCTGCAGTGTGTTTTATGTCTCACGTGCTTGGGAAATCAGGGAACACAAATGAGCACCTGGGAGCTGGGAGCGGCGGAGCGGGGCACAGGCCGTGCTTGCACACGCCCAACGCCCTACACCACGGGAAGGGAGGTCTTGTTAGTTGCAATGGTTGTTACGGTTGTTACGGTTGTCACGGTAGCTGCATCTCGTGCGTGTCTACGCGAGCACACATTGTCCTCCTCCCTTGTTATCATTAGCAGCGGCCTGGCAATGTGCGCCATCTGGCCCGCAGGTCCTGCGCGCACTCACAGCAACCGTGTGCCCCCCCACGCTGCGCCAAACCCTGGAGCTCCTGGCAGCCACCTTGGCCCCCGCCCCCGCCGCCCCGCCTCCCCAGCGCCCAACACCCACCAGCAGCACCGCAGCCGCCCCACCGCAACAGCAGCAGCAGCAGCAGCGGCAGCAGCAGCAGCAGTTGCTGCCTGCTACTGCCATCGCCACCGCCAGCGGCGCCGCCAGCCCGAGCACAGCTGCTACCGCCGCCGCCGCCGCCACGGCGTCGGCGGCGCCGCCGGCCCTGGAGGAGCTCGACGCCGCTGGGCTGGCGGCAGCAGCAGCTACAGCTGCTGCTGCCGCCTCAGCTGTAGCAATCAAGGCCGAGCCAAGCAATGCGGGTGCTACTGCCGCAGGCGTGACGGGATCATCATCTGTGGCGTCAGCCGGCCGTGGCGGCGGCGGCAGCTGCGGCGGCGGCGGCATCCTTAGTGGTGGTGGCGGCGGCGGCGCCGCCGGCGGCGCCGGCCGCGCCGGCACAGCGGCGGCGCAGGCTGCGCTGGTGGCGGCGGCTCCGGAGCTGTGGGCAGAGCTGCTGCGCCTGTGCTATTCCTGCCTCCTCGCGGTAACGGCGGCGGTGGCGGTGCGACAAGCGGGCGTCGGCGAGCCGGCGGCGGCGGCGGTGGAAGAAGCTGTCGGGCTGGCTCACGTAGACTTGGCACTTTCAAATTGCGCAGCGACCGGCGGCGGCGGCGGCGGCGGTGGCGGCGGCGGCGGTGGCGGCGGCGGCGCTCATGCCGACAGGGACCTGGCGTTCGCCTGGCAGGCATGGAGGCAGCTGGCGGCGGCGGTGCTGCCGCTGCTGGCGGCGGCAGTGCCACCGCCGCAATCGCCGCCGCCGCCACAGAAGGGTGATCCGGCGGCGGCGGCGGCGGTGGAGACAGCGGCTGGGCCGGGCGCAGGCGCAGGCGCAAAGAGCGGCTGTGGCGCTGGCGGTGTGGGCGGCGGCCCGGTGGCTGCGTGGCTCCTGTGGCTGCAGCTCAGCAGGGCGACCGCGGTCCTGGCGGCAGTAGCAGCGCCAGCCGCCGCCGCAGCAGCAGCAGTAGCTTCCGCTGCTACTGCCGCCACCATGCCGATTACCACGGCGACTGAGGCGCAGCGCTGTGCGCTCCGAGCCCTGCTGTGCCGGCACGCCGGCCCCGCGCTGGCGCTGCCGCTGGCGGCGCTGCTACAGCTGGCGCCGGCCGCCGCAGCGCTGGGCAGCAGTAGCAGCAGTAGCAGCAGCAGCAGCGCTGCCGCACTTGGCGGCGGCTACAGCCCGGCGGGCGAGGCTGCTGCAGGCGCTGGTGTGACTGCTGGAGGCGGCGGCGGCGGTGAGGCGACCACACCGCTTAGAGGGCTGGGTAAGGCCTTGGCGGCGGCGGCGGCGGCAAACGCCGCCGGCGCCGGGGGCGCGGGCGCAGGCCCGGGCGCTCAACGAGTGCAGCAGCAGCAGCGGCAGCAGCAGCAGCAGCAGCAGCGGCAGCAGCGGCAGCAGCAGCAGCAGCAGCAGCAGCAGCAGCAGCAGCAGCAGGCCCAGCCGCAGCTGATGCAGGTGGTGGTGGAGACGTGGATGGCGGTGGGCAGGTCGCTGGGGCCGCTGGAGGCAGCTGCAGCTACAGCTACAGCTACAGCTACAGCCGCGGCGGCGGCGGCGGGCCGGCAGGGGCCGCAGTACCCGCAGGGGCCGCAGCACCGGCAGGAGGGGGCGCAGGGGCAAGCGCAAGAGCACGAGGTGCGGCAGGGAGGCGCGTGTGGCGGCGGTGGCGGCGGCGGCGGCGGTGGCGGCGGCGGCGGCGGCGGCGAGCGGGAGGTGCCAGGCGCCAAGGCCCAGGACGGCGCCAAGGCGCAGGAAGACGCCTGGTGGTGGTGGCGCGCGCAGCTACAGCCGCTGCTGCGCAGGGCCTGTAGCACCAGCGCCGGCGCCGGCGGCAGTAGCAGCGGTCCGGCACCAGCACCGGTACCGGCGGCGGCGCCGGCTGTAGCAACGGCCAATGGCGGCGCTGCGGCTGCCATCGCGGCCGTGTGCTGCCCGCTGCTGCTGCAGCGCCAGCTGGGGCTAGGGGTCGGCGGCGGCCTGGGGGCTGGGCGCGCGTCGCGGCGGCAGCAGCAGCAGCAGCAGCGGCGGACGCCGCCGCCCTCACCGCTTCGCGGGGCCACGCCGCCGCCGTCGCCGCGCCCCGGCGCGGCCGAGCCACGGGTAAATCTGTTTTATGACGATGCTGCTACAGCAGCAGATGCTGCTACAGCCGCAGATGCTGCTACAGCCTCGGTCGACGCCGCCTTTTCCGCTGGGAGTCGCAGTGCCTGCCCCTACTACGCCTTGGCGTTGTGGGAGGCTGGCGCAGCGCAACTGGTTGCTACAGCCGCAGCCGAGGGGGCTGTAGCTGCTGCCGGGCAGGTGGCTGTAGCAGGGGCAGCCCTGGAGCTGGTGCCTCGGGAAGGCGGGCAGGCGTCAAACCGGCGGCGCGAGGCGGCGGCGGCGGCGGTGGCGGCGATGCTGACGGCGCCCCTGGAGACGCTGCTGGCGGCGGCGGCGCCGCCGCCGCCGCCGCCGCGGCAGGAGCACGCGGCTGCTACTGCCGCCCGCACCCCATCCACGTCACCACAGCTACAACCGGTGCACCCGCGACACCACCACCACCAGCAGCAGCAGCAGCAGCAGCAGCAGCAGCCATGGGACACCCTGCTGCTGGCACCGCCCCCGCCGCAGGGCCTGGTGGCGGCACTGGCGGCGCGGTGGGAGGGGTTGCTGTTGGCGCTCCTGCACTGCAGCCGCCGCGTACAGCTGGGGGTGGCGGCGGCGGCGGCGACGGCGGCGGCGGTTCACGGCAAGGAGGCAGCGGGACGGGGCGGCGGCGGCGGCGCCAGGTGGGTGCCGGGTGACGAGTGGGGGCCTGCGAATGCTACCTGTGCCGCGTCGTTGTTTGTTGGGCAAGCACCCGGGCACTGCACGTGGACAGACGCGGTACTTGTCTTCCGCACCTCTCATCCGCCTGTCACTTGCCTTTCACTGTGGTGCTGCTCGTATTTAATTTGGTGTGCGCGTGCTACATGCGGTACTGCCGTACTGCGTACCCCCCCCACATTCCATGCCCGATCAGGCCCGATGCGGTGATGGCGGCGGTCACGGGCGTCGGCCGGCGCATCACGGCCCTGCTGACGGCGCTGACGGCGGTGCTGCGCAGCAGCAGCAGCGGCAGCAGCAGCGCTGGAAGCACCGGCATTATACCTGGCGCAGGCTGCGGTGGCGGCGAAGACGGTGGCGCGGCGGAAGCGGCGGCCGTGTGGCAGCAGGGCGCGCAGCAGCTACTGCCGGTGCCACCGGCGCAGCTACTGCCGTCGCCGGCGGCATGGCAGGTGGCGGCCGCGGCGACCACGTGCCTCGCCCGCCAGCTGGCGCGGCTGGCGGAGGCCGCCACGTCAGCAACCGGCGTGACGGCGGCTGCTACAGCAGCCGGCCTCCGGCGGAGCGGCTCACTCACGCCGCTGAGCAGCGGGGCCTCTGGCGGCAGCGGCGGCGGCGGTGGCGGCGGCGGCGCCGCCGCCACGCCGAGAGCCGCCACGGCGCCGGGCGCGAGTGCGATTCTGTCAGGCGCAAAACCCGGCGGCGGCGCCGGCGCCGGCGCCGCCGCCGCCGCCGGCGGCGCTGTCATGTCCGTGGCGCCAGAGCTGCCGGCGGCGCTGCTGGCGGCGCTGCTGACGGCGGCGACGGCGGCGGCGCCGCGCGGCGACGCGCTGCAGCCGTCCTGGTTCGACAGCCCGGCGGCGGCGGCGCTGGCGGCGGCGCTGGACGCGGTGCCGGAGGCGCTGATGCCGCTGGCGACGCTGTCGTACAACCGCAGCGGTGGCAGCCCTGGCGACGGCTTGGCCGGTGTCGGCGGCGGCGGCGGCGATGGCGGCGCAGCGGCGGGCGCGGCGGCGGCGGCGGGGGCGCTGACGGCGGCGCTGCAGGGCCTCGCGGAGCCGCTGCTGGAGGTCGTGACGCAGCTACTGCCGGCGCTGCGGCGCGGCGGCGGCGGCGGTGGCGGCGGCCGCTGCGGTGCCAGTGGCGCCGATGGCACGGACCGCGGCGCAGCGGCGGCGCCGGCACCGGCGGCGCCGGCGGCGCGCCCGTTGCTGGGGGAGGTCCACGTGGCGGGCGCGGTGGCGGCGCTGCTGGCGCTGCTCAGCCGCCTGCGCCGCCGCCGCGGCCTGGATGTGACGACGCAGGTGGACTCGCTGTCGCCGCTGCTGGCGGCGTGCCTCAGGTGTGTTAGAGATCACAAGGGAGAGAACAGCAGACAGAACAGCAGACATAGGACGATGCGTGCGGTGCGATAACGGACGGTCGCCTCAAGTGTGTTTGTTGCGTGCGGGAGATCCGTGTGGCAGGCAGGCAACCAACGTCTTGTCTTCTCCCCTAGTGTAGACTGTTTCTCAAAAACCAACCAACATAGCTTTGATTTGACAACAGCACAGTAAAATGGGTTTAGCTGTTGTCGCTGGCCTTTGTAATGCGGAGAATGCGGAGTTTGAGGTTGTGGAATGCGCCTTGCAGGTCTGCCACGCCCCCGCCAGCAGAGGGCTCAGTGCCGCCGCCGCCGCCGCCGCCGGGCGACGCGCCGTCGTCGCCGCAGCCGCCGCCGCCCCTGCTGGCGACGACGTGCCTGCTGGCAATAGAGGCGCTGCTGCAGGGCCGCCCGCCGCCGCCGCACAAGCTGGCGGCGCCGCTGGCGAAGCACCTGGCGGCAGCGGCGCTCGCCACGCAGCAGCAGTCGTACGCCCTGGCGGAGGCGGGGTACCCCTGGGCCGCCGCCGCCGCCGCCGCCGCCGTGGGGCGGCCCGCCGCCGCCGCCGCCGCCGCGAGAGCCAGCGCGGCCGCCGCCGCGGCCGCGGCCGCGAGGGACGGGATGCCGGCGCTGCTGCCGGCGCTGTTTGTGTGGGCTGACGCCGAGGGGGGAAGCAGCGGTGCGGCAGGGGGCGGCGGCGGCGGCGGCGGCGGTACGACAGGCGCAGGCCGCATGCCGGACCTTGTCATGCCGCCTGCCGTACAGCTGGCGGTTGATGACCTGAGCTGGCATGGCGATGCCGCCTTCATGCTGCCAGACAGCCAGATAGCGGTCGGGCTGGCGCCGCCGGGAGCGGCAGCAGCAGCGGCAGGTGCTACAGCTGCTACAGCCGCCGCTCCGGCAGCAGCAGCAGCAGCAGCAGCAGCAGCAGCAGCAGCAGCCGCGCGTGGCGGCACCGGCTGGCTCGCGGCCATGCAGCTGCAGGAGGCGCAGCGGCGCGAGGAGGCCGCGCAGGCCAAGGCGGCGGCGGCGGCGGAGGCGGCGCGGCGCGCGGCGGCGCTGGCGGTGGTTGGCGTCGCTGACGGCGGCGGCGGCGGCGGCGGCGCGAAACGGCCTCGGTACCGTGTGGACGAATCACAGAGCGACTTTGTGCGCATCCCCAGGGCGGCGGCGGCCGCGGCCCGCGCGCCACCGGGCCCCTTGGAGGTAGCGGCTGCGGCGGTTGGGGAGGCGGTTGGGGAGGCGGTTGGGGAGGCGGCGGCGGCGGCGGCGGCGGCGTTGGAGTCCGTGGAGTGTTCGCCGCCGCGGTCCAAGAAGCGGCGGCGGCACGTGTTTACGAACTCACGTCTGGATGCCTCACAGGTATGTGTGTGTGTGTGTGTGTGTGTGTGTGTGTGTGTGTGGTTGTTAGAGACCACAAAGGAGAGGACTATGAAAGACTTCTGTGTGTGTGTGTGTGTGTGTTTGTTTGTTTGTTTGTTTGTGTGTGGGGGGGGGGGCACACGGCGTGGCTCTGTGTGGCGCTCTTGCATGTGCCACGTCACGTGGGTGGCCAGGCCATCCCAAAAGCCCTTGCGGCTGAATAACCATTCACAGCAACACACAGCCCGCATCTGGCCGTTGCTTGAGACCCCTTTTCTGTTCTGTGACATCCATCCATTTGGCGGCGGCGGCGGCGGCGGCGACGCGCACGCATGCTGCAGGCGGTGCACGTGGGTCTTATCGGCGCCTCGGGCAGCGAGAGCCAGGAGCACGACGACGACGGCGGCGGCGGCGCACAGGTCCACCCGCTGAGCCCGCCGCCGCCGCCACGTCAGCCGCAGCCGCAGCTGCAGCCGCCGCAGCAGCAGGGGCCGCCAGCCTCAACCGCAGGCCCCGCCGGCGGCAGCGCTGCCGCCATCACAGCTGCAGCAGCAGCGGCGGCGCCCGCGGCCGACGTGGCGGCGGCGCCAGAAGCGATGGAAGTGGACGCTGACATGGCGGTTGAGGTTGTGGTGGCTGCGGAGCCTGCACCAGCTCGCAGTGAGGCGGCGGCGGCGGCGGCGGCACCTACAGCAGGAGCGGGCGCAGGTGCAGTGGCGGCGGCGGCGGCGGCATCTGGGCAGGTGGTGGACCTCACAGCCTCGGAGCCGCCGTCGCCGCCGCCGGGTTGGAAGGACGGCGCGCAACAGCAGCAGCAACCGCAACTGCAACAGCAGCAGCAGCAGCAGCAGCCGCAGTGGCGGCTTCGCTTCAGCGGAGCCTGGTCGGGACCTGGACCTGACATGGACGTGCTGCCAGCGCCGCAGCCGCAGCCGCAGCCGCAGCCGCAGCCTCATCCCACGCCGCTGGCGCCGCGAGACGCCGGAGCGACAGACGCGGCGGCCCACGGTGTCGCTGGCAGTAGCGGCCACGGAAGCGCGGCGGCCGCTACTGCTGCCGCGGCGGCGGCGGCAGCGGCGGCGGCGGCGGCTGGCGCCGCGCGGTGCAAGCGGCCGCGGTCCGGCGACACGAACGACAGCTGCTTGGCGACTGGGGGCGACCTGGCACACGCTGCTGCTCGCTCCGGCGATGCCGCTGCGATGGATGCGGCACCCAGCGAGAGTGCTCATGAGGGTGAAGGCGAGGGTGAAGGTGACCAGGTTGTGGACGAAGAAGAGCAGGGTGGTGGCGCGGACCTTCAGGACTGGGTGCCGGACTCGCTGGAGCCCCCCCAGGGTCCGAGCCAAGGCCAAGGCCAAGGGCAGGGGCAGAGGCACGGTCCGGCCGCCGCGCACCCTGTGATCCCGCATACACATGCGCATGCGCATGCGAATGCGCGTTCCCACCACACAGCACCCTCTGCCGCTGCGGCGCTGGCTGCTGCGACCGTCGGTGCCGGCGGCGGCGGCGCCGGCGGCGGCGGCGGCGCCGGCGACGGCGGCGTTGGCGGCGGCGGCGGCGGCGGCGGCGGCGGCTTTGACGGCGCGTCCCAACTGGACGTGGCGCTGGAGGAGGACGTGGCCGCTGACTACCAGGCTGCAAGGCTGCGGGCGGGCTTGCTGGGCGGCAGGAGCCGCCGGCCGGCGGCGGCGGCGGCGGCGGCGGCGGCGGCGGCGGCAGCGGCACCGCCGCCGGCGGCGGCGGCGGTGGCGGCGGTGGATGGCGTGGAGGAGCTGGAGGTGGAAGTGACGCAGCGGCCGGAGGCAGCAGTAGTGGGAGTCGCACAGGCGGTCGGGGTGCAGGGCGGCGGCGGCGTGCAAGGCGAGGAGGAGCCGGCGGCGGCGGCGGCGGCCGCTGCTCCCAAGCGGCGGCGCCTGCCCCTGCCCACGGCCGTTCCTTCAGCAGAGGCGCACCATGCGGCGGCCCCATGTGGCGGCAGCACCATGGAGGCAGCCGCACCAGGTGCCTCAAGTGCCGCCGCAGGTGTTGCAGGTGTGGCCGGCGGCGGCGGCGGCGGCGGCGGCGGCTCGAGCAGCCGCCACCCGCACCCCGAGGACGTGGACCGCCCGCCTACGCCCTGTGTGGGCGAGGAAGGCACGCCGGTGGAAGCGGTCGCAGCAGCAGGCGGCGGCGGCGGCTGTGAGGCCTCCAGCGGCGCCACTACAGGCGCCGCCGTGCCGGGCGCCGCCGCAGCTGCGGGCACAGCGGCAGCGGCAGCGGCGGCGGTGGCCACTTCCGTCGCAGCTGCTGCTGCCGCCGCCGCGGCAAGGCCAGCCGCCGCTGAGGTGCTGGGTAAGGAAGCTACAGGCGCAGCCGCCGCCGCCGCTGCCGCTGCCGCCGCCGCTGCAGCGGCAGCGGGAGCCGCAGCAGGGCCAGGGCCAGGGCCGGGGCCGGGGCCCGGCGCGAGCGGCGGGCGGGGGCTGTGGCGAGCCATGAGCTGGCTGCATGCGGAGATGAAGGCGGCGGGACCGGAAGCCATCGCGGCCGAGCTGGCGGTGGCCCTGCAGCAGCACCGGGGCAGCGGCAGCGGCGCCGGCAGCGGCAGCGGCAGCGCTGGCGGCCCGGCGCAGGCCGCCGGAGGCAGCGGCGGGGCTGCCACGGACAGCGCTGGCGGCGCGGCACAGGCCGGCGGCAACGCGGGGGCGGCGGCGGCGGCCGCTGATGGAGGGGGAGGAGGGGGAGGGGAAGGAGGAGGAGGGGGAGGAGGGGGAAGAGGGGGAGGGGGAGGGAGCGGCAGCAGCTCGCCGGGGGAGGGCGCCGCCGCCGGCCGCCTGGGTGCGATGTCGGTGGCGCGGGTGGGGTTGATGTGGGCTGAGATGATGCACCTGGTGGCGTCGGCGCTGGACCATGCGGCGCGCAGGTGAAAGCGGCGGCGGTGAAAGCGGCGGCGGTGAAGCGGCGGCGGCGTCGGCGCTGGACCATGCGGCGCGCAGGTGAAAGCGGCGGCTGCGGCGGCGGCGGCGGGGGCAGTGGGCTTGGGCGTGGCCCGGCCCGCGCGGCGTGAGGCAAAGCGCTTTGGGTTGTAGCGATCCAGTGTCTATCGCGTGGCTAGGTACAGTGCCTCAGGGGCGGGCGGGCGGGGGATGGGACGGGTTTGGGTTGGGGGAACGTGCATTTTGTGGGGGGACGTGCAGCATGTACATTTCCTGCACTGGGCAGGCCTGGTTGCAGGGCGACATGTAAGGGGCGGGGGGGCGGGTTCGAGCAGACGCTGCTGTCGGCATTGCGGGCCTCCATTGGGACCGTGGGCACCAGGGGCTGCTGCTCGGCATTGCCTCGTACCGTGCGGGGACGAGCTGTGGCACGTGGACACGGCCGGCCGCAGCTGGTCGCAGGAAGTTAGGCGCAGGGTTGTTTTGTGTGCGGCTGTGGCCCCAGCCGGGCAGTGGGAATTCAGCAAGTTGTTATGCATTGTTTGCGTGCCCGCAAGGGATCCGTTAGTGGAAGTGTATAGGCTTCGGGGCGAGCGATTGCGCCGCACTCCCTGCCGCACTCCTGCATGGGCGTCAAAGTGCAAGGTCGCTTGAGCCCCAAGCTTCCTCGGCCATTCGCGGTAGCCACCATCCAGATCCTTGCTCAAATATAGGAACGGATTCCATCAGCCCTTCCTGCATAATCACGCCCTCTCAGCTTCCAGCAAACTAGAGCAGGATGTCCGATAGCCTGAAGAACGCTTTCGTTGCCTTTGCCTCCTACGGCAAGGGACAGCTGGTGAGATACAATGCATTGACCGGTTGCTGATTGGAACCGCGCGACCTGCGCTCTAGAAGCGGCGGTTGGCAGGGTCCACAGGCGATTGCTCGTCAAGCTCAGTGAGCGCTCCTGCAAACTCCCTGATCTGCCCTGTCTCCCACATTGTATCGTGTGCTACGCAGCTCAAGCAAGACATGGACAACAAGAACTTCTCGGTGAGCGCACAATTTCATTTGCTGGGAGCACCTTCGCGCGACCTTCAGGCCCAGCGCTGAGAGCGCAGGACACTGCATTGTGCACATGAGCTGCAGCATCATGAGGCATCAGCGAGGCATTAGCGAGGTCTCGTGCCTCAGCAGCGGCGCAGTTCGCGTGTGGCAGGCTCGCGACGCCCTCGAAAGCCCCACACCACCGAGGTGCCGAGCGTGGCTCTCGCACTCCCCCCTCCCCCCCCCTCCCATCTAGCCCCTCCTCCTCTTTTGATGCCTGGAGCCTGCAGACCCCTCCTCCCCCCTAACGAGTATTTTGTTGTATCGCCTTGACTGCATTGCTTAACTCCGCTTCCTTTAGATTGGTTCAGTTTGGGCTGGTAATAACCACAATTCCCCCTCCTCCGTGCGCTCTTGACGCGGTGCGATATCATGCCTCTCCCCGCTCCCTCCCTCCCTCCCTCCCCCCCCCACACACACAGAAATGCATCAAGGACGCCGGGCTGATGGACGCGAAGGTCATCACCGCCACGGAGGTGGACATCACATTCATGAAGGTGGGTGGTGAGCCACTTAGACTTCCTAACTTTAGCAAAGTAACAGAAGCAACGGAAGCAGCAGTAGCAGCAACAGTAGCAGCAGTAGCAGCGAGCCGCAGCAGCAAGCAGGCAGGAAGGCAGGAAGGCAGGAAGGCTCACACCGGCAACAGCAACAGCAACAGCAGCAGCAACCAGGCTCGCACAGGGCTCACCACCCGCTCCCTAGCCAAGCTGGGGGAGCGGGGTAGGGGGGGCGGTAGGGGGGGGTTGTGGTTACCAGCCCAAACTAAACCAGGGGGGGGGCGCACCACAGGAGGTGGTGTGGCCTTAGCCTTTGGGGGGGGCGGTAGGGGGGGGGGGGTAGGGGGCAGCGACCTGCAGACGAGCAGCAGTGCCACTCGGTGCTGCGGCCGCGTCAACTGACCGGTCAACCGTGTGCATGGCATGACATGATTTCCTCGCGGTGCTGATGACACACACACGCGCACACGCCGTGTGGGCGTCTGTCGGTTTCGTTGTGTTAACACACACACGCCGTGCCCCTTCGCACGCACAAGTCTTTCATAGTTCTCTCCCCTGTGACCTCTAACACGGCCGTGCCGTGCCGTACACAACCGTGTGTGTGTGGTCATCGACAGGTCAAGGCCAAGACCGACCGCACCATCAACTTTGCCCAGTTTTGCACGTGGGTATTGCGATTTACTTTGGCTCTCCTCCCCCTGCATGTGGCCGACTCTGCTCTGCCTAATCTAAATGCATGGAACCCCCCTGCGTATGGCTTACTGTCAGGGGGCTTGCGGGGCTTGGGGGGCTTTTGGAAGGGCTTGGGGGCTTTGGGGGGGCTTGCGGGGCTTGGGGGGGCTTTGTCCCAAGGCACCCTACCTGAGACCAATCAGCGATGCGCACCTGCGCTGCTGCGCGCTGCTGTCGGTTGCTCCGTTCGTTGCCGCAGTCGTACCGTCTAACAGTAGGGCGCCGTGCCATTCCCACCGTGTCCTCCTTCCAAACCCCCCTCCCGCCGTGTGTACCGCGGCTGTCCCCTCTTCTGCCCCCCGCCATTCCATCCCCCGTGTTAGTAAACGGAAACGGAGAGGATTCCCCGCAATCACTCGGAGTTACTTACCCGTGTGTGTGTGCGTGTGTGTGGATGTATGTGTGGGTGTGCCTCTCACTCCTCCAGTGCTCTGGATCACTTTGCGGCCAAGAAGGGTGTGGCGGTGGACACGCTGCACGCCAAGATCGAGGCGGCTTCGCCCACCACCAACGCCACGCAGGCAGAGGCGGTCAAGGTGGGGCGGGCGCCGGGCGGGTGGGTGTTCATTCCAGAGACCGAAGCGACCGGGAGGGGGGGGGTTACTGGTAAGCAGTCCCGGTGAAAAATAAAATGTGAACACGGGGGCACATGCCGGGGAACAGGGGTGGGGCGAGGGAGGGAGGGAGGGAGGAAGGGAGAGCCGGAGGGACGAGGTGTGACCTGAGAAGCCGGGGAGAGGGTGGCCTGGCATGGGGGGCACAGGGCGGGAGTCCCCATCCGTGCAGATGCCGTTGGGGATTGAGGGTGGTACTCCAACAACCGAATCGACCTGGCGGGGGGGGGATAGGCAGGGGGTGGGGTGGGCGGAGGGCGGCACGCAGGCAGCGGAGGCGGCCGGGTAGAGGCGGAGTAGAGGCTGGAGGCATGGCTGGTGGCACAGCGAAAGGAAGGGCACTGCGAGGAGGCGGCGCGGGATGAGCATATGGAGCAGTCACGGCTGGGGGGTGGCGCGCTGCTGCCTCGAGAATGGGAGGCTTGTTACGGACATGAGAGGCTTGTGGCTGAAATGCATGGGGGGGGGAGGAAATGGGGCTAGCAGGACGGCTTTGTGCGTTTTGTTTTGAAGCGTTCTGACGCAAGCCCTCCTGACCCCCCTCCCTCCCCTGCTCGCGCACGGCGGGCTCGCTGCCTTGTCTGTGGACGGCCGCCGCCACCTCCACAGTTCCATGATGACAAGGTGAGCAGCAGCAGTGGCAGTAGCAGCTGTAGCAGTAGCAGCGGCAGGAGCCCAGAAGAGGGAGCCCAGGTCGCGACGGCGTGTGGTTGGCGCGCATGGGGGCTGACAGGGACGAACGGCCACAGGGGGGGGGGGCGGCTGGGAGGCAAACAAAGGGGGCAAGGCAAACACTGCGGGGCTTCCAACTGCGGGACTTCCAACTGTCGCATGCAGTCTGCAATGGCCGGAGGGGGGCCATGACGCCATGATGCACTCCCAACCGCACGGCCACGTGCTCCCATCTGGAAGTCGGGAGCCAGCGGCGGCCTGTGCAACAGCTACTGCTACTGCAGCAGCAACAGCAGCAGCTACTGCAGCAGCAGCAGTCACAGCAGTTGCAGCAGCGGGGTTTGCCACGGGATGGCAGCTGTGCGCAGGGGTGTTGCGGGGCGACGAGTTGCGTGTCGCTGTGTTTCGTGTCGCCGTGTCAGTCTGCTTGCGGGGCAGGGGGCCCGGGTCTCAGCGGCGCCAACTGCAGCAGCTCAGGGGCAGCCACACGTCAGCTGGCTTGCACCTACCTCCACGTCTGCTTGCTCCCCCCCTCGTCATCAAGTTAAATGCATGGAATCCGCCTCCACACCCGCACGCCTTACCCCACAACCGCACGCCTCACCCGCCCATCCATCCCCCCCCCACACACACGCCCATCCACACGCACACACCCACGCTCCTCCCCACCCACTCCAAATACAACAGAGCCTCTACACGGGTGTGTACAAGAACGGCGGCCCAACCAACGTGGACAAGAGCCCCACCAAGGCCGGCGGTCTGGCGGGCCTTCTGGACAGGTGGGTGGTTGGTTGGTTGTTGGTTGGTTGGTGCTTGGTTGGTGGTTGGTGGTTGGTAGTTGAGTGGGATACAGCGGCGGCGTGGAAGTGGTGGGTTGAATCTGCGATTGGGTGGGTTGGGTGGGTGCAGGGCGCAACTCGGTCCAACCACCTGTCTAGGTGCCCCTGTCCACGTGTACCTGGCCACGCCTTCTCCTTCTCACTCTAATGCATGTAACCCCTTGCCTTCCGTAATTTGCAGGAGCCCGGCGGACGTGCGCGGTGTCAAGTACACCAACTAAAGCAACTAGGCGAGCGAGAGAGTGAGATCCGTGTTGTGGGTGGGCGTGCGGCGGGGACGTGTGCGGCCACGTGGGGAGCTTCAGCACGCAGGAAGGAAGGCGTCAATGGCTATTATTCAGAGGCGTGGGTCGCTGTTGACGGACTCGCACGGTCGGGGCAGCGGGCGCTGCTGTGAACAATGAGCTGACAGGAATTGTGCGCTCGCTGTCGTTCACGGCGGCGTACCTTTGAGACAGCTTAGGACGGGGCTGCGGAAGCCCACCAAGGGCCTTCATATCTCATACATGATTCTTCATAGCCTGTGTATATTCACGCTGCAGTGATGATGCATACATACATACACTGATATAGTCAGCGGTGACGAGGCGCGCGCGTGTGAATTAAATGTGGGGAGGCCGGAGGCGGTTGTGCAGGCGGGATGGTGAAAGGCGCGTGGACACATGGTACAGGCTGTTTTGCGGCGATGGAAGGGAATCCGTTGATCGACAGCACCTCTGGTCGCGCTCCAAGCTAAGCTGCAGATGCTTGTGAGACCATGAAGCTGCTACATCCATGTAACGACTGTCGACTGACAAGAATCTCCCACTGTCAAATCTCCGACATTTGCCCTCAGAATGCGTGTGACGGAACATGGCAAGGGGCGAGATAGCAACGTCCCGACAGTCGCACTGGGGCGGAAGAGAAGAACATGTGTCCAGCGTGCCGAGTTGTCGAGGGTGCTGTTTGTTAAAGGCAAGGGACCCCGCGCCTTGGCTTGCGCCTTCCGACGGGGTGACGGCGTGCGCACTGTGCCGCGGCGCCCGCAGTAGATGGGAGTCCCATGTCCCTACACGCCAGTTGGCCCGCCCTACGCACGCAAAGTCGCAGTCAAACCCAGCACCGTCAACTTTGTGCATATATATTTTATTGACTACGTGCCGAGGAGTATCTCCAAGCCTCCGCGAAGAATGTCGGACCCGTTTTTGTGCTCGCGCGGGGATGCGCTTCGCCTGGCATTTATTGCATTTGCTAGCTATGGCAAGGGGCAAGAGGTAACTTGCGCGACGAACTTGCCGCAATGAAGTGGCGAACGCATACCTTGTTTTCGCTATGCACGCAGCTGAAGCAGGAGATGGACAACAAGAACTTCAGCAAATGCATCAAGGACTCAGGTAGGATGCCAAGGAAGGCCAGGTTTTCCTGTCGAACCTTCTGAGGGCACATGTCGGGTGAGCCACACTCTTCGCTTTAGGCGCGGTGTGGCGCGCTTGGCAAGGTCGAGGTTATGGCGGTGCAGCTACATGGGTTTGATCTCTCTGGGCCTCTCCCTAAACTTTGTGGCCGACCTTTAGTGGCCGACCTTCAACTGGCAGCTCGTCCAGGACGCGGCCGGCGCCGTGAGGTGACCCCGGCGACGGCACCTGCTCGCGCAGCACCCAACGCCCCGGGCGGCCCCTCTTTCTCCTCCCCGCTCAACTTCATGTAGGTATCATGGATGCCAAGGTCATCACCGCCACGGAGGTGGACATCACATTCATGAAGGCACGTGCGCACCTACCTAACGAAGAAGGCCGCCTCGCGGTGCCTCATGCGGTGCCTCTGCTGAAAGCAGGGGTTCCATGAGGCTGGGCGAAGGCATTCCTTGTGGTCGACGCTCACAGCACAGGCCAATGCGTTAGGTGCCGCCGCGGGAATCTTGATCGGGCTGTAGGCAACACCCAGCAGGTTCGAAACGCTGACAACCACACGCACTGATCACAAGCAACTCCATCCCTTCCGCTTCCTCTTCCTCCTCCTCGTCCTACTTCTACGGCCACACACACACACACAGGTCAAGGAGAAGGCGGCACGCACCATACAATTTGAGCAGTTTGCCCAGGCGCTGGAGAGCTTTGCCTCCAAGAAGGGGTGCCCGGTGTCGCAGCTGGAGGTGAGGCGGCGGGGCAGGTCACCATAGATGTGTTCGTGAACGGAAACGGAGAGGATTGCCCGCAATCGCTCGGAGTTACTCACGTATACCTACCAAGTACCGCTTGGACGGTACCGCGTAGCCCCATCATAGGCGTGTGTGTGTGGGGGGGGTAGGGCTAGGGATGGGGATAGGGATAGGGATAGGGATAGGGATAGGGATAGGGATGGGGCTAGGGATGGGGCTAGGGCTAGGGATGGGGCTAGGGCTAGGGCTAGGGCTAGGGCTAGGGCTAGGGCTAGGGCTAGGGCTAGGGCTAGGGCTAGGGCTAGGGCTAGGGCTAGGGCTAGGGCTAGGGCTAGGGATGGGGCTAGGGCTAGGGCTAGGGCTAGGGCTAGGGCTAGGGCTAGGGCTAGGGCTAGGGCTAGGGCTAGGGCTAGGGCTAGGGCTAGGGCTAGGGCTAGGGCTAGGGCTAGGGCTAGGGCTAGGGCTAGGGCTAGGGCTAGGGATGGGGCTAGGGCTAGGGATGGGGCTAGGGCTAGGGATGGGGCTAGGGCTAGGGCTAGGGCTAGGGCTAGGGCTAGGGCTTGGAGTCAAGCAGCAGGCGAGCGAAAGGCAACCCTGATTGATTGATTTCGGGGCCCTGGTTGGTGATGTGGTGATGACAGCGGCTGCCGGCTGGCCCGCCGCAGCAAATGCACCAACACCTGGATGCATGATGCATGTGACCGCTCGTACGTCGTGTCACGCATGTGACCGCTCGTCGTGTCATGCATGTGACCGTTGTGTTGTCGTGCATGTGACCGCTCGTACGTCGTGTCATGCATGTCCGTGATCGGCGCGTACAGGAGAAGATCGAGGGGGCACAGCCGGCGAACAACGCGACCGTGGCGCAGGCGGTCAAGGTGTGTTCGTGTGCAGGCGTGTGTGTGTTCGTGTGTGTGACCGTGTGTGTGACCGTGTGTGTGACCATGTGTGTGACCATGTGTGCGGGCGTGTGTGCGGGCGTGTGTGGTCGTGTGACCGTGTGTGCGGGGGTGTGTGCGGGCGTGTGCGGGCGTGTGTGACCGTGTGTGTGCGGGCGTGTGTGCGGGCGTGTACGGGCGTGTGGCCGTGTGTGACCGTGTGTGTGCGCGGACAGGGCGGGCTGGAGGTGCCGGGTGGTGCCGGCGGTGGGGGGGCGGGGCTGGGCAGGGTTGGGCGTCATGTGGGTGCGGCGCGGCGCACAGGGTGGGCCCACGTCAGGGCGTAGGCAGCAGCGCCACGGAACGTTACAACGGATTCTGTTACACCAGTCCAAGCCGAGGCTCCATCACCATGCGTACCCAGGCCGATGGGCGGTGGGCGCTGCACCACTGAATGACCTGTTTGTCCCTACTGTCAAGGCTTACCATTTACTGCCCCCTCTTGGCCCCCCTCCTGCTGTTGTCTTTACCCCTTTTGATGCTGCCGCATATGCGTGTGGTCCTGCTGCTGCACTCTCGCACGTTCGCTGCTCGCTGTGCTCCTGGCGCCGGCCCGCTGTCGGCCCACAGTACCACGACGACAAGGTGATTCGTGGGTTCATGTGTGTGTGTAATGGCGTGACGTGTGTGAACGAAAACAAAGCACACAGGGAGAAGCCCGCCCCAACTCCTCCACGCCCTCCTCCACACCACCCTCCTCCCAACACGCAAAGCGGTCCGACCAACCGCCCGCCGCCTCCTGCTCCCACCCCCACCTCAACCCCACCCACCCACTCGCCTTAGCCGCCCACCTACCCACCCACGCCCACCCCAAATGCAACAGAACCCACACACACACGCCCACCCCTGCGGGGAATTCTCTCCGTTTCCGTTTACTAACACACGCCCATCCCCACACACGCCCACCCCAAATGCAACAGAGCCTCTACACGGGTGTGTACAAGAACGGCGGCCCAACCAACGTGGACAAGGGCCCCACCAAGGCCGGCGGTCTGGCGTCTCACCTGGACAGGTGGGTGGTTGTTTTGATGGGAGTGACGTGTGGTGTGTTGGGGATCAGGGTGGGGGTGGCCGGATCTGGGGTGCGTGGTGTGGGGCCCGAGGACCGAGAAGGAAAGTGTGCTGTGGGGGCTGTGCGCGTGTTCACATACGGTGGGTGTGTGGGTCCATGGTGCACACCTGCGTGCGTACCACCGCTAGGTGGCTGCATGGCTTGATGGCAGCATTGCGTCGACAGCAACAGCAGCAGCAGCACGTCACCCGTCCCTCCCGCTGTCCGGCCCCACTCGCAGGAGCCCGGCCGACGTGCGCGGCGTGAAGAAGGTTTGAGCGGTGGGCGGTTGAGCGCTGCCCGCGTCGTGGACTGGGACTGGGAATGGGAATGGGACTGGGACTGGGACTGGGACTGGGACTGGGACCGGGACCGGGACCGGGACCGGGACTGGGACTGGGACTGGGACCGGGACTGGGACCGGGACCGGGACTGGGACCGGGACTGGGACCGGGACCAGGACTGGGACCGGGACCGGGACCGGGACCGGGACTGGGACCGGGACCGGGACCGGGACTGGGACTGGGACTGGGACTGGGACTGGAGAGGCCGCTGGAGAGGCCGCCGCCCGCTACGCCTGCAGCCCACCCGCCGTTCATGTACAGCAAGGCGGCTTCACAGTTCGCACGTCACTTCACACAGTGTGCGCTACGTACCGTGTGTCATACAAATACCCCACGCACCGGCGGGGGAGGCTGCCTGGCGCGTGGGCGAACACGGCGGCGGTTGGGCGGTTGGCACTTTTGACGCTGTCCGGTCTACATGCCTGGGATGGGCGCTGGCTGGGCCACAGTGCGGTGACTGCTTGACTGCTATTGAGTGGGATGATGCACTTTACTCGATTATAGACGTCGACGCAAGAGCGCGCAGTGAAACCGTGCTAGGGCAGCAGTGCAAGGGTTGACGTTGGCGCAGTCAGCGGAGCGCCCTCTGGGACACGAGGGGTGTGTGTTAGCAGCACAAGGAAAGTGCGTATGTGTATGTATGTTAGAGATCACAAGGGAGATAACAAATGACAGACTTGTGCGTGCGAAGCGACAGGGACGCCAAGCAGGGAGCGTGTGTGTGTTAGAGATCACAAGGAGATGACAAACAAATCAAAGACCGCGTGTGTGTGTGTGTGTGTGTGTGTGTGTGTGTGTGTGTGTGTGTGTGTGTGTGTGTGTGTGTGTGTGTGATGGGAGAAGGTTCCAACGTTGCATCAGGGAACGCCGGCAGCATTGGCTTGGTGAACTACTCTTGGGAAGGAGCGAGCGGCGAACTGGAAAACGTGTCTGGCTCCGCGCGGCGCACTGTGGCTGTGGCTGTTTGTGCAGCCGGACGCTGGGGAACCTGCAGGGGACTTTGCCGCCACCCATGTGGGAATGGCAGGAGAGGCTGCTGCTCATGGAGGCTGTGGGAAGCGGGAGGCTTGCTGTTCCTGAGGAGGCTCCGGCACCGGCGCTCCCAGGTGTAACGACTAACGAAGCAAACCTGGTCCTTACTTTGCGCTCGGCCGCTCGCTCTGCAAGGCCGCAGCGGCGGCAACGAGTGGCACCCTGACCCGCCTCGCGTTACACCGCGCAGCCGCGCAAGCTGTGCGGTGTAGGCGCCGGCTGCACCCAGCTTCAGGGGCCCAGGGGCGAGTTTTCAGCCCCGAAGATGCAACCCCTGCCCAACGGATACCTCAGAACCGGCCAAGATGACCAGATAAAGCTTAAAATCATTAAGATACGAGCCCTGCATTCAGCCATCCACTCCCGGTGGTCAGGCTCCAGTCCAGTACTCGAGTCACGCAGGCTCGTAAGAGGGGCAGCAGCAGCCGCAGCAGCCGCAGTAGCCTGCCGCCTGCAACGCATTACACTTCAAGCGTGCCGGCCTTTTCCACACATGTCCCACCGACAATATATACAAGAGGCGGGCGAGCTTTGGTAGAGTAGCATTAACTTCCGGTGCTAGTCCGCGACCCTCATCCCCTCCATGAGCGGGCACCCTCCTTACTTGTGGGGCCGCCCCATACGGTATTCCCCGGGAATCCCGCTGCTCTGCTGCTCATGAGTAATCAAGTTTAGTTCATTACTCACCACTCCCCTCCATCCGCTGCCCTGCTGCCCTGACACCTCTATGTGTACATGCCCCATTGCACCACGGGGGCAGCTCCCTGACATCACATCATGACACCACATCACATCACACGCCGGCGCCTCAAAACCCAAAGTGTGTTTCACGGACCCACCATGACATCTATCCCTGCCTGATTAGCACCGCAGTCACGCCTTAACGTAACATCCATCTCGAATTCGCATGTCAGCGCATGTCCGTAACGGCTCCTGCTGCCCCAGATCCCTCGAGGCCCACCGCACCACTCGCCGGCCGGCACATGCTGCTCTTGCTCGAAGGGGCTGCACCCACCACGCCCGGGGGAGCCCCTGGCCCACGTGCCCACGTGCCCACACGCCATGTCGCATGCCTTCCGTTTCCGACCCCGCCTGCAAGCCAGCCAGTAGCCAATACCCGTACCTGCAGAAACCCAACCGTCGCACTTTCAATCACGCGCGCCGGAAGGCCATGCGGTACGTGTACTGCGCGTACGGCTTGTTCATGTTTGCGAGGAACGCCTGCTCGCCGTCGTACGGAGTGAGGAAGTCCGACACGACCTGCGTCGCCACGATGGCTGGCCCGCCGTCCGCCGCCGCTGCCTGTCGGTGGTGGTGGGGTGGTGGTGGTGGGGGTTCCATGCATGTTAACTTAATGACGAAGGAGATGTAGACAGACGATGCGACACAGAAGGCGTACCGATGACCAGAAGGTGTAGTAGTAATGGGGGGGGTTAGGTATGGGAAGAGGTGGGGGTTTGCGGCAGGGACCGCGGCCGGCCGCTGTCGCCACGTGCGCACGGAAGCAGCAGGCAGGCAGGCAGGCAGGCAGGCAGGCAGGCAGGCAGGCAGGCAGGCAGGCAGCTTGCCCACACCAAAGCAAGCATGCATGGCATTGAGCACGAGCTCACAAGACGACACCCGTCCACGACGACCAGCAGCGCTTTCCACCTCTTGCGCGCTCGGCCTGCCTGTGCACCGCCATCCATCCCTCACCCTCCCTCACCCCCTCCGTCACCCCCTCCGTCACCCTCCCCACATCTCCGCCAGCGCTCCATCGTCCCTCCTACGGAGACGCTCCACCCACGCCCCTCCCACCCACGCCCCACCCACGCCCCTCCCACCCACGCCCCTCCCTCCCACGCCCCACCCACCCACGCCCCTCCCACCTGCTCGCTGCGGAACTTGTACTTGGTGAAGCACTGACTGGCCTTGATGCGCGGAGCCCCGTCAGCCCCCGTCTCGTACACAGACTCCACGTACTGATGGTGAGGTGTTGTGGAGGAGGAGAAGGGCGAGGAGGAGGAGGCGTGTGTGTGTGTGTGTGTGTGTGTGTGTGTGTGTGTGTGTGTGTGTGTGTGTGTGTGTGTCTGTGTCTGTGTGAATACCAGCCATTTCTAAGCCGAAAAAACAAACTGGGTGGGGGGGGGAGATTCGAAGCGGTTGGAGAGGTGCAGCAAAGAAAGCAGCGGGCCACGCGCACGGGTAGCAGCCAGTATAATGATGGCAAGGCCGCAAGGGCGTTGCAAGAGCGAGTGCAGGCAGGAGGTGGTGGTGGTGGTGGGTTCTGCTCCTCGCGCGGCCGCACCAGTCGGTGCCATGAACGTCACACGCCCGCCACGCCCACACCCACACCCACACCATGTTGCCAGCGAAGCAGGAAACCCCTGACGCCATGGAACCTGGGTGTGGCATACTTGGTTGGCACTAGCGTCATCCGCCATTAGCGCCACCAGCTAGAGATAGAGTGGTGCGAGCGAGCTGGTGCGAGCGAGCTGCCTTCCTTTTTGTTACGTCTGACTATGGACGCAGACGCCCTGTGTTCACGGAGGTCAAGCGTCGTGTGCGTTCGACCGCCGTAGGCTTGGTTGGTGTGCGCCGTTCAGGTTGTCAGCGCTCTCGCCAGTCCAAAGGGGCTGGTAGGCTGCAGCGGCCGTGTTTCGGGCCCGGGGCAGAAGTCTCCCCACAGCTGTGACGTAAGATAGACCTCCTGTAACCAATGCAAACTAGAGATAGACATGAGGCCCAACGGCGGCGGCAACGACGCACCCACCTACCTCCGACGTGTCGATGCGGTCGGGCTGCGGGAAGTCCTCGGAGCGCCGCGTCACGCGCGTGCGCACGCTCATGCCCTGTGTGCAGTGGCGGGGGGGGAGGGTTGTGGTTACCAGCCCAGTGGCGGGGGGGGAGGGGGAGGGCGTGCAGGCGGGGATGGAGCGAGGGTGTGTGTGTGTGTGTGTGTGTGTGTGTGTTAGAAACTCACAAGGATAGGATGTGTGTGTGTGTATGTATGTGTGTGTGTGTGTGTGTGTGTAACAACGGGTTTACAGGCGGCCTGACGAGTCTCGTGAGCGAGTACTCGGGACAGCCAGCGACAGCGAGGCATGTAGGCCAGGTGTGTGTGTGTGTGTGTGTGTGTGTGTGTGTGTGTGTGTGTGTGTGTAAAGGGAGGCAATTGTGGCGTTGTGGCGTTGTGCTTCCTCCTATGCAGCAACATTAATTCTTCGTTTGTCCCCGCTGCTCAGGCACCCCAGGCCGGCAGCCTTCACCACCCCAGCAGCCTTCGCCACCACCAACGACCATTTGGGAGGTTGAACAAATGACCTACGCACCCCCCCCCCCACACACACACACCACAACCACCACAACCACCACCCACCACCACGCACAGAGCTCTCCCTCCCTCTTTCTCACCGGCATCTGCAGCGTAAGGACGTTGGGGTCGTCAATGCTCCAGGCGATGCGCTCCTTGAACGACAGGGTCTTGTCATAGTACCTGTGTGCGTGCGTGCGTGGGGCGTGGTGGTGGTGGTGGTGGTGGTGGGGGTGGGGGTGATGATGCAGCCATATTTTAAACATCATATTTGCTTATCAACAGAGAGATGCGATCAATGCATCTATGGAATGATAATTCAATCTCCATGACACGCCTCCACCCCGGCTCCTCTAGGCCCTCGCCCAAGCCGGTCTCCTGTCCCATCCCACCCTCCCCATCCATATGTTGCTTTCTTCCCTCCTCTTCCGTACATTCCCCTCTCTCCCTGCCCCAACCTAGCCCTCCCCACGCCGTACCACTTGGCCAATCCAGCCCCGCCAACGGCCAACCCCCACTCCACCTCCCCCTCCCTACCTCCTTCGCTTCGCGACATATCCTTGCAACCCCCCCCCCCTCCGCCCCACCCCAACCGCCACCCCAACCGCCACCCCAACCACCAGCCCAACCACCCCAACCACCCACATGGACAGCATGGCGGCGGTGTTGAAGGCGCGGTCGTACACCACCCGCCCCGCACCGTTGCGCGTGAATGACACCTGGTAGGCCGTGGGCCGGTCCAGGTCCTCGCGCTGTGCCCGCCGCACCGCCTGTGCCACGTCAGGGCGTGCGTGTGTGTGTGTGTGTGTTAGAGATCACAAGGAGATGACAACAAATCAAAAACCGTGCATGCAATGTGTGTGTGTGTGTGTGTGTTGGTAAACGGAAACGGAGAGGAATCCCCGCAATCGCTCGCAGTTACTGACGGATACGCACCGAATACTTCTTGGACGGTACCGCGTAGCCCCGGTAGTCATACTTACCCGCAGAAATAGCCTGGAACCCGTCGGGCGTTCGCGAAGCAAACCGACCCCGACATGCACCCATATGCTTGTGACATGCGCCTAAAAACGTTTACCCAGCACGCCTAATTCCCTGATTCCCGCCCGCTGTCCGTAGTCTCACCTACAGGCGGCAGAGGAGGCATAGGCAAAGGGCGGCAGCGCGAAAGTGTCACGGGCATGGCAAAGAAAAAGAGGCGGCAATGCTAACGGCGTGCAGCAAGCAAGCTAACTAGACACGCAGCCCGCCCAATCCCAACCCAGGAAACGGTTCTCCTCCCTAGTGGAGGAGAGGACGAGGCAGGGCAGGCGGCGCGCTTAAGACAACTCGGCGGAATGGGGCGCAGTGGCGGGCGCGGTTGCAGAGCTGCGGAAAGTGCCAAAACCCCACGCAAAACCCCCGTAATCCCGGGTGGCGTCGCCCAACCCGATAAGCCGCAGTGACCCCGCTGACCGCGGCTGTGTGTGAGTGAGGCACGCCGTGGGCTGGCGGGGGCTGGCCCCCCGCTCCCCGCTCCACGGCAGCACCGAGACTAGGGATGCGCGCGGCCGCAGTGGCCGCGTCGGTATGCACACGCACGCAACACAAGTACCCCCCTGCCTCACGTGTGTGTGTGTGTGTGCGTGTGTGGTTGTGCCAGCCAAGCAAAACCAAGGGGGGCCCGCCGCACACACACACACGTGAGGCAGGGCCGCGCACACACACACGTGAGGCAGGGCCGCGCACATACACACGTGAGGCAGGGCCGCGCACATACACACGTGAGGCAGGGCCGCGCATACACACACGTGTGAGCCAATGGAGAAGCGTGTCACCTCCATTGGCTCATCCACACCACGTGCCATGGCACCACCACGGCGTGTCGAGACGATACCGGGGACATGCGTGGAGGCAGCAGCAGCGCACCGGCGCCGGCAAGCACGCACCCGCAGGGTCCGGATCGGCGGCCAACGCGGCAGTGTGGCAGCAGCTGCTGCTACTGCCGCCCTGGCAGCTGCTACTGCCGCCCTGGCAACTGCTACTGCCGCTCTGGCAACTGCTACTGCCGCCCTGGCAACTGCTACTGCCGCCTCCGCCGCATCCCCGGCACCTGCCACGTCCCCGCGGCCTGGCGCCCCAGGTCCCAACTGCCCTGTAACCGCCACCACCAGCTGCCCTAACCGCCGCTGCCCTAACCGCCGCTGCCCCAACCGCCCCAACCGCCACCTGCCTGCAGGTTGGGCACGGCGTCCTCTCCCAGCGGCGTGTCCACCTTGGTGAGGATGCTGGTCACCTCCCACACTGCGTGTTGGGGGTTGCATTGCGTTGTGTTGTGTTGTGTTGTGTGGGTTGGCATTGTAGGACAGAGCCGCCGGAGGGCGGACGGGCGTCCGTGAGTGAAGTGTGTGCCTGTGTGTGCGTCTGTGCATACACGTGTGCTGGTTTTTTTGCGTGCGTGGGAGGCAAAGACAGAAGCTGGGGCAGGGAGGCAGAGGGACGCAGAGGGATGCGGAGGGAGGGAGGGGCCCGTGGGGGGGGGGAGACGTGGAGCGGACTGCCTTCATGAGGGTAGCGGCGAGATGCCATTGAGGGCCGGTTGGCGTGCCTCTGTGCATGTCGTGTCGCACCGCCACCCACCCGTGCCCCTCTCCTCGTCCCTCCTTCCAGAACCCCGACGCAGGCGCTGCTGCTGCACCGCCTCACCCCGCCTCCGCACCTCCAACGAACTCTTCAGGAAACACGAGGTCGGACGGCCCTCCGCCCAGAGCCTCCCATGCGCTGTCCGCGAGGCCGCCTAGCTTGGACGCCTCCGCTGGCCCCGCGCTAGCCACAAATGCAGCGCTGCTCCCGGCGAGTAGGAGCAGCGCGTCTCTGCGAGTCGCAGTCCATACGCTAGGTGGTTCGTCGTGCGAGTAGGAGGTGCTGGGGCCGTCTCCGCTCGTCTCCGGCGTCAAGGATGGCCCAGTGGATGAACATTGAATTGGCAGCGTTGGTCGGCTCCGGCTGCATGAGTGTAATGTAGATGCCCTGCATCCACGTATGGGTGGCTTTGAAGGCTGTTGCGCATGCAGCGCTCGTCGCCCAAGCAAGTGGGTTTGCATTTGATTCTCAAGCAGAGCCTTGATATATATTGATGTAAATTGTCAATTTGAGGTGTTCCATTTGCAAGTTATCAACATTCGGTTAGAAATCGTGCTCAGTGCACAGTGCAATGCATCGGTGAAACGCGAACTCCTCCCAAACCGTCTCCTGGAGCCACAGACTGACATTCGTTGTCATGACGCATGTATCTTGATTCGTAAGAACATTGTCTGTAAGCTGTTGGGAGCTGGGAGCTTACGAAAAGAATTGGTTCTGTGCCGACAAGCGCGAAATATAGGTAAACGCGTGACTATTTCATGCAAACTATAAGATACAAAACAAGCATACTCAAAGGGTCTACTTCTCGAGCACTCGTTGCCGTCCCGCGCAGCCGTCCCGCGCTTCGGGCCCCTTTGCTCGTTTCCAAGGGCATTAACAAGCAATCGGAGCGTAGCAGGAGTGTGGAGAAGTCGACGAATATGGGGCGTAAAATAACGGTGAGCTGCGCCAAGTGGGGTTCCGGCGGTCGTGCCGCTAGGGGTCCTGAAGGCAGGGGGGGACTGCAACTACACCTGCAAGGGACCCGCGCATCCATGTTGCTTGACAGTGGGAAGGGGACCAGGACACGACGCAAGTTGGGCTTTATGTCAGCAGACAACCATCCAATGGCAGATTGCTGCAACACTGTCCGGTGGGGAGGTGAGGGGCCGCAGACCCCGCGCAGCACCACGCTGCGCCATGCCACGCCCAGGCACGCGCTCCTCCCCTCCCCAGTCCCCACCTTCCTCCTCCTCCTCCCGCTCACACGCCACGCCCCCACGTCCCCAGCTCCTCTTTCCTTCCCGCTTCCTGAACATGAACATAAAACACACAACACAATCGCAAATAAAAAATAACAGATCGCCATCGAGGGCTGTGGGCACGGCGAGCTTGATAAGATCTACGCCACGCTACAACACCTGGAGCAGCGAGAGGGAAAGAAGATTGACCTTCTCATATGCTGCGGCGACTTCCAGGTGTGTATGCAAGGACGGAGAGGAAGAATGCGAGAGATTGTGTGTACCGTATGTGTGTGAAGGGGGCTTGTGGATCGTCGTAAGGGTTGTGGTGTCAGGAGGGGGCGGGTGTTGAGAGTGCGACGTGTCGCGTGTGGGGTGCGTGGCGTGGGCATGTCAACACGCCACATGGGTTGGCGCATGTAGCGCCACCAGGCGGACCTCACTGGCCATGCCCTAACTGGCCATGCCCTAACTGGTCATGCCCTAACTGGTCATGCCCTAACTGGTCATGCCTTAACTGGCCATGCCCTAACTGGCCATGCCCTAACTGGTCATGCCCTAACTGGAAGCCCCCCCCCTCATAATGCATGTAACTCCCCCCTTCCTCCCCCATTGTTCCCGCTGTACCACGGAGTCCACGACAACTGAACCCAACAACCCCCCCGACATCGGCACTTCACAACCATTTGATAAACACCATCCATGGATGGCTACCCCCCCCCCCGCCGTGCAGGCGGTCCGCAACCTGGATGACCTGGAGACCATGGCCTGTCCGCCCAAGTACAGGTGGGGTTGGTGTGGGGGCGGGCATGTGGGGGTTTGTGGGTTTGTGTGTGTGTGTGTGTGTGTGTGTGTGTGTGTGTGTGTGTGTGTGTGTGTGTGTGTGTGTGTGTGTGTGTGTGTGTGTGTTTAAGAGATCACAACGTGTGTGTGTATGTGTGTGTGTGTGTGTTAGTTGACGGAAAGCAAACAGGGAAAAGCCGGCCCAACGCTCCGCGTTATCAATACACCACGTAATTGTGCGTGTATGTGTGTGCATGGGGTGCAACGGGTGGCGTGCATCCCCTTCCCCCAAACTAGGCACGCTTAGGACCCCCCCCCCCGCTCCAGCCCCACCTCCCACTGAGCGGGGCTTGGTTGGTTTGGGTTCACTCCTGGGTCCTGGGGGGCCTGGAACGAAAACTGCCCCATTCGGAACGGGGATCGTCGTCTTCACGCGGAGCCGACTACGCCTTCTGGTCATCGGTATGCCAACGTGTGTTGCAACGTCTGTTCTACGTCTACCTCGTCATTAAATTAAATGCATGGAACCCCACCTCCCTCCGCCGGCTGCTAGCACCTGCGCGGTGTGCCGTCACGTGTGTCCCCCACCTCATCCCTGTGTCCCCCTCTTCTGTGGCCCCCCATACCCCTGTGTCCCCCTTTTTCCCCCTGTGTCCCCCTCTTTTCCCCCTGTGTCCCCCCGTCGCTGCAGGTCCATGCAGACGTTCTACAAGTACTACAGCGGCGAGCGCGTGGCGCCCTTCCCCACCCTGTTCAGTGAGTGGCGGCTGACTGGGTGGCGGCTGACTGGGTGGCGGCTGACTGGGTGGCGGATGACTGAGTGGCGGCTGAGTGGCGGCTGGGTGGCGGCTGGGTGGCGGCTGGGTGGCGGATGACTGAGTGGCGGCTGAGTGGCGGCTGGGTGGCGGCTGGGTGGCGGCTGGGTGGCGGCTGAATGGCGGCTGGGTGGCGGATGACTGAGTGGCGGCTGAGTGGCGGCTGGGTGGCGGCTGGGTGGCGGCTGAGTGGCGGCTGGGTGGCGGCTGGGTGGCGGCTGCTGAGTGGCGGCTGCTGAGTGGCGGATGACTGGGTGGCGGATGACTGGGTGGCGGATGACTGGTAGGCGGCTGGGTGGCGGCTGGGTGGCGGCTGCTGAGTTGCGGCTGGGTGGCGTGGCGGTGTTGGAGGGAGGGAGGAAGGGTTGGAATCACCAGCCCGGACGAGCCCAAGAGGGGGGGTTACATCGTCGTCGGGTGTCGGCAGTTACTTTTGCTGGTCTGCACTTGGCGCTGGCAGCAGCAGTCGGCACGCGGCAGCAGCAGCAGCAGAAGTGGTAGTGGCACAGCACCGCCCACCCGACCCCCGCCTAAGTGGATAATAAGTGGATAATGGATATGCGCCGTCCGCATCGCCGCCCATCTCGATTTCCCTCAATTCACCCATCCTCCAAGCACCCACGCACCACATCATCACTCACCCACCTCACCAACCAACCAACCAACCCAACCAACTACTCAGTTGGCGGCAACCACGAGGCTGCCAACCACCTGTGGGAGCTGTACTACGGCGGCTGGGCGGCGCCCAACATTTACTTCATGGGGTTCGCCGGCGCGGTCCGGTGAGTGTGGAGGGAGTGGGGAGGGGGCCTTGATGGGTGGCGAGATGGGGAGGGAGGGGGTTGCAAGGGGGATATGTGGCGAAGTGGTAGAAGAGGTACAGTAGACCAGCAGGCGAAGTCGTTACCGAAGTGTGAGTGTGGAGGGAGGGGGGAGGGAGGGGAGGGAGGAGGGGGCCTTGATGGGTGGCTAGATGGGGAGGGAGGGGGGTTCGGCGGGTGGCGGGTTCTGCATTCCAGAAGCGATCAGAGCAAACCCAAAGTAACCAGCCTAGGATGGGGGAGGAGGGAGAGAAGGGAGAGAAGGGGGGAGGGAGGAGAGCATGGGGAGGAGAGGGAGGAGGGAGAGGAGAGGGAGGAGGGGCAGGAAATGGGGAGGGATGGGAGGGAGGAGGGGCAGGAAATGGGGAGGGAGGGAGGGGAGGGAGGGGAGGTTGTGAATACCAGCCCATTCTGAACCACAAACCAAAGGGAGGGAGGGGAGGGAGGGAAGGGGACACAGATACCGTCAGTGACCATGCATGGGTGATGTGTGGCTGCCTGCCTGCCTGCCTGCCTGCCTGCCTGCCTGCCTGCCTGCCCCCCTCCCTCCCTCCTTCCTTCCTTCCGCCACACGTCGCACAGGTTCGGCGGGCTGCGTATCGCCGGCCTCAGCGGCATCTACAAGTCCCACGACTACACCCGCGGTCACCACGAGGCGCCGCCCTACACCGACTCCACCATCCGCTCCATGTACCACGTGCGGGACTTCGAGGTGCGGTTGGTTGGTTGGTCGGTTGGTTGGTCGGTTGGTGGTTGGCGGTTGGGCGGCTGCGGGGTGGGATGGGGTTCCATGCATGTTAACTTGATGACGGGGGTGGGGTAGGGCTGGAATGGGCGGGGGCGGGGGCGGGGGCGGGGGCGGGGGCGGGGGCGGGGGCGGGGGCGGGGGCGGGGGCGGGGGCGGGGGCGGGGGGCGGGGGCGGGGGCGGGGGCGGGGGCGGGGGCGGGGGCGGGGGCGAGAGTTCATTCCAGGAACCAAAGCGGCCATGGGGGCGGGGGCTCCTGGGTGTGATAGCGTGGGGGTGAGGGCGGCGAGTGAGCAAGCGTGTGTATGTCTGCGTGTTTTTGTGTGCGTGTGGGTGTGGAGGCTGTGGGGCGTGTGATACAGTGTGCCCTGCGCAGGTGTGCACCTGTGCGTCATGGCTTGAGCCCTCCCATTGCCATCGCCTCCATTTGCAGTGCATTGAGGTTCCCAACGGAAATGGGGGTTTGCAATTAAGCCCTCCCCTCCCCTCCCCTCTCCTGCTGCTCCCGCACATCCCCTCCCCCCTCCTGCTGCTCCCTCCCCCTCCCCCCCCACCACGTCTGTTCTACGTCTATCTCGTCATTAACTTAAATGCATGGAACCCCGCCACCCACCGCCACCACCACCCGCAGGTGTACCGGCTGCTGCAGCTGCTACAGCCCACCGACATCTTCCTGTCCCACGACTGGCCCACCAACATCGCGCGCTACGGCAACACCGCGCAGCTGCTGTCCAGAAAGGTGCGTACTGTGCGTGTGCGTGTGTGTGTTTGGGTGTGTGTGTGGGGGGGGTGCGGGTGTGTATGTCAGTATGCGCGTGCGGATGTGTGTGTGTGAGAGAGAGCGTGTGTGAGTGCGTGCAGTTCACGCCTTTCCGTTTCCGTTTACTAACACACGCACACGCTGCTGCTGCCTCCCCCCCCCCGCGCGCGCCGCAGTCCTTCCTGCGCTCCGAGGTCGAGGACGGCAGCCTGGGCTCGCCGCCCGCGGCGCAGCTGCTGCAGGCGCTGCGCCCCGCCTACTGGTTCTCCGCGCACCTACACACCAAATTCGCCGCGCTGGTGCAGCACCCGGCTACTGCTGCTACTGCTGCTACCGCCACTGCTGCTGCCACTGCTACTGCCGCTGCATCTGGGCCGGCGGCGGGAGTGGAGGAACAGGGCGAGGCGGCCGGGCCGGGGCCGGGGTCGTCATCGGCAGCGGCGGCGGAGACGGCGGCGGCTGGTGGCAGGGCAGCGGCGGCGGCGGGTGGCGGCTTCCCCACCACTCGCTTCCTTGCGCTGGACAAGTGCCTCCCGGGGAGAGATTTCCTGCAGGTGTGTGTGTGTGTGTGTGCAGCGTTGCGGAGCGATGTGTGGCGGCTCAGAAACGTGTAGCAGTGCCGTTGTTCCCCTTGGTGAACCCACACACACATATATACACACACGCGCGCGCCCCTAATAATTACACCTGGAACCCACCCCCACCCCACATTAATTAAACATGCATGGCACCCCACATCGATAACGGCACTGCCTGTGCCTCGCACGCTGGTTTGGTTTTTGGTTTAGAGTGGGCTGGTATTTCTTAACACACACACCCCAGTGACCCCCCCCACCCCACCCCACCCCCCACCCGCCCCCCCCCCCCCCAACCATTTGATAAACACCATCCGATGGATGGCTACCCCCCTCCAGGTCCTGGAGCTGGAGGCGCCGGACGACGTCCCCGACGACGGCAGCCCGCTACAGCTGTGCTACGACGAGGAGTGGCTGGCGGTGCTGCGCGGCACGCACCACCTCACCAACCTGCGCTTCAGGCACCAGGCGCTGCCGGGTGGGTAGGGGGGCGGGAGGTTGGTGTTTAGGTGTTTTAAGGTGTGGTGTGGTGAGGTGTTTACTAGGTGTGGTGTTTACTAGGTGTGGTGCGGTCGGTAGTGTGGGTGTTTGGTGGTGGGGGTGGGTGGTGGTGGTGGTCGGTTGCGGTTGGGGTGGTTGCGCGGCAGTCGCGGGTACCGCGGCGGTTGAGTCGAGGTGGCGGTGGCTTCGGTGGCGCCGTGCTGTGGCTGTATGGGTGCGGCGGGTGGCGTTGGCGGCCGGTCGCGTCTGTCGGGCACAGGCAGGAATATACGTAGATATTTTTCGCGTCTCATTTGAGACGTATACGGTCTTCTAGACACCCTCCCCCCCCCACACACACGCACACAGCCAACCACGCCACACTGCACCCGAACACACACACACACACACACACACACACGAACCCTTCCTATCCTTGTGATTTTCTAACACACCCGAACACACGCGCACGCATGAACACACGCCCACGCCCCCCCCCCCCGCAGGCATGGGCCATCTGCGCTCGGGGCCGCGGGCCGCTGACGTAGAGCACGTGCGGCGGGCGCTGGCGGCGCGCGGCGGCCCGGCCATCCCCCACAACTTCACCGTCACCGCGCCGCCGTACGACCCGGCGGCGGGGCAGCGCAAGGGCCGCATGCCGCAGCGCCACGAGCGCAACCCGCAGGTGGGCGTGCGTGTGTGTGTGTTTGTGTGTGTGTGTGATGTGTGTGTGTGTGTGTGTGTGTGTTGGTAAACGGAAACGGAGAGAATTGTGTGTGTGTGTGTGTGTGTGTGTGTGTGTGTGTGTGTGTGTGTGTGTGTGTGTGTGTGTGTGTGTGTAGCAACGGGTTTACAGGCGGCCTGACGAGTCTCGTGATCGAGTACTCGGGACAGCCAGCGACAGCGAGGCATTTAGGCCACACGCTGCCGCTATCACGCGTCTCCCCTGCCCAGAGCGCAGCCAAGCTCCGGAGTCCACCGGGGGGACGCTCCAACCAACCTGGACCATGCCAGTAGCCTCAGAAGGGTTACTGCTGGTACTACAACGCAGGGCCCAGCGGGCTCACAAAGCTCTAGGCTGAAGGGCCAACACCGCAGCAACACGCGCACCGGACAGACGTCACACCGCACGCGACAGCACAGCGACAGGTGGCTGTGTGTGTTAGAGATAACAAGGGAGAGTACTACGAAAGACATGTGCGTGCGAAGAGACAGGAACGCCAAGCAGGGCACGCGACGCAACGCATACGCTTGTTACCTGGAATTACCTTGTGTGTGTGTGTGTGTGTGCGCGCGCGCGCGTGTGTGTGTGTGTGTGTGTGTGTGTGTGCGCGCGTGTGTGTGCGTGTGTGTGCGTGTGTTAGTAAACGTGTGGTTGTGAACGTGTGTGCGTGCCGGGTTTCGCGGCGTCGCGTTGCGTCGCCTGCATGCTGTGGTGCTGCAGTGTCATGTGTGTGTGTTAGAAATCATGTGTGTGTGGGGGGGTGTTAGTTTATTCCAGAAACCATTCCGGGGGGGGCGGGGAGGTAGAGCTGTGTGCGCGTGGGGGATAAGCGACTGCAGGCCTCTCTGAGGCACGGGCAGTCAGTCCTGGCCCGACGTGGCCACCCACCTGGCTGCTGCTGCTGCATCCCAGCATAGGGTTTGGTCTTGCCGCAGCCATGGGATCTGATCAGTCACAGCTAACCAAGTTGCCGAAAATGGCCTAAACAACAAGCGAGACGGAGATCAACAACAAAAAATAACAACAAACAATTTCGCAATTATTTAATTTCGCGATCCGCCGCGGCCGCCCTCTCGGGCAATTTCAATTTTTATATCCGCCGCGGCCTCGCAGACGGTGGCGCTGCTAGAGCTGCTTGGGCTCCCATACAACCTGGACCACTCGGAGGTGCGGGGGGGCGCGGGGGGCGGCCCGCCGCCGCCGCAGGGGTCGGCGGCGGGCGGCGGCGGCGGCGGCGGCGGCCGGGAGGGTGGCGGCGGCGGCGCTCGCAACATCGGGCGCATCGACTTTGGCGGCGCGGCGTCGCGAGGTGGGCGAGTACGAGCTTGCTTGTGGGGCATTGGGGGTGGAGGGGAAGGTAGCCATCCATAGGATGGTGTTTATCAAGTGGTTGTGAAGGGGGCGGGGAGGGGGGTTGTAAACACCAGCCCATTCTAAACCACAAACCAGACTAGCGAGTGAGGCACAGGCAAAAACGAGAAATGTAAGGCAGGTACTTCATTCCCAATTCCAAGTTCGACCATTGAAGCCCAGAACCAGGAGGGGTGTTGTGTGGGGGGGTCAGGGGCTGGGGGCTGGGGCCTGGGGACCCGTGTGTGGCCGTGCTATGTCCGTGACCCGCTGCGGCGCGGCGCAAACACGTCTCTCCCGGCAGTTGGAAGGCTGCCTTCCCGGCTGCCTCCCCCCCTGTGCTGCGAGCCCCTGGACCAGCGCCTCTCCCCCGTTGCCAAGCAACCACCAACGTGTCACATCTGCAATCCCTGTGTCAACTTCCAACTGCCTGACCACCCGCCTCTGATGCTGGTTCCCTCCCCCCCCCTCCCCCCGCTTAAAACGCACTGTCTGCCCGCTCCCCCGGCTGTGTGCTACTGCTACTGCTACTGCTGATACTGTGTGCTACTGCTGATGCTACTGCTACTGCCACAATCCCCCACGCCGTCCTTCTCCCGCAGCGCCGCTCTCGCTCGCGCCGCGCGCGCCGGCGGTGGCGGCCGCGCCCAACCCGGAGGAGATTGAGCTGGATTTGGATGATGACGAGGACGAGGAGGCGGCGGCGGGGGAGGCGGAGAAGGAGAAGGAGCAGCAGCAGCAGCAGGATGGGGCGGGGGCGGGGGCGGAGGATGACGATGCGCCTCCGTCAGATGGGGAGGGCGGCGCGGGCGGCGCGGGGGCAGCAGCAGGGGGGAGCGGCGGGGGCGGCGGCGGGGGCGGGGGAGTGGCAGATGACCCCATGTTCCAGCCGATTGACTTGTGAGAGGACAAGCAAGCGCACATGCGTGTGTGTGGGGTGTGCGGGTGTGTGTGTGGGGTGTGTGGGTGTGTGTGGGGTGTGTGTGGGTGTGGGTGGACAGCGTGGCTTTGGGGTGCTAATGCTGGAGCTGTGCTGTGGAAAGTGGAGCCGTGCTGTGGTGAGCGGAGCTGCGCTGTGGTGCTGGGCGCGTTGGGGCATACAGTAATAGGGGGAGGGGAGGGAAGGCTGGCAAGGCTGGCGACGGAAGGGCGCGAAAACGAACCCGTGGGGGAGGGGGATGTTGACATTTCCGTGGGTGCTTGGTTGTGTACGGCACGCCACGCCACGCATGTCCGTGTGCTGTAGCGATGATGATGACGTTGATGGCACGGACGAGGTCACACGTGCCGGGGGTGCACAGCAACACCCGGCATTATTGCAAAACTTGCAAGCCCCCTTCCGACGCACAGATTGCTGCTGCTCCTCGTGTGTCCTTCCCAAGGAGTGAAGGGCGCACGTCACAGCAGCAGCAGCATGGGGGGCTGCGGACACTGCCGGGAACTCGCCTTCTTGCCCCATGCCTACTTCATGAGCAGCAGCAGCAGCAGCGGTGCAGCAAGCCAAAGTCAAGTAAGCACGTCAAAAGGACTGGCTCGGCACAGCAGCAGCAGCAGTGGTGCACTGCTGCTCTCCCCTGAGCAGCAGTGCACCACTGCAAGCCCCCCCCGGACCCCCCCTAGTGAACAGGGAGGCGGCGCCCCCATGTCGACCCCCCAACAGGTGGTGGTGGCAATGGTAGACGGCGAATAGTGAACAGGGCATGGACGGAAGGGCGGGGAGGAAAATGGGAGCACAGGAGCGCAAGGGACGCCGGCCGACTGAACGCGTTCGGGACTGTGCTCGCGAGACAGCTTGCGCTTCAAATGACCCTGGCATGTGCATGCGGTTAAAGCATGTTTTGTAGAAATAAAAATGGTGAGGGGGCATGAGGGCAGGGGGATGGCAAAACATTGCTGGAGCCACGATTTACAAATATTTGGAAGTTTGGAGACAAGAGCGGGGGCAAAGATTAGCATGAATACATGCCATCAATAGTTAAGGCTCAGAACTCAAAAATCCGTCCCCAACGCCACATTGCGTTTCTGGGCTTAGCCCAAGCACTTAACAAGTAAACAGATCTCGCTAACACCGCTTTCCGCGACATTGGTGAAATGTAAACCCTGCCTCGATACATACTTACTTGTTGTGCCACTCTCGCACCAAACACCTCAACGCACTGACGAGCCATATGGTCAGCAAAAAGAAGGCGGCTGCGGCTTTACACTCTGCCGCGGAGGCGCTCGGCGTGGTCGGGGACGAGCTCGGCGAGTTGCTTGCCGCCCTGTCCAAACTAACAAAGGGGGAGCTGGACTGCTTTCCGATCGGCAACAATGAAGCAATAATCGCGTTCGTGCGGTCCAAAACAGGTCGGATAACATGTGGTGCCGCTCTAACTGCTGCGCATCCCGTTGCGACGCCCGCATTCATTTTCGAAACACTCGTGGGCGCCGTGCATTGGTGCCCGGAATCCCGCACGCGTGAGCGCGCCTTGCAACCGGTAGCCCCGCACAACACATCTCACCTCCAGGTGCACCCCGACCGCAATGTCGTGCAGCCTCGGCAGCTGGCCTGGGCGTGGGGAGCGCGTCAGGAGCTGCTGCGTTATTGTTCTGGGATCTGTACAACAACGGCTTGGCACAACATGGCACTGGAGGCCTAGGAGGTGAAGTGCACACACGGCAAGCACTAAATAGTCACATTCGCAAGCAGTGGCCTTTCTTGATACAGCAACGCACCGTAGCGAGTGTCTCGAATCTCGGCCCAGCCCAATTGACTATACTAGGGGTTGCGCGATTTGGGAAAGAGAGGGAACGCAGGCGAGCAAGAGCAAATTTACAAGTGGGGGCGGCATGGGCGCATGCATGACAGCCATGGTAATTGTGTGTGTGTATGTGTGTGTGGGTGGGTATGTCTGTGGGTGTGGGTGGGTATGTCTGTGGGTGTGGGTGGGTGTGGGTGTTAGAATCCACAAGGAGAGAACACACGAAAAGCTTGTGTGTGTGTGTGTGTGTGTGTGTGTGTGTTCCGGCAGCTTCCTGATGGATGCCTTGGTGGCCGTACGTGTGATGGTGGCTGTCGTACTTGTATCCCCGCCCTGGCTCGGCCTGGCCTGGCCTGGCCTGGCCTGGCAACACGCTGTATCGTTTGCACAACATACTCCCCACACCGACCCGCGCACTCGCCCATCGCCTCAACAGGTGTGGACCTGCGCCCGTACCTTCCGCTGGAGTGGTACGACCGGTACAGCAACGCGGTACCGGAGCCGATCGGCCGGTTTGTGTACCGCGCTGACGCCCGCCGCAGCAACAGCAACAGCAGCAGCAGCAGCAGCAGCAGCCGCAGCAGTGGTCGCAGCGAGAGCAGCAGCGAGCGCGTGGTTGTGCGCTTCGCGCGGCATTACGGCGTCGATGCGCACCGCGCCTGGGCGGCGGCGGGGCTGGCGCCAGCTCTGTACGAGGTGCGACCGCTGGCTGGCGACTGGCTGCTCCTGGAGATGGAGCTGCTGTCGAAGGAGGCGGGCTGGGTCAACCTCGCACAACTGGTGGTGGCGGCGGCGGACGCTGCCGCAGCCGCGGTTGCTGCTGCTGCTGCGCGTGGCGGCGGCAGGGGCGGCGGCGGCGGCGGCGCAGGACGCGACGGCGAGAGCTGGGCGGCGGCGGTGGCGGGCGAAACACTTCCGGCTGCGGTAACTTTGCAGCGCGCGTTGGCGTCTGTGCGCGCGGCGCTGGACCGGGCTCACGCCGTGCAGTCGGCCGGAATCAAACCGGATGGCTCCGTGTATGGCGCCGTGGTGTTCGCGCACGGCGACGTGCGGCCGCAGAACATCATGGTGCGGCCGCAGAAAGGAGGCGGAGCCGGCCGCCTCAGCGCTGGCGGCGGCGGCAGCGGCGGCGGTGAAGGGTACGACGTGCGCTTCCTCGATTTCGAGGTGGGTGGGTGGCCGGATGCGCGCGGGGGGCCGGGGGGGGCGGTGCGGCTGCATTCTTCAGCCGCCGGAAGCCGGCCAGGCGTGGGGTTCCGGCCAGCAATCGGCCACGATCGATCCATACATCGCCTGCCACGGCTGCTGCGTGCTGCTGCCCCAACCCGCACTGCTGCGCCCACCACCCCGCGGCCGCGGTGTGTCCCCGATCGCCCACTCGCCCCTGCCACCTGCCCCACCCCGCGCCCCGCCCCTTGCCGGCCAACGCAACGCTGCACGCAGTTTGCTGGCGCGGTCGGCGCCGCACGCTACCCTACCATCCTGAACACGGTGTGGGATAGAGGCCGGTACAGTACAGCAGTGCGGTACAGTGCGATACTCTGCTATGTTGTATGGAGGCACAATGTGGCCCACCCATCCCACATACAGCACTCGGCCTCGGCACGGCACTGACGCTGCCGTGCTTTCGATTTGCGCGCCGTCGCCGGCCTCTCCCCCATGTTGATTGTCCGCAGTCTGTGCCCGGCCTGCACGCGCTTCCTAGAGTCGATCAACGCCAGCCTGTCATGCCAAGCGCCAGTATTGCTTACGGCATTGTGATGCACGGAATCTTCCTACCCACGACATTGCTGCAGGACATCGCCTGGCCGGCCGGCGTGGCGTTCAACGCGCCGGTGCTGCAGGAACACGACACCGCGCTGCTATTCTCAAGCACCGTGCAGGTGTGGCTGCGGGCGGCGAGCACCAGAGGCGGCGCGCCCCAGCCGCAGCCGCAGCCGCCGCTGTGGTTGCTGCAGTGGCTCTCGCAACGGCAGGGTGCCGGAACGGCAGCTTCTGCTACTGCTGCTACTGCTGCTACTGCTGCTGCTGCTGCTACTGCCGCTGCTGCAGCCGGCGCGGCCGCTGCCGACGGAGGTGGCGTTGAGGCAAGGGATAGCGGTAGCGCGCCCCGCGCGAGCCGGCGGGGCAGCAGGCGGCACGGTGAGCAGCAGCAGCAGCAGCAGCAGCAGCAGCAGCGGAAGCGTGGCTTGCCGCCTGCTAGCAGCGCGCCCAACGCCGCCCCGGCGGCTGCACCGGAGCCGCCAGAGCCCGCGGCGGGACAGCCCTCACCTTCCAACCGCAGCGCGCCGCTTGGGCCGCAAGCTGTGGATGACGCCGGCCCGGGGGCTGCTGAGGGCACGGGCAGCCGCGGCCGCGGCCGGCCCCGTGGCCGCAAGGGGCAGCAGCAGCAGCAGCAGCAGCAGCAGCAGCAGCAGCAGCAGCAGCAGCAGCAGCAGCAGCAGCAGCAGCTGCAGCAGCAGCAGCAGCAGCGCGGCTTGCCGCCTGCTAGCAGCACGCCCAACGCCCCGGAGACTGCACTGAAGCCGCCAGAGCCCGCGGGACAGTCCTCACCTTCCAACCGTAGCGCGCCGCCTGGGCCGCAAGCTGTGGATGACGCCGGCCCGGGGCCTGCTGAGGGCACGGGCAGCCGCGGCCGCGGTCGGCCCCGTGGCCGCAAGGGGCAGCAGCAGCAGCTGCAGCAGCAGCAGCAGCAGCAGCAGCAGCAGCAGCAGCAGCAGCAGCAGCAGCAGCAGCAGCAGGGTGGCTTGCCGCCGCCGCCACCGCAGCAGCAGCAGCAGCAGCAGCAGGGCCGACCTGCTGCCGGCCGAGGCATGCGCGGCGGCGACCGCGGCCGCCGTGGTGGCCGCGGCCCCAAGCCACCCGCATGCTTCTGCGTGCGGGCAACGGCAGCCGCGGCGGCGCCGGTGGCCGTTCCGGTGCGCGCCCTGGCGAGGCCGTTGGCCGTTCCGGCGCGCGCCCTGGCGAGGCCGTTGGCCGTTCCGGCGCGCGCCCTGGCGAGGCCGTTGGCCGTTCCGGCGCGCGCCCTGGCGAGGCCGTTGGCCGCCCGCCCCCTACGGGCTGCTGTGTGGCTGTAGACTGCGCCAGTGTTGCGGCTGGCATCTTGCCTAACAGGGTCGGTGGCGCTTAAGTGGGACGAGGAATGGCGCAACAACTGGCTGGATGGAACAGCTCTTCCTGCGATAGAGCGGCAGGCAAGCGGTCACAGCAGTGGTGCAGGCGGGAAAGGAAAGAAGCTTTATTATTGGCTCTCGGGGAACAGTGCGCTGGTTTAGGACGCATGTGCCCCGCCGGCCATCACCCCATGCAGCAGTAGTAGCAGTAGTCTGCAGCGGTCATACGGGGGCCAATAGTCCCGCTGCCAGCGGAAAATCGTAACGCGGGGTTATGTATTATTGGCTTTGTTTGTCGCCGCAAAGCTGCACGGATCGATGTTTATGCCTGGACTTGAATCATCACTGCCGGGCAATGATTGTTATTAAGGGCTGCGCGCTTTGCCGCTTAATTTGGACTCCGTTTCAAAGGTTACACTTGCGTGAACATGGCCAGAGGGGCATGGTGTATGAGTAGCGTTGGCTGCAGCTGCTGGGCAGCTGTGTACGTATTGACACGTGAGTGGCACCCAGGCACTGCGAGACAGGAGGAGTGGAGTGGGGCTTGGGGGCATGTGGGGTGATTGCAGAGCCATTGAACGAAACAGCTGCTGTGAACACGCGGTGGGCGAGTCGCAGGGGCTTGACGCTGCTTGCGCTGTTGCAATTGGGCATGGATGCGCATAGGAGTGTGCTGCCGAAGGTCATGGCCTGGACGCATGTGGAACTTACAGTATAGCGAACGTCCCAGCGGTGCGGCGGGCCGGTCGGTCAAGGATTGACTGCAGCGCAAGGCGCGGATAGGGATAGGAGCGAGCGCCGCGGAGGACTTGGGCCCCAAGTGCTGCCTGCTCGGACCGCGCGGTCATGTGATGGGAGAAGCGCAAGACCATGGTGTCTCCCGCCACTCCGCGCGAGGGCGGCCGCTGCCACAAGTGCGACAAGCCGGTCACGCACACAGGCGGCGCGGCGCGGCGCGGCGGGCCAGAAGCACTACATGCAGGACTACCGCCAGTTGGACGGTTGAGGCTGAGGCTGAGGCTGAGGCTGAGGCTGGGGGGGGGACTGGAGGAGGAGGAGGCGGAAGCGCAGCGTAGGTGATGTTACAGAAGCGGCGTTCTCTCTCTCGCTGTCAGTGGGCGGGCTGCTCGGCCCCATAAATAGTCGCCACCGCACACGGCAGCAAGCCTTTGATTGAACGGCCTCCTGGCTGAGGAGCTGAGGAGCTGGTGCAACTAGCCTGCCAGCAACGTGGCTCACAGATAAGAACGAGAAAGCGACCCCAGCACCCACACATGCGGAGACTACCGTATTTGAAATTCACGCGCCCAATGCGGCGCACGGCCCGCTGCTACGCAGCAATCACCGCGGCTCCTGTCCAGCTAACACCTGCCTGACAAGATGCCTCTGTCCCTCTGATGAACTTCTCGCTGCCTGTTATGCAGTCATCCGAGGCAACCACCACCACCAGGCATCACACCTACCGTAATCAGGCCTAACTGGCCCCTGCTGTCGCCGTTGCACAACTCCTCCAGTTTGAAATTTGCGCGCATGCGACCGTCAGGCTACTGGTTACCCATCGGCACTTGTGGTGTCTGCCACCCTCACGCACACCAGACGCAGCTGCTAGCCCATCCTGGCCTGGCCTTGACTCTCAACGCTTCGGCCCGCGGTGTGCGTTTCTACGGTTGTACCCGACCAGATTTCTGTGCGTAGTACACATACCGTACGTAACAAAAAGAGACAGTCCCGATGTGAACGCCGCATGCTTTGCCGTACCTGACACGCAATTCACAGCAGATCCAGGCAATGCAAGTTTCCTGTGAGTCACCCTGGCGCCCCGCCCACGCGTGCCCCCAGCGCCCATCGTGCACTCCAGGCATTCCCAGGCATTCCCACCCGCGCACTGCGGCTCCTCACACAAGTCCTCAGCGCGGCGGGGAGGCCGGCGCCGTCCCGCGAGGGTCCCAGCAGTGCCAACCGTGTGAAACCGTGTTGAGCGCCCAGAGCGAGCCATCAGCCTGTGTAAACCTGGGCAGCCCCATGCGTCTCTCTGAGGTTACACGCAGCTCACACATGAACCTTCCCAAGCAAACGGCACGCGCGCGACTATCTATGCACTCCGGGTCACGCGCCCCGCCAACCGCCAACCGCCAACCGCCAGCCTCTGCCGAGCGAGCTCGGCCGTACTGTTGCAGCTTCCCACACGCGAGCTTAACTGCCCGCTCCCACTCGCGCGTCTGCCAACCACTTCCAACGAGCCATGTGCATCACCACCTCCAGGCAGCTTCCGAGCCGGCCCACCACACGACTACCTGCCCGCACTCGCGCAGCTGCTGACTCCCAAATCGACTCCTGTACGGCTCCGGGGGTTGGGGGTGCCGTACACGAGTTAGTGGGGGGTAAGTCGGAGCTGTCCTAGGACATACATAATACCATTTTTTCCCAAGCCCGCTACCCAGCAGTGACCACGGCCGCTCCGGGTCCTCGCTCTCCGTCCCACCAGACACACCCGGCGTGCAACTAGCGCACCACCACCAGCACCACCGCCACCACCATCCCGCTCCGCAGCCCGCTAACTTGTGCGCTAGCTCGCGGTGCTTCACGGCGAGGAGGAGGATGAGGGGGAGGGGGAGGAACGGCGGCGTCCTAGGCGCTGTGGCCTCGCCAGCAGCCCCCGTCGGCCGCCCCCTGCGGCCTCCCCCGTCGCCGTCCCGCCCCTCCACCGGCTCCTCCCTCCACCAGCTCCTCCCTCCGCCTCGCTTGCCCCCGCCCCACTGACCGCCGCCCCGCCTGCTGCTGCTGCTGCTGCTGCTGCTGCTGCTGCTGCTGCTGCTGCTGCTGCTGCTGCTGCTGCTCCTCCTCCTGCCCCCCTCGCTCTGTCTCTACTCCTCCCCGCGCCATCCAGCTCCTCCTCCCCCGCCCTGTCCGCCATCCTCCTCCGCCCTGCTGCTGTGCGCCGCCCGCCACGACGCCACCAGCTCCTGCGCGTCCTCGTACCCAAGCGACCTGTGCGAATCACACACACACACACACACACAGATTTATTTGGTATCTCCTTGTGAACTCTAACACACAGACACACAACAAACCGGTGTCGCTAAGGCATTATGTTCTCAAGCAGGTAACCCAGGTAACCGGGTAACCAGATAACCAAGGTGGACAGTGATCTACAACACAACACACAGCCGGAACACAGGAGCGGCAGGCACTGGGCGGCTCACAGCCCCCGACCCGCCTCAGCCTTCCCCCAAAGCCCCCGCCAGCCTCTGTCTTCAGCGCAACGTCCCTCACCCTATCCATGCGTGGCTAACTCCCCCACCCCACCCCAAAAGATCCCTTTACCGGTACTCTGCGCCACCGCCACCACCACCACCACCGTCACCGCCACCACCACCAGCCCCAGCCTCCCCCCAAACAAAGCCCCCGCCAGCCGCGGCCTTCATTCACCACTCACTTGAACGCCAGCGCCAGCCGCTCCACCTGCTGCCGCGTCAGGCGCCCCACACGCCGCAGCACCTCCGCCGCCAGTGCCTGCGCCGCCGTTAGTGGCACAAGGCACAAAGGCACAAAGCGCACATTGACGTTACACGCGAGCTGTAGGTCGGGGCCGGCCTGGGAACGGTTTCCACACCCGCCGCCCCGGGCGCTCCCCCCCCCCGAATGTTCTATTTGGGACTGGCAACCTAAGTAACACACCCCCTTGGTCGTTTCGCTTCTGGTTTCTGGAATGAACTCCCCCCCACAAGTCTTTCATTTATTCTCTCCCTTGTGAACACACACACACACACACACACACACGGGTGGCGGCCAACAAGATCCTGCTGCGCGGCGTAAGCTGCGCGCAGGCGGAGGCTATGGCGCGCGGCGACTTCTCTGCTCTGGGCCTGGGAGAGGGCCCGCTGGGCATGTATGAACGTCGTTGGCGGGCCAACAGCACAGGTCGTGTATGGAATGTGGAGGTGGTGGTGACAAGGGATCAGCGGGCGGCTTTCATCCGGGCTGCGGCGCAGATTAAACACACCGCAGGCGTGACGGTGGCCCCCTACCTGACGCCGGAGGGCCGGGCTGCCAGGCGCGCGAGACAAGCCCAGTTCAGCAGCCTAGTTGATCGGGGGCTGCAGCCGTACTGGCGGGGCACGGATATCGTGACGGAGGAGGGGGACCGGCGCTGCGTACACACCATGCAGTGATGCATGCGGCGGACAACTGCTAGGGGCGCGCGCTGTGTGGGTTTGCTTGTTTGATTGGGGATTGGGCCGGTTGTGGCTGCAGGGCAAGGGCTTCGACGGCTAGGATGTTCAGACCTTTTATCGCTTTGTGGCTGCCCATCGGCGTACTCTGCCCTGTGTGAGAAGTGAAGGCAGCCTGTCCTTCGGCGTACTTGTTTTGACGCTGCTATGGCCACGTGCCTGACTAGTAGGTTAGTGCATGTCCTTTGCCAGGCGAACAAACAATGTACAGTGACCACGTGCCGGCTAGTAGTAGTGTTGTTTAAGACGGGGTGCGGCTCCTAGGGCCAATCCAGTGGTTTTTTTCCGTCTACTTTGCACGTTGCGGCTTGGGAGACACAGACTACCAAACCAATGCGTGATTCTTTGGGATGCTAGTGCTCTGCCGCTAGCATCGGACAGCGTCTCAGATACACGATTACGTGATCCACCCAGATAGCTGTAAACCCGTTGTTACACACACACACACACACACACACACACACACACACACACACACACACACACACACACACACACACACACACACACACACACACACACACACACACACACACACACACACACACACACACACACACACACACACACACACACACACACACACACACACACACACACACAACGCAGACCTATAACACATACAGCAACAGCAGCCACCAGCTACCTGGAACAGGTCGTCATCCGGCTGACGCAGCACCGCGTACGCCTCCGCCAGCGCTGCCAGGCCGCCGCCGTCCAACGCCGCCAGCAGCGGCGGCGGCGGCGGCGCCCCGCGGCGGCGGGGTCCCCGGGCGCCCGGCGGCGGCGCCGCCAGCAGCGCGGCGGCGCGGGCACACAGGCTGTGGATGGGGGGAGGAGGAGGAAGGGGTGGGGGGCGTTGTGTGTGTGTGTGTGTGTGTGTGTATGTGTGTGTGTGTGTGTTAGAGATCACAAGGAGATAACAAACAAATCAAAGACCGCGCATGCAATGTGTGTGTGTGTGTGTGTATTTATATGTATGAGGGCGGAGAGCGCGCGCAGTGCACCGGGCAGTGGGATCTTCTGGATGGACACGCAATGGGCGCGTGTTCACGGAGCGCAATCGGTTGAGCCAATTTAGTAGCCCAGTGCGCGCCTCTACACGCGCACTCCCCCCCCCCCCCGCCCCGCCCCGCCCCGCGCCCCCCCCCACCACCGCGCCATCACCAAGACCGCTGCACCAACCAACCCCCCCTCCGTGCATTCTGTTTCTGGGTTTTGGTTCTTCGGGTTGCCATGGTCGCTTTGGTTCCTGGAATGAACTTACCCCCCGGGTCTTTTCGCTTGGGCTTGGAATCAACTACCCCCCCCCCGCCCCACACAAGTAAGTGAGGTATCGCAAACCTTCAAAGCCCTGCCAGACGCCCAAGCAAACCCCGCACGCGCGTGTGTGTGTGTGAGAGGTAGGCGCCCTCACCGCTCCGCCGACACGCCCGCCTCCGCGAAGCCGTACAGCAGCGCCACCAGGTCACGTGCGCCGTACCCGCGCGTGTCGCCCGCCACCTGCGCCTCCACCGCCGCCAGCAGCCGCGGGTGGGGGTGCTCCAACCGACCCAGCGCCGTCACCAGCGCGCACACCTGCGCAGGTTCATGGGCACATATGGGGCACATCGTGGGCACACTTGGGCACATGAACACATGGCGTTTCTGGGATGCATGAAAATTGGGGAAGGTGTAAAGCGCCTGAAAAGGTCTCGAAAAACCTCGCACTCGGCGCAGGTTCGCTTTGATTGCAACTCGCGGTCGTAATAAGGCCATCGAAATTACGCCTGGTGCTAATGCGTTAATTTCGAGGAACGGTAAAGTCCAGTTACGGACATGCTCTAAATTGCGAAACGAATTGCGGATCCTAGACGTCAGAAAAAGTGGGCATCGTGGCCATCGTGGGCACATGGGCAGGGGCAATGGCAAGAGGTGGCGGTAGGTGGCGGTTGTTGACGATTTGTGGCGGTCGGCGGCGGCGGTCGCGATGGTGAGGGACTGAGGGTTCTCGTGGCAGGGCAAAGCGGGGGCGTGCGGTTGTCGGGCGGGGTACGGCACGGCATGCCGGCATTGACCTGGTCCCCACCTAGGCGGCGGCGGCTGGTGCCAATAGCCACCTTCGTGTGTGCGCGCGTGTGTGCGCACATGCGCGCGCTGGTGAGTCGGCCGGTGCTCCGTCGTTCACTCACCTCGCGCGGCGCCAACTGCGCCAGCCGCAGCCGCCCCTGCGGCGGCGGCCGCCCTGGTGACGACGGCGGCGGAGACGGAGGCGGAGGCGGCGCTGCTGCTGCCGCTGCTACTGCCGCCGCTGGCTGTAGCAGCGCCGCCGCCACGTCATCCAGCAGCCCCGAGTCGTAGTGCTGCAGCCGGCCAAGCGCCGCCACCAGCGCCGCCGCCTGGGGAGGCTGTAGCTCACCCTGCGCGGGCATGTACGGCATGTACGGCATGGCGGCGGCGGTCAGAGGCAGTCGGCGGCGGCTGTCAGAGGCGGTAGGTCAGGAGCGCGCCTGCTCGCTGCGCGGTATGTGCGCCTCAGAGTCGTCAGGGGCGACGCACGCACGCACGCACACACACACACACACACACACACACACGCGCGCACCGCACCCACCCGCTGCAGCAGGCGCTGCGCCCGGCCGCACACGGCGTTGAAGAGGCGCTGCTCGTGCGCGTCCTGACCAGCCAGCGCGGCCGCCAGCGTCACCAGCGGGCGCGGCTCCAGGGCGGGGACCAGCGGCAGCAGCCGCGCCTGCACGTGCACGTGTGGTTGTAGGTGCATGGGTGGTTGCATGCATGGGTGCAGGTGCATGCATGGTTGCAGGTGCATGACTGGGTGCACGAAAGCGTTAGTGCATAGGTTGCCTGGGTTGCATGCATGGGGTTCCAGCATGCATGGAAAGAGCAGAAGAATGCACGGACGCGTGTAGGTGCAGGCTAGGGTGTGGTTCACTGATTCACACCAAGGGTGTGCGTGCAAATGCCAAATGCACAGGCACCATACGAAAGTCCCTCCCACACCCCCTCCGCGCCCGCCCCCCCCCTAATGGGGGCGCGCTAAATTTTCCTTGACCTGTTGGTATACTAGTTTCAACACAAGCGAACGGAGGTTTTTTACACCCCTACCTCGGCGGACTGCATGTTGGCGCGAATGGTAATGTTCCTGCTGTACCTTGGGTTGTCGGCACTTCGACTCAACTACGTACCGTATTCTTCTCATTGACCCACACGATCCCATGGATGGCTACCGCCCTCCTTCCTCCCTTTTGGCAGGGTTGCAATGGTCGCTTTGGTTTGTGGAATAGGCTACTACCCCCCCCCCCCCACACACACACACGTCCCCCACCCCCCCGCGCCCGCCCACCTGCGCCTCCTCCACCAACTCATCATCGCGGTACCGCAGCCGCCCGCATGCCCACAGCACCTGTGTGGCACCACCGCCGCATTATTAGCGTCGGCATGAGCAAGAGCATGAGGAGCATGGGCATCAGCATTCGCATCTGCTTCGGACTGCCGTCCAGGACTTGAGAGATGTGGCTTTGATAATAGAGCTCCTTACTCCAGAGAGACAGAGAGCCGGCTTGCAGCTAGCCACGTGCATGCATTGGCACGGTGTCGTGCCGCCAGCAGGTTTGCCGCCCCCGCCTGCCCCTCCATCCCGCCCCCTCCTGCCCCTCCCCCTAGCCCCTTCCTCCCCCTAGCCGCCTCTTGCCCCTCCTGCCCCCTCCTGCCCCTCCCCCCCTCCTGCCCCTCCCCCTCCTGCCCCCTCCTGCCCCTCCTGCCCCCTCCTGCCCTTCGTGCCCTATGGCAGCCTTATTGATGCTACAGCCGTTGTCGCCTCTGAGGGTGGGGGCAGACGTCGGGGCCTTTTCGCTTATGCCGGGGGAATGCCGTGCCCCTCCCGCCCACCGGCCCCTCCCGCCGGCCCCCAGCGCACCTCTATGAGGTCGCGTGTGGACAGTGTGCCGAGGCCGCCGAGGCTGCTGCTGCTGCTACTGCCGCTGCCGCTGCTACTGCCGCTGCTCCGGCTACTGCCGCTGCGCCGCAGCGCCGCCAGGGTGGCGGTGCACAACGCGTCCATGGCCGCCGAGCTGCGGATGCGCGCCTGTGACGATTTGGGTCGTGGGTTTGGGTCGTGGGTTTGAGTCGTGGGGTTGGTTGGGTTTGATAGGGTTGGGTTGGATAGGCAGGGCATTAGTAACGCATGCCGCATGGCAAGGAGTCAGAGGGGTTGTGGTTACCAGCCCAAACTAAACCAAGCTAAAGGAAGCGGAGTCAAGCAATGCAGGCAAGGCGATACAACAAAATAACAACGCGTGAAGGATGGCGGCAAGCAATTTAGGCGTTCCTTGCTCCATCACTGCTACCCCATGCGGGGGTGAATGGCGCACACTCTGCACATGCGAGATGAGGACTGGCTGGGAAACAAGACTGCAGAGCCCAAGCCTACAATGCGCATGACATGACCCACGTGTAGTACACATTAAACGTCAGGCAACAGGCAAGGCCAGACGACGAGACCAAGCCACGCCGCTGCCACCGCTGCCCCTCCGCTACCCGACCCGAGCACCCGACCCGACCCCAGCAACGCCGACCCACTCACTCCCTCACCGTTCCCAGCGCCCAAGCCGTGTTGCCCAGTGCCTGCCCGTCCATGTGGCGGGCCGTGGCGGCGGCGCGGCGGGCCAGCGCCGCCAGCGCCGCCGCCACCGCGTCCCCCTCCTCCCCCTCCTCCCCCTCGTCGTCGCCGCCATCAACATCGTGCCTACCGGCCCCCTGCCGGGCCTGCTGCTGCCGGTGCTCCTCCGTGACCCCCTGCATCGTGCCGTACGCCCGCACGGCGCCCGCCAGTCGCAGAGGAGCAGCAGGTTAAGCAGAGGAGCAGCAGAGGAGTAGCAGAGGATTAGCAGAGGATGGAGTAGCAGAGGAGTAGCAGAGGAGTAGCAGAGCGAGGTGGGATGTGGGGTGTGGAGTGTGGGATGTGGCCCGGCGCCAAGGAGCGCACCACGAGGTTAAGAGGCTCAGAGACACGGGTGGAGGGAAAGGGGTTGCGGGGCCCGTGTGACGCAACAGCAGGCAGCGGACTAACCCCTCTGCCCCTCTGCCCCTCTACCCCTCTGCCCCTCTACCCCTCTATACTACCCCCGTACCCCCACCTGCAGCGTCACCAGCGACCACAGCAGGCTGCTGACCTGGCGGCCCGTCAGCTTGCCTGCGCACACCACACATCACACACCGCACACCGCACACCGCAGCGCCGCGCCGTAAACACGGCAAAGACACACGCGGCACGTTCGCAAACGATGAGCACACAGACGGCATGGCAGCAGGTCTTAATACTCTTCCGCACACTCATGCCCGAGCTGCTCGGCCCCCCCCCGCTGTCTCTTTCAATTACCCGATTGCCCCGCCTTAAGACACGTGTTTTTTCACCCCACGCACCCACGCACCGTGCACTGCCAGCGCCGCCGCCCGGCCCCCCAGCACTTCCACCGCCCGTCGCAGCGAGCCCACATCGCCCGCCGCCCCGCCCGCCGCCACATCCCGACCGCTGCTGCTACTGCTGCTACTGCTGCTGCTACTGCTGCTACTGCTACTGCTGGTGGCAGTAGCAGCCAGGGACCACAGCAGAGCCGTGGCCTCCTCCTCTCGCAGCGCTGCCACGACCTCGAGGCCGCGCCGGGGGTGCAGCAGCGCCTGGTGTGTGATGGTGATGGTGATGGTGGGCGTGGGGAGGGGCGTGTGTTAGGAAACACGTGTGTGTGTGTGTGTGTGTGTGTGTGTGTGTGTGAGGAGTGGGGTTGCCAACACCAGCCCAATTTAAACCCAGGAACCAAACTTGCGAGCAAAGCATGGGCAAAGGCGACAAAGGCGGCGGGGGAGGGGGGGTTGGTTGTGTTTACCACCCCAAACTAAATCAATCTAAAGGGGGGCCAGGGAGGAGCGGGCAGCCGGGGGGAGGGGTCACGCAGCGGCAGCAGCCGTCCCTATGGCACGTGGCGTAATAATATGATATGCACCAAAGTGACAAGCCCAAAAGTAATTTATTTTAAATTGGAAAAAGTGGGGTGAAATTGTCACTTTTATCCTGACCACTACGGTAACATGATATGCATGTGGGGATGTATGCGGGCAAGCGTGTTTATAGGCGTTGCAATTGTGCGGGGCAAATGGAGTTGGACGCAGCTGTGGGACAGGACAGAAGGTTGGGCCTTGGAGGGCCCTGCAGCGGAGTTGAACATGTGTGCGGCTCAGAGCAGCAGCAGCAGCCCGACCTTACCGTGACCAGGTTGCCGAACACTTGGGGATCCGGCCTGTGCGTGAGGCAGCAAAGCACATACGGTTGTCTGGCCGTTGGTAAGCCGGGTGGTTCCCGCCCCGGGCGGTTCCCTCCCCGGGTGGTCCCCCCCCCCCGCAAGGGGCACTTGAGGCAACCATGGAAGCACAGCCCACGTGGCATGCTGCAATATTGCAAACCAGCCCAGATCGTGCAACTACGTGCAATCGGTGTTACTAACCAATCAAGTGGGCTACTGCGGTTACATAACCCACCTGCAGCGCAGTCATGTTCTTCGCATTTTGTTTCTCACCGGGACTGTTTACCAGTAACCCACCTGCCCACCGCCGCGAATGCCCACACCAGGTTGGCGACCTCCCGCGGTTGGCCAGACCAAAGCACATCCGGCGCCGCCGCCGCCAGCCACTGCCAGGCCGCGTCCCAGTCCGCCTCCCCAACCTCCTCCCCACCCCCCACCTGCGCCTCCTCCCGCGCTGCGCCCCTCCCCCCCGACTCCGGTGGGTGTGCGGCAGCCACTGCGGCGCCAGTGACGCTGCCGGCATCATTGTTGCTACTGCTACTGATGCTGCTACGGCTGCTGCTGCTGCCGCGGCCGTAGCTACTGCCACCGCTGCTGCCGTAGCCAGAGGCGCGGGTAACACCCCAGGCCAGGTTGGCAACGTCCTGCGTGCTGGCCTGATCCCACAGCGGCGGCGGCGGCGGCGGCAGGCCTGGCGCTGCTACTGCTGGTGCTGCTGCTACTGCTGCAGCTTCTGGTGGCGGCGACGGTGACGGTGACGCCTGCGGCTGCTGCGGCGGCTGTGACTGACCCGACAACCGCTGATGTTGTTTGATATCAGTGGCGCTGCCGTTGGATGGGAGCACGCCGCTGGATGAGGCGGAGGTCGAGGGGAGGGCGGAGGCGGCGGTCGCCGCCGACTGCCGCCAGTCCGCCGCTAGGCATGCCACGACGGCGCGGAGGGCTGCGGCGCCTCCTCCCGCCGCCGCCGCCGCCGCCGCCGCCGCCGCCGCCGCCGCCGCCGCCGTCGCGGCTGCCGCCGGGCGCTCCGGCCCGTCGCCGATTGCGAGACCCACTGCCGCCCGTCCCTGCTGTCGCTTGTCCCGGGCGGCGGCGGCGGCGGCGGGTACAATGCCGGATCCAATGCCGGATCCAATACCGGATCCAATGCCGGATCCAATACCGGATCCAATGCCTGCGGCGCCCCATAGCGGTCGCAGCTTGCCTGCATGGTGTACGGGTTATGGGCATCACGTGTTGCCGTACTGTGGCAAAGCGATGTTTGTGTGAGACAGCCACGACACAGCAGGCTTACAGCGCCGTGCCGCCGTGCCGGACCCGCGTGAGATAAAGCAGAACGAAAGGCATATAGCAGCAGAGCACGTAGGTGGAAGGCTGACGTCCCTCGTAAGGGGGAGCCACGATTCCAACAAGCATGCAACCCTCTTCTATCCATCTATCCATCGATCCACCCATCCTTTGCGCCGCCGCCACCACCCACGCTACCCACGCCACCCACCTAACGACCAGGCGAACGAGCCCAGCTCGCTCGGCCGCATGATGGGCGCCGCCGCCGCCGCCAGCGGCAGCAGTCGGACCAGCAGGGACACCGCCGCCGGCAGCGGCAGCGGCGGCGGCGGCGGCGGCGGCGGCGATGCGGCCGCCGGCGCCGCCCCGCCGTCAGCTGCGTCCGCTGTGCCCCCAGCGCTTCCAGGCAGAGATGCATCCGGCGTCGCCGCTGACACCAGTGTGCGCCCTTCACCACCACCACCACCACCACCACCCCCAACCCCACCACCACCACCATACGCAAGGCCCTCATGCGGCGGCCCTCCCGCGAGCTCCTGCCAGGGCTCCGCATTGCTCTGCTGCTGCCGCTGTGGTTTCTGCTGCTGCTGCTGCTCAGAAGGCGGCTGTGGCGGCGGCTGTGGCGCCGGCGGCGGCGCAGGGGCAGTCGCCAGTCGCGCCAACTTGCTCAGCGCCGCCACGAGCAGCAGCGGATTGGAGGCCAGGGCGGCGGCGGCGGCGGCGCGGCGGCACACGCGGTCGAGGGCCTGGAATACGCAGGCGGGCGGGGGGGAGGTTGTGGTTACCAGCCCAAACTAAACCAAACCCAATGCATAAGAGCGAGGAGGTGAGCGTGGCTTAATATGGGAGAAGGAGGAGGAGAAAACTCGCAAACATTCCCAGGAGGGGGGAGCGTACACCCCACAGACGGGAGGCGGGGGTAGTTTATTCCAGGAACCGAAGCAAGTCGACCAAGAGAACCCGAACCAGGGGGGGGCGGCGGGGTCCAAACTTGTATCCTTCTAACATACCGTACTACCATCCAGTATCCCTTTACCTTTTTCCTTCCGCCTCGGCCCCGTCCTTGCCTCCTCCCACATACCTCCGGGCTGTCGGCGGCCTTGATGGCACCCATCACCCGGCGAGGGTCGACTGGCGGTGGCGGTGCAAACGTTGTTTTCGATGATGGTGTAAACGGCCCCCGAGCAGCAGCCGCACCGCTACTACTGCTACTGCTACTCCTACTGCTACTGCTACTGCCGCCATCGGCGCCACTGCCTTCAGCACCAGCACCTCTGCTGCTGCTGCTGCTGCTGCTACTGCTGCTGCTACTGCTGCTACAGCTGCTGTAGCATCGCCACCATTGAGGAGGCCCTGGCCACCCCCGCCCCCCGGCAGTTTGCCCCAACTGACAACCGCCGCCACCGCCACCCGCAAGGGCGTGCACCGCCGGCGCTGAGGCGGCTGCCAGACTGCGTTCCACAATCCGATTGGCGTGACGAGGTTGTCGCGCCCAGCCGCCGCCAGCAAGGCTTGCGAGGAGAGGCACCTGCGAGCTAGCAACCGCCGCCGCCGCCGCCGCCGCCGCCGCCGCCGCTGCCGCTGCCGCAGAGGCAAGGCATGCGGCCGGCTCGGCCGCCAGCTTGGCGCCGGCGCTGCCGCCGCCACCACCGCGCGCTGCTTGCCACTGCGTACAGCCGCTGCTGCTGCTGCCGGCTGCTGCTAGCTTACTACTGCAGCCATCAGGCTGTTGGATAGTACCAAGGCTGCCGCTGGCAGCTGCCGCAGCTGCATTGGCTGCTTGATTCACGGAGCCGGCACCTGCGGCGTGAACAGCACTGGCCGCGGTCGGGCAGCTGTCAGCCCGTATCGCTGGCCACCCTATTAATCCGGCAGCGCCAGTCGAAGTGTTTCCACTCAGCCTCACGACGACCCAATCTGTAATGGCTTTGGCTAGCTTAGCAGGAGGCGGTGATGCCGGCCCCATCCCTTTGTCTTCAGCCCGTTACGTGCGTCCCCATCTATCTACGCATGCAGTTTTGTGAGATCAAATACGAAATCGCTGTGTCGATGAAAGCGGAAACGCAGAGAGGCCCGAAGAATGGATCCAGTGCTGCTGCATGGGGCCAAAGGATCCAGAGCCCTCTTGTTCTCCCTTGCTCACCAGCGCCGCCCAGGCACTGCGCAGCAAGAATGCCATGTGTGGCTATGCCGTGGTTAAATAAGTCCTGCAATACTGTCACAGAACTGAGCGTTTCATAACGAAAGCCGGGCCAACCCGGTTTGCAGGCACTGACTTGAGTTCAACAACACAAATGCACAGCGGCTGCATCGCCAAGTGAGCGGGCGTTGGTCGAGGCAGGGTGCAGCTTCCCTGCCGCGCTCGCCTTGCTGCTAAACAATAATTAATTTCACAGCAATATCGTTATAACAACTAGCCAGTCGCTTGGGACGTGAGTCTTAACTGGGACTACAATCACTTCGCTCGCCTCGGTGCCAAGTAACGCGGGCGGTTCTTGGCGCGCCGGCCAGCTTAGTCACCGCAATTACTGGTGATAGCAGAGGTTAAGTCCTCGGTTAAGTCCCGCAGACGCTGATACTACAACAGGGTCCACTCGCGTTCTGCACTCGCGGCGAGATGGAGCTGGCCGAAGGCTCGGAGTCCTCTGAGCTCCAACTGGAAGTCCAGCTGCTGCGCGACCAGCTGAAGGAGATGACGTCGCTGTTCTATCGCGACCGGCAGCTCTGGGTGAAGGAGAAGGCCGCGCTGCTCCAGCAGGCACAATCGCACGCCGACGCCGATTCACACCGGCGCACGCAGTCCGTCTGCAGCGAGGGGGGCGCCGGCCTCGGCGGCGGCGTGACCTGCAGCGGCAGCAACAGCGACGCCGCGTCGGCCGCAAGCACCGACCTCGGGGAAAGCGTCGCCGGCGGAGGCGGCGGAGGCGGCAGCAGCAGCATCAGCGGCAGCCACGCCCGCACCTACAGCTTCACAAGCGGCGGCCTGACAATGAGCCGCGGCGCCAGCGGCGCAGGTGCGCGCGGCCGTGCGGGCGCAGTGGCGCGGGCGTGTTTGTTTATGTTAATGAGAGCAGCAGGGCGCGCGCGCACGTATATATGGCTGGCTGTGCACTCATGTGGGCGGGCGGGTGGGCGGGCAGAGCGGCTGCTCTCACGCCCTGTCGTGAATGGGGCAGCGACGGGAAACTGCAGGGATGTCGCACTCTGGGCATCTGCTATGCTGAGTCTTGTCCTTGCTGCCTCTCGGGGCGCCTCTGCCTCTGCCTCCGCCTCCTCCGGCTCCGCCCCCGCCTCCGGCCCCCGTGTTTCGAATTGGTTGGTTTTGCTTTTGGGGTCTGGAATGAACTGCTCCCTCTCCCTCCCCCCCTACACATACACACTCGCAGTGCCCACCGCGCCGCCTTCCTCCGCGTCCTCAGCCGCCGCCGACATGGCCGCGGCCGCCGCAGCGCTGGCGGGGCTGCAGAAGCAACTGGAGGTGAGGTGGAGGTGGGAGCCACAGGCGGCCCACAGGCGGCCATGATGAGTGGCACTCCAACGCGTTGTCTCTTGTTATGCATACCGTGCGTGACATGCGTTGGGCTGCTGCTGCTGCTGCTGCTGCTGTTTCAAGACATATGTTTCCTCAAAGCGTCATAGGACGCCAGCATCAGGGTTCGGGCAGTCGATTGTGAGCGACGTGCGCCGCCTGCGTGCTCATGTGTGATCCGGGCTTGCGTGTGTGTGTGCGTGTGTGTTTGTGGCCTGACCCTGCAGGACGCCCAGCGGCAGCAGGAGGCGGCGCGCAAGGAGCAGGAGGCGGCGGCGACACGCTGGTCACGGGAGCGCGAGGGGCTGCAGCGGCAGGTGTGTGTGTGTGTGTGTGTGCGTGTGTGTGTGTGTGTGTGTGTGTGTGTGTGTGTGTGTGTGTGTGTATGTGTACGTGTGTCTGCCGCCGCCGTCCGTAGTAGCTCTTTGTTGTGTGTGCTGCAAACACGGGCTAGAACACGCGCTCGGCTCCTTTGCACGGTACGGAAAGCTGCGCCTGTTGCCGCTGCCGCTGCTGTTGCTGTGCGAGAGACCCCACCCTGTCGTGCCCGGCTTTCGGCACCTGCTATCGCCTGCAACTCGGCCGACACTGCTGCGGGCATGGCAATTTTACAAATGCCTTGGGGATGTATCCGGGTGTATCCGAAACCCAATGGTGATGGTGGTCGCAGATCCACGCGCTTATTGCGATGAGTGCGCCCGAGATGGCGGAGGCGCAGCAGCCGGCGGCCGCCGCCGCCGCCGCCGCCGCGCGCCGGTCGGCCGCTGGCGGCAGCGCCGAGGCGGCGGCTGGTGCGGGCGGTGCAGGTGCGGCGGCGGCGGCGGCGGCGGCGGCTGCCGACGCGGAGGCAGAGGCGGGGGCGCTGCGGGGCCAGCTGGGTGAGCTGCAGCAGCTGGTGGAGGAGCTGCAGGTAGGTGGTGGGTGTGGGTGTGGGTGTGGGTGTGGGTGTGGGTGTGGGTGTGGGTGTGGGTGTGGGTGTGGGTGTGGGTGTGGGTGTGGGTGTGGGCGGGGGGCAGGGGCGGGGAAGAGGAAGAGGGAGAGGGAGAGGCCCGCGATTCCACAACGCGTTTTGTTTTAATCAAGCTGGGCGTCTTGTTACAAGATGGGCAAGCTAGCTGGACGCCATCGCATGGGCCACCACTGCCAACCGCTGCCAACCACTGCCAACCACTGCCAACCACTGCCAACCACTGCCAACGCGCGCAGGCGGACCGGACGGCGCTAGAGGAGCAGCTGCGCCTGGCGACAGCGGAGGCGGCGCGTGCCGCCCGGCAGCAGGCCGCCGCCGCCGCCACCACCGCCACCGCCGCCGCCGCCGCAACAGCCTCTGCCTCCTCCTCTGGGGGCGCCGCCGGCACCACCACCACCACCCCCTCCTCCTCCCAGCCTCCCCCCGCCTCGCCGGCTACCCCGCCGCCGGCCTCCTCCGCCCCGCTCCACGATTCCTCCGCCGCCGCCTCGCCTTCTTCCCCAGCAGCAGCAGGAACAGCAGCAGGAGCAGCAGCAGCAGCAGGAACAGCAGCAGCAGCAGCAGCAGCAGCAGCCGCAGCAGCAGCAGCCCCGTTCTCCACAAGCGCTGCGCCCCCCCTCAGCCCCAGCCCCAGCCCCGGCAGCGGCGGCGTTACCGCCGCCGCACCCGCCGCTCCCGCTGCCGCCGCACCCGCCGCCGCGGGCGCTCCCGCCGGCTGGGCCCTGACGCTGACGGAGAGCGTGAGCCTGCCGGCGCTGCTGTCGGAGAAGGCGGAGCTGGAGCGGGAGGTGCGGCGCTGGCGGGAGGAGTGCGTGGCCGTGCCCCGGGCCGAGTACTCGGGGCTCAGCTCGCTGCGGGCGCAGGCGGTGAGTGAGTGAGGGAGGAGCGCGGGGGGGCGTGAGTGAGGCAGGAGCGTGAGTAGCGTGGGGGCGTGAGAGCGCAGGCGATGAGTGAGGGAGGAGCGTGGGGGCGTGGGGGCGTGCGAGCGCGGGGGCGTGAGAGCGTGGGGGCGTGAGAGCGTGGGGGCTAATGGTGGTGTGCGGACCAAGGAATGGGACCCTGCTGTGGCGGCGGGAGGGTTGCGCCCGGGGGGCTAGGGCGTTGCGGGGGGAGCGAGGTGGAAGGCGGAAGGAGCAGTGTGCCGGGCGGGCGGCGTGGGGCGGGGGCTCACGTCGTGCATACCGTTCAGCGCCAGTCTGTCTTCTAAATGGCCAGCACGTCCAAACCCCCCACAAATTGCCGCAACCGAACGCACCACATTTTGCCCAACCGCCTCGCTGCACCCTTGCTGCCCGTGCGCCCCCTGCGCCCCTTGCGCCCGCAACCGCGCACGCACACACGCACACGCGCTCACACGCGCACACACGCAACCAACAAAACCAACAAAACCAACAAAACCAACAAAACCAACAAAACCAACAAAACCGCGTACGGCACGACCGCGCAGGCCTTCCTGCAGGCCGAGATGGAGGCGCTGCGGGAGGAGGCGGCGGAGGCGGCGCGCGCGCGGCAGGCGGCGGAGGCGGAGCTGGGGGAGATGATGGAGGGGCTGGGTGGCGGCGCGGCGGCGGCGGGGCTGATGGGGCCCGAGTACGTGCCCGTGCCACGGGAGGAGTACCAGCGGCTGCTGAAGCAGGCGGCGGAGGCGCGCGCGCGAGAGGCCACGGCGGTGCTGATGGGCGGCGGCGGCCGCGGCGGCGGCGGCGGCGGCGGCTCCACCAGCTTTGGCGCGGCGGCGGCGCGCGGCGCGAGCATCAGTGGCGGCGCCGCGGAGGCGGGCGCGGAGGGCGGCGGTGGTGAGGCGGCGGCGGCGGCGGCGGAGGAGGAGGAGGAGAGGGTGGTGGCGGTGCGCTGCGGCGAGCACCGGCGGCTGCTGGCGGCGGTGAAGGAGCGCGACGCGCTGGCGGCGCACGTGGCGCAGCTGCACGCACAGCAGCTGCACCGCACACACTCCACGGCCGCGGCCGCGGCGGCAGCGGCGGCGGCGGCGGCGCCCGCCACCGAGTCGGCGTTCGCCGGCGCGGTGGCGGCGGCGGATGCTGCCGCGGCGGCGGGCGCCGGGAACCACCGCCGCGGCAGCAGCAGCGGTGGTGGCGGCGGCGGCGGTGGCAGCGGTGAGGATGAGGAGGCGCTGGCGGCGGCGGTGTCTGCCGGGTACGAGGCGGCGGCGGAGGTAATCGTGCTGCGCGAGCAGCTGGCGGCGGCGGTGGCGGCGTCGGTGGCGGAGAGCGGGCGGCTGTCGTCGCGGCTGCGGGAGCTGGAGGAGGAGGTGGACCGGCTGCGGACGGAGGTGAGGTGGGGCCGTGCTTGCTGGCGGTGGGCTGTGCGTGGCGCTGTGTGTGTGTGTGTGTGTGTGTGTGTGTGTGTGTGTGTGTGTGTGTGTGTGTGTGTGTGTGTGTGTGTGTGTGTGTGTGTGTGTGTGTGTGTGTGTGTGTGTGTGTCTGTGTGTGGCGTGGCGTGGCTCCGGCTTCGGCGTCAGGGGGTCTAGGGGACCCAGGGGGTGGGATGTGGGTGCTCTCACAGGGTTTGGTTTTGTGTGGGGGGGGGGGATGCTGAAAGCAGTGCGCACGCATCCCGTGCGTGTGTCATGCAAGCATGTATTGTTACAAAAGGGCCTCGTAGCACCCAATCTGCTGGCTTGCGCACGCCACGCACGCCTTCTTTCACGCCCTAAATTAACAGAAAGCGGCGGCCCAGGCTGAGGCGGGCGCCTACCGCAGCGCGCTGGCGTCTGGGCGCATGCAGGCCAGCGACGAGGCGCGGCAGGTGGCGGCGGCGGCGGACGCGGCGCGCGCGGCGGCCACGTCGGAGCTGGCGGCGGCGCAGAAGCGGCTGCGGCAATTGGAGGTCAGCGGGCAGGGGAGGAGGGGAGGTCAGCGGGCAGGGGAGGAGGGGAGGAGGGGAGGAGAGGGCAGGGGGGCGGGCGGCCGTGAGAAGGGCGGCGGGGATGAGGCGCTGAGGGAATGAGGCGCTGAGGGAATGAGGCGCTGAGGGGATGGGGGGTGTAAATACCAGCCCATTCTAAACCAAAACGGGGGGCTGAGGGGATGGGGGCCGTGCGAAATCCAACGAGCAAGGCGGGGAGTGCTTCAGGGGGCGGCCGTGTCAGACCACAAGCAGAAAGTGGCTGGCTGGGCTTTCGTGTGCGCATGTGTGTTCCGTGGGCTGCGCAGCCCCCTGGGCTTCTTTGTTCGGGTTTGCTGTAGCGCGTTACGGATTGAGCGAGGCATTAACCCGAGGTAGGGAACAACCTCGGAAGTCTAAAATTGGGAGGGGCGCGGAAGTGACGCTTGAATGCTCCACCCGGTGCGTTCTTCCCCACCCGCCCCACACCACCCGCAGTCGGACGTGGCAACGGCAAAGGAGACCGCGGCGGCGGCCGTAGCGGCAAAGTGAGTATACGGCAGATGACTGTTCGCTTGCGGCGCTTTCGGCATCGCAGTGTGGCGCACTTTGCGGCATTCGTAGATTGCTCGCGCCGCTTCACCCGGCCGCATGGGACCCTTGCTCTCTCCATCTCTTACACCGCTCTGCCGCCAGCGTTGCCCGCCGCCTCCTTGCCGTCCCGGGTACATCTCTCCCTCTCTCTCTCTCTCTCTTTCTTCGTATGCCGCGTTGCTTTGCGACTCAATGCACGCGATGCGATGCGTTAGCAATTCGAATTGGCGACTCGCTTATATATTATAATATATGCGCCATGCGAAATAAAACCTCGGCAGGGAGGTGCTGCTTCTGGAGCTCGGCACGGTGCGCGACGCCGCCGTGCGCACCAGCAGCGCGCTCGCCGACTGCGAGGCCCGGCGCGAGGCGGCCGAGGCCGCCGCCACGTCAGCCCTCACCGACCTGGCGGCGGCGCGCCTGGACCTGGCGCGCGCCGAGGCGGCGGCGGCGGCCGCCGCCGCCGAGGCGTCCGCCGCGACCTCCGAGCTGGTGCAGGTCAAGCTGGAGCTGGCGGAGGCGCGCGAGCTGGAGGTGCTGTTCAAGCGCGACGTGTTCAAGAGCAAGCGCATGCTGCACGGCCTGCCGCAGGAGTGGATGTCGCCGACCGGCTCGCCGTCGGCGGCGGCGGCGGCCGCCGCCGCCGGCGGCGGGCGGAGCACGGGAGGCGGAGGCGGAGGCGCGGTGTTCAGTGTGAACAGCTTGAACAGGCGCGCAACAGCGGACTCGGCGCTGGGCTCTGGGGGGGCTGCGGGAGCCCGCACGTCGGCGGGCGTGTGCGCGGTGGCGGCGGCGGCGTCGGCGGCGGTGGCGCCGCTGGCGGCACCGGTGGCGCTGTCGGAGGCGGTGACGGAGGAGGTGGCGGCGGAGGAGGAGGCGGCGGCGGAGCCGGAGCTGGAGCTGTAGCGGGTGCAGGAGCGGGCAGCGGCGGGGGGTGGGGGGGGCCCGTGGGGCGGGCTGGTGAGGGACAGGGCGGCGGCTGGCGGCAGCCTGATTTGCGGGGCCATGCGTTTGGCGGTGGCCCTCACGAGCGAGGATGCAAGGATGTATGCCATTCATGTGACAGCAGGACCGCTGTGGTAGCGTAGCGCCCAGGCAGGGATGGGCTGAACACGCACGTACGAGGACGCAAGGACCTACGATGCAAGGACCTACGTCAGGGCGCTCCGACAGCCCCCTCCTCACGCGCATGCGCTCGCTGGGGGGCCTCACAGCGCTCGCTGGGCCTCGTGACGGCGGTGCGCCGCGTTTGTAGGGGAGCGGCAGGACCTCAGAATGTAGTTTGTTGCGGCTGTTGTTGTTGGTTTTGTTGGGGTTTGAGCCAGGTTGTTGCTGAGGCAGGGAGCAGCGGCTGGCTGACGACTGCTGGTGGGGCCATGAAGACGAGAGGGACGCGGGATGCAAGTTTGGGTTCGTGGAACGTGCGTGTCGAACGTTGTGATCACAGGTGGTAATTTGGGGGGGGGGGGGGGCATTTTGCAATGGCTTGCTTTCCACTTCCAAATAATGGAACTGGATTTCTTTGGTCCGCATGGTGCACGGATGGGCGCTGCTGGCTGAGGTGAGAAAGCCCTGGGGCGAGCCTGGAGGCAACATGAGGTGACCTGTTTTGTGCGTCGTGGGCATTTGTTTGTCATCGACGAGTTTGAGTTATGAGTGTGGACATCGTATGTCCGCGTTACAAGCAGCAAGCAGCATCATTATGGCAGGGAAGGAGTTGGGGCGGGTGACGCAGAGAACCTGATAGGCAAGCACGTTATACCTGACACGGTGACACCAACCACCCATCGGCTGTCCCGCTGGCATCTGCAAGGTGTGATAAACATTGCGTATACACGCAAACACCTTACAAAACGTTGGGCCCGGCGCACCCTCTTTTTATGAGTATGGCATCGCTCGTGGATAACTGCAGAACGTATCATATGCGTATTGAGTTACAACACATAATGATGTTACGGACATGCGCTAAAATGTGAATGCAAAGTGGGCGAGATGACGTTGTCGGCTCTAGCAAGCAGCAAGGAGAGCTGGTGAGTATGTGGGCCCCAATAGTCCAGACCCTTCCCTGCTGGGTGTAACCAAGAGTATGCCTCTACGCACGTCCCTGCCGCGGTGCCGCCTGCTGTGACAACTGGCTGCTCCTGCGATCGTTGTGCAGTCCCTTGCAGTCATGTTGGGTCGTGCACAACTTCACAGCACACCTTGCTGCCTGCTAGCTCCGACGACGCGATCCTGCCCACTTCCCGCCTTCGCGTTCTGGCGCATGTCCGTCCGTCACACGGCAGCCAGCCACAGACTCGTGGCCTACCGCATCAACGACCACTATGCACTACTCGCCTTTGTAAAAGCTAGCGCGTGCGGTGTTGCCGAATTGTCATACCGTATAAGAAGGTGTCAGATGCAATTAATATTCACGGTAATATCATGTGTTATAACGCACGGCGTTTAGGTGAGCAGCCGCGCTCCCGCGCGCCTCAGCGCTGCAGAGCTGCTGAGTGTTTTTTGTCTTGTCGCGCTTTAGCCACGGTCGCATCCGACAAAGCTGTACATCAAAAAAAGAACACGGCGCACGCCCCAACGCCAGCAACCCCAGCCGCATGCACCATCGTGCCACCCAGGGGTGCCCCCTGGTGCCACCTCAAACAAATGGACTAATGGTCGCGAGAATATACAAGGTAGGAAGGAACACACACTCCCTGACAACGTGATCAAGACATACAAACACGGCATGTGTGCGTGCGTGAAGTCCCGGGTTGCAATCAGCACGTGACGACGACGGCCGTCTCATTGACCGGCGGGCATGTGCATCAGGAAGCTTGGGGGCGCCGCGCGTGACGTCGTACTGGGCGCCAACCTCAAAATACGGTAAATCCGTGCTTCCAACACTACTCACGCCTATCATGTCGTCCCACCACACAGAAAAAATGCGTAGATTTAGTAGATTGCGCATACATAGGTACGGCTCCGCACGGCTGTCGCTATGATCCCGTCGCATCTGACGACGCAGCCGTGCCGCAGAGGCGAAAGCGCCCTGCCCCCGTGGCATCAACACCTTCGCCTTGCTGCCGTCGGCAAGGTCCTTCCCTCCGAGGCCTCCAGCCTCAACCTGTTTACCTCTTCAGTAATTCGAGCTGACTGTAATGTGCCCGGCACCGGCTGCCCTCCAAACGAGCAACATGCCTCAAATATATAGCTTTCGCAGCCCCATGGAGCCATTCGTAGGATTACGTTTAACTATTGTAATTGATCAGCATTCATGCTGATAGCGTGTCCTGCGACCCGTCGCACCTCAACCGCCGCGAGCCATTTGTATTGCCAACTAGAGTATGTGTCAAGAGCTTTGGGTGACATTTGATATTATAAATGCAAGTTAGAGAGATTATAAGACCGTTCTGGCGTGCCTTGCATGCCAAAGAAGTATGAGCATGTATGCGTGCCACCATCGGCCCCGGTGCAGGGCTGGGTGCAGGGCGACCGGCCAGTCAGCAAGCTCAGCTGCTGGGAACCGCACCAGTCACCGTGGGCCTGCCCGGACTCCAATGCATATCAGGCTTGACCGGTATAAAACACATGTGCCTGCCTGCCCTGTCTGCCCTGGCCTGCTGGAGTCCCCCAATCCATAACCTCCATGGAAACCGCCCAAGAGCGATGCTGGTTAGTTGTGTGTGCTCAAATGCTCAGATGATCGCACCATGGTCATGAATAAGGAACCAGCGGAGGCAGCAGCAATGCAAAACTTGTACTGCGCAGACATACAACTCCGTGGCATCGCTCGGGGGCGTGTCACAGGACATGTCAGCTTACGGACATGTGCTACATTCCGAAAGCGAAATGCGAAACCGACCGGAAGTTGACGTCGTTTCTAGCAAGCAGCACGAGAGGAGGGTGAGCGGTAAGGAGGAGTGAGCGGCCACAGCCTAGTCAGCCCTCGTTCCGTCTGCGGTACCAACTCGATCGTGACGTGACGACGCATCGGGCAGCTGCACCTGAGGCGTGTCGAGCGCAGCTGCCGACAAGTAGCTCGAAGGCAGCAGCCTGCTAGTCTTCCAGCTGCTTTCTGTGCCTTCCCAGTTACGGCGACCATCTGCTGCACGCAACGACTAGGGTTCCGGTGCCGACCTTGTTGGAGCGAGTAGCGTGAACGGTCGCTCGCTCTCGCGCGCGCCCCCAGCACGATTTCATGAGTTCAGCTGTATGTATGTATGATGAGCGCGTGCAGGGGGGGGCTGTGTGTGCCTAGCTCAAGGCTAGTCGTACGTGATCGCTGTAATCCTAACGGGAAAGAGGCCGGGTTCGCAGAACTAGGGCGAGGTGACATACAAGCAGGAGCAATCTACACACTATACAGCACCATCTCATGGAAACCGCATTATTGCCGCGCGCGACGAAAAAACGAAGGGTGCGAGCCTAGTCGGACCACAGCCTGGAATGAAACAGGCATTCTGTTGCATAGTTTGTGCTGAACTTGCTTGCACTGAGGCTTAAATATGAATGCAAGGTTTATATGAGAGCGCGCCCGGCTTTCCCGGGAGCCGCACCATGGCGACCTTGGCCTCTGCAACCCCACCTGGCGCAAGGGCTCTTGATCTCAATAAGCTCACGGTTACGCGCGTACTGGGTCGCGGAGCCTTCGCGACAGTCTACTTGGCCAATTATCAAGGAATTGGCGCGGTCGCCTTAAAGGCCTGTATTCCAGCCAGCTCGAAGCGGTTGCCGCCAGTGTTTGAACGTCTATTCTTGAACGAGGTCAGCCTGCTATGCCAGCAGCGAAGCAGGTGAAGACGTGAAGTTCGTGTGCGTTCATGCGGCGCGGTTGCTACGTACCGGGCAGACTCGGGGTCACGAGGCATAATGAGACGAACACAGTCGCTTGTTACGCGCGCGATTTGCTCACACTTTGAGGGAGTCGCCGCGCCCACTGCAGTTCGCTTGCACGGGCTCTCACCCTTGAAGGAGCAAGCAGCCCGGTCGCTGCTTCCCGCATACCCCTGCAGGCGCCTAGTCAAGTGCTATGGGTTCCTCAGGCTACCCCCGGGCTGGCTTCCGGGCGCCCAGGCGCAAACAGATGCGGTGCCCGCATGCGTGCTGGAGCTGTGCGAGGTAGGTTTGTGCGTGGCAGCACGCGGGCGGCGGCGTGTGAACGTCAGCCGGGCGGTAGTGATAGCGTTTGCCGGGACGCAACGCAAGACCCCGCACCCGCATCCACCTGCCCTTCGGCGTCGGCGGCCCACATATACATGATACATCCCGGCATCTGTGAGCAGCGCAGCGGCTCACATACATGCTACTGCTGCTACCGGTACTGCTGCCACTGCTGCTGCCGCGCCCCCGGACTCAAAGGAGTTAGTGGGGCCTGCATGGACCTCAAGCCATGTAAATGCGCATGCTCATGCTGCCGCGTGCGCCGCGCGACCTACCGCAGGCTGAGACGCTGCGCGACCTGGTTCTACACGCCACCGCCGGCCGCCGCGCCTACAGCGACGCGACTGCGCTGTCGCTTCTGCGTGACGTGGCGGAGGCGCTGGCGGCGCTGCACGGCGCCTCGCCTCCGGCCATCCACCGCGACGTCAAGGCGGAAAACATCCTGCTCAAGCGCGAGCTCGGGCGCCCAACGGCGGATGATGGAGTCGCGTCGGCGGCAGACGCGGCGGGAGGAGGCGCAGGAGGAGCGAGAGGCGGCGGGGGCGGCGAGCAGCGGCTGCTGACGGCGCGCGTGGCGGACCTGGGTTTGCATGTGGTGAGTCGACTGCTGATTGAATCCAAGACGCGGCGCTTTTAGCGCCTTTTTTTAACAGGATTTATCGTATCGTCTGATCTGAGTCTGGACGTGCGATATGCGACGTCTTACTGCTGCCGCCGCCGCTGACCCAGATGCGCCAGATGTGCTCGCTGCCGCTATCTCACATCTCACATCTCACCTCACATCTCACCTCACCTCACACCTCATATCTCACCTGCCCGCCCTGCGCCCGCCCCTCGCTTCCATGATCATCATGGTGGTGGTGATGCTGACGCGCTGCTGGTCCTGACGCTGACGCACACACACACGTTGGCGCACGCACGCATTCGCACTCGCGCTGTACAGCGGGTGGAGCAGCACCGGTCCGTGATGCTGCGGCGCCGCGGCGCAGCCTCCCTTGACGGCTCCGCCTTCGTGGCAATCTCGCGCAACAACTCCTTCGCCGCGCACCGCCGCAGCAGCGGCGCCACCGAGCACCTCCCGATGGCGCCGCCGCCGCCGCCGCCGCCGGCGGGCGGCGGCGCCGGCGGTACGGGCAGCCACCACACCACGCCGGCGGCCGCGCCCGGCGGCGGCGCGGCCGGCCTGGACGGCGTGTCGCTGCAGGCGGTGTACGGCGCGGCCCGAGTCGGCGGCGGTGCGGCCGGTGGCGGCGGCCCGCCGCCGCACACGCTGGCACCGCCCACGATTGGGGGGCTGGTCAGCATGCCTGTAACCGTAAGCTGTGACGACCTCGCGGCGGTGATGGCGGCAGGGGGCCGTCACCTGGAATCCATTTCGGAGGCGGTGCCGCCGGTGGTGGTGGTCGCGTTGTCGCCGGCGGCGCCAGGGGCGTCGCCCGCCGCCGCCGACGCGGCTGGCGGGAGCGGCGGCGACGTGCAGGGCCGCGGCGGCGGCGGTGGCGGCGGCGGCGGCGGCGGCGATGCCACCACCACCGGCGACGGCATGCACCTCGACTCCTGGCTCACCTCGGGGCTGCTTGAGGAGGAGAGCGCGGCTGAGGGGCAGCCGGTGGCGGCGGCGGCGGCGGCGCTGTCGCAGCCGCCGCCGGCGGCTGCAACCTTCCCGCCACGCCTAGGGGCGGCTGGGGCCATCGTAACCTGCAGCAGCCCGGACGGCGGTGCGGCGCCGGGCATGAGTGCGGCGGCGGCGCTCGGCCTCGGACTGGGCGGCGGCGGCGCCGCCGCCGCCGCCGCCGGCGGCGGCCCCGGCGGCGACAGCGGCAGCGGCAGCAGCAGGGGCGGCAGCGGCAGCGGCAGTGTTGCGCGGCCCGACCAGCTCGTCCTAAGTCCGGCGGCGGCGGCGGCGGCGGCTCGGTTGGCTGGCAAGACGCCGTCTCGGCGCTCGCGCCTCGGCATGCGCGTGGTCGGCTCGCCCGTGCTGCAGCCGGCCTCGGCGCCGACCTCGTTTGCTGACTTCCGCTGCGCCGCCGCCGCCGCCGCTGGCGGCGCCGCTGGCGGCGCCGTTGGCGGCGCCGCCGCCGCCGCCGCTGGCGGCGACGCGGCAACGGCGCATGCATGGCGGCCCGACGCTGAGGCAGGGTATGGCAGGCCCCGCTGGTCGATTACTGGGGTTGGGATTTCTGTCAAAGGTGAAGCCAGAGCGCAGCAGCAGCAGCAGCAGCAGCAGCAGCAGCAGCAGCAGTCATATGGCGCCGCCGCAAGCGCGCGCCACCAGCGCACCATCAGCTTTGATGTCTCCGGCGGGTTGCCGGGTGCTTCATCGATGGCGACGGCGACGACGGCGGGGCGCTGCGACAGCAGCGCCCGCGCTGGCGGCGGCGGCGGCGGTGGCGGCGCTGGCGGCGGCGCTGGTGGGCCGGGCGGCGTGGCGCTCGGCAGGCGGAGTCGGTCCATGGGTAGCCTGACGAGTGCGAATGCGTCTGCTGAGGAACCCGCATCACCCGGCGGCGCCGCTGCCTTATTAACAGGGAGGCCCGGAGAAGGCGCGCGCACGGCCGCCGCGCCACCAGAGTCGGGCCCTTCAGGGCCGGCGGTCTCGCTGCCGCCTGGCGAGCCAGCGCCTGGCGAGTCAGCGCCTGTGCCGGTGCCGATGACCGCCGGCTCATCAGCGCACCCGCAGCCAGGTACCGGCACCGGCATCGCGAGCGGCGGCACGGGCGTCTGCGTGGCGAACACCTCCAACATCGAACCCGACTCGTCGCTGGGGGAAGCCTCCTCGCGCGAAGCCTCGTCGCAGCACTTGAGTTTCCAGCGTGCCGCTGCGCTGGCGGCGGCGCCAGCAGCTAGTGCAGCGCTTACGGTGGCATTGGTGGCGCCTGCAGCAGCAGCAGCAGCAGCAGCAGCAGCAGTGGCGCCGGCGGCGCACGCGGTACACGCTGCGGCAGCCGCTGAGTCGACGCTGGTAGCTGCGCGCACCGGCGGCGGCATTTGCGCGGCCGGCCAGGCCCAGGCGCAGGCCCAGGCCCAGGCGCAGCGGGCGGCGGACGGTGCCGCGCGACCTGCTGCGGCCGCGGCGTCGCAGGTGCCACCAGCGAGCGAGATGCGGCACCTCGCATCCCCGGCGCCCCTCTCGCCTTTCGCTACTGCTGCGCTACAGCCGCCCACTGCTGGGCTACAGCCGCCCACTGCTGCTGCTGCTGCTGGTGGCGGTGGTGGAGCATACCCTGCCGCAGCGGCGGTTCGCAGCAGCATCACCGAGGGCTGGGTCGACAGGTGAGGCCCTCTCTGTTTTGGGGGGCCGCGTGCCTGAGAGGCTTGGGGGAGGGGAGTCACCTGTGGCCGACCGGACATACAGGGGCGGCGCCACTCTGGGCACGGCACAGCTCAGCTCGTACACGTGCCACGTGCTGACATGCCACGTGCTGACATGCCACATGCCACGTGCACGTGCGCGCCTCTTGTTAGACCCGCAGATTCTACCCGCATTATTCACAAGCACACCGGTCACGGTCTGACGATGGCGCCTCCATCCTGTCTTGCTTTTGACTTGCCCCGCCGCCTGTCGCCTGTCTGGTGTGCATTTGGCAGCCCGCACACAGACCCCCATGGCCGGGCAGCCGCTGCCAAGGCAGCAGCGGGTGGCGGGCCGCCGGCCAGTGACACCCACACCGGCGCCGAGCGGGCCCGGGGCGGGAACACCCAGCCTTCGCCGGCGCAGCCGGCGCACGGCCAGGCGCACGGCCACGCGCCTCGAACACCCGGTGGCCACGCGCGCCCGATGTCGCTCGGCATTGTCTCCATGGGGTACGCGTCGGCCGCGGCAGGCGCCGTCGGCAGCCCTGCCGGCGCGGCAGGCGGCGGCAGAGCCGCCGCCGCCGCCGCCGGCCACGCCTACTCCCGCCCCGGCAGCGCCGCCTCCGTACTGAGCATTGGTGTCCTACAGGAAGACAGCTTCGTCAGCCTCTTCAGCGCCGGCAGCGGCAGCGGCAACGCCGCGCCGCCGCGCAGCTCCGCCGCCGCGGGCCTCCGCCGCCGCTCCACCGCCGCCGCCGTGCTGGGGCTGTCGTCTGGGGCCCGGCCGCCGGGCCGCTTCGTCACCATGTCCCACGGCATGGCGCCGCCGCAGCAGCAGCAGCAGCACCACCAGCAGCAGCAGCACTTCCACCACAGCAGCCGCGGCATGAGCGCGGCGGCGGCGGCAGCGGCGGGGGCGGCGGCGGGGGCGGCGGCAGCGGGCAGCGGGCAGCACCACCACAACCCCCACGCGCGCTCGCTGGGCGCCGCCAGCAGCGGCCCCGGCGGCGGCGGCGGCAGCGGCGGCGGCGGCGGCGGCGGCGGCCGGGACAGGAGCTTGCAGCCGCGGCAGCACACCCACGACGGCGGTGGCGGCGGCGGCGGCGGCGGCCTCGACCGGTACAGCTCGGAGCCGCTGCCGCCCTTCGGCTCGGGCGCACCGGTCAGCAACCTGGGCTCCGGCAACCGGTCGCCGTCGGGCGTGCTGGTTGGCGGCGGGCCTGGTGGCGGCGGCGGCGGCGGCGGTGCCGGCGGCGGGCGGCCTGCGACGGGCGACGGGTACGGCTATTACTACGGCGCACAGCAGCAGCCGTCGCGTGTCGGTGGCGGGCTGGGGAGGGACGACGATGTGGGCGAGCTCATTGGAGGGGAGGAGGAGGAGGAGGGGGAGGAGGTTCAGGAGGAGGAGGGCGAGGGCCACGGTGAGGCGGACACGGCGTTGGTGGCCTTGGCGTCGGGTGCGGTGGACGTGCTGCAGCAGGTGGAGGTGTCTCCGCTGTCGGTCACCAAGCACATGCGGCGGCTGCACTCCATCACCTCCCTGCTCGGCGGAATAGGCGACAACAGCAACGGTGGCGGCGGCGGCGGCGGCGGCGGTGGTGGCGGCGGTAGCGGGGCCGGCGGCGGCGGCAGCCCCGCTCTGCCGCAGCATGAGTGGCTGCACTTTGTGTTCAAGTAAGCTAATGGGGGCAGGGCGGGGGCGGGGGGCGGGGGCGGGGGCGGATGTCGGGAGTTGGGCACGGGAGATGCATGGGCGGGGGCGGGGGTGGATGTGGGGAGTTGGGCACGGGAGATGGCATGGGCGGGGTGGGTCATTTTGTAGGAACCGAATCCTCCCAGTGATGACTGGGTGGGTAGTTCATTCCATAACCCCAGCGAGCAAAGCTTGCGGCGCGCAAAAGCAATTGTTGTTGCTTCGCCGCCTTTGGGCCGCGAAGGAGTGCAACAGCGCGCACACCTTGATGTGGTGGACTGTACTGTTTCCTGTGCGCGCACACCTTGATGCGGACTGCTGTAAATGTTTCCTGTGCGCACACTGACACGAGATGTCTGTTTTAACGGCATGCCTGCAGCCTCACGGGACAGGCGGGGTCCCACATGTACATGGCACCAGGTGGGGTTTTGGACATTGGAGAGACATTATTATTGCACATGCGTGTATTGCTGCTGCTCGCGTGCGTGTGTTTCCTTTCATCCACGTGTGTCCAGCAGCGGAGCCGCTGCCCCGTTGCCTCGAAACCCGCCCTGTCTCTCTCCCGCTCCCGCCCCGGCTGTTCCTTCCGGACCTTGCCTGCCTGCCTGCCTGCCTGCCTGCCTGCCTGCCTGCTACTGCCTGCCTGCCTGCTACTGCCTGCACTGCCTGCTACTGCCTGCCTGTCTGCCTCCCTCCCTGCACTGCCTGCCTGCTACTGCCTGCCTGCTACTGCCTGCCTGCATGCCTGCCTGCACCTGCACCTGCACCTCACCCCCCACCTCACCCACCTCGCCATACACCTCACCTCTCCTGACCCGATCTCAACACCACACCGCGCCACACCTACCGCGCCACACCGCAAACCACCCCATCCCACAGAGGTGTTCCTGCGCCTGCCCTACAACGACAAGGTCGACGTCTTCTCCTTCGGCTGCCTCGCCTACGAGCTGCTGGGCCGCCGCCTGCTGCTGGCGCAGTACGTGGGCGGCACCCCGGCCGGCAAGGCGCTGGGCGTCAAGCTGCCGGCCGAGTACGCCGCAAAGGTGTGTGTGTGGGGGGGGGGAGGTTGTGGGTGTGGGTGGGGGTGGGGGTGGGGTAGTTCATTCCAGAAACCAAAAGTGAAACGACCAGGAGAACGACCAGGAGGGGGGGTTACTGGTAAACAGTCCCGGTGAGAAACAAACTGCGAAGAACGTGACTGCGCTGCAGCTGGGATACGCAGCCGCCTATGCGAGCTACTGAACATGTGTGTGGGGGGGGGGGCGGGGTAGTTCATTCCGGAAACCCAAGCGAAAATCCGGGCGTACGTGTTTCTCTCTCCAGTGGGGGGGCTTCGGTGGTGGGTGTCTCGGTGGCAGTGGCAGTGGCAGTGGCAGTGGCAGTGGCAGTGGCAGTGGCAGTGGCAGTGGCAGTGGCAGTGGCAGTGGCAGTGGCAGTGGCAGTGGCAGTGGCAGTGGCAGTGGCAGTGGCAGTGGCAGTGGCAGTGGCAGTGGCGCTGCGGTGGGCGGCAGCCGGTGCCGGTGCTGGTGCTGGTGCCGGTGCCGCCGGTGTGTATGTGTGCGCTGCTGGCCCCTGCTGTGCGGTCCTGCAGCTGCATGCGGCATGGCTCTCTCGGCGGCGTCTGCTTGTGACCACCAGGCCCCAATCAATATGTACCGCCGCCGTGTGTCGCTGCCGCTGCCGCTGCCGCTGCCGCTGCCGCTGCCGCCCGCATCGTGGCCGCGCCTTCACCGACGTCATCATCCTCATCCCGTCATCCGCTGCTGTACATCTCGCCCTCCAACACATACACAATGCTCACACGCACATGCACAATGCTCACATGCACATGCACATGCATGCTCACATGCACATGCACACGCACATGCACATGCACATGCACACGCACATGCACATGCACACGCACATGCTCACATGCACATGCACACGCACATGCACATGCATGTGCACATGCACATGCACATGCACACGCACATGCTCACATGCACATGCGCATGCACATGCACATGCACATGCTCACATGCACATGTGCGCATGCGTAATAACAACACAGGTGGCGCTGGGCTTCCGGCCGCCGCGCCCCTCCCGCCACGTGACTGACGAGCAGTGGGCGCTCATCACCGCCTGCTGGCACCCCGACCCCTGCGAGCGCCCGCCCATGGCCGCGGTGGCGGCGCGCCTGGCGGCCATGTTGGCGGTGCTGCCGCCGCCCTCGCCCTGGCCACGTAGCCGCAAAATGCCGTACGCGGCGGCGAAACAGCAGGTGGGTGCGTGCGCGTGCGCGTGTGCGTTTGCGCGTGGCGGGCGGGCTGTGGGTTTACAAGCGTCATCTCACGACCCATGTGTTCGCGCTGCATGTGGTGTGCATACGGACATGCGCTAAATTGCGAATGCGAAATGTGAAATGCGAAACCGACTGGAAGTTGACTTCGTGCATGTGGTGGTGCATGTGGTGGTTCTCATGCAGGGCGCCGCAAGCCGGGGAGCCAGGGACGGCGGGCCTGCAGCGGGCGGCGGCCACCAGCTGATGGGCGGCGGCGGCGGCGGCGGCGGCGCAGCTGCGCCGCACGCAGGCAGCAAGGGCCGCGCGCAGCAGCCGGCGGGCTGCGCATGCGGGTGCGTGATTTGCTAGGTGAGCGTTTGAGAGAGCCGTCAGCTGCTGGCCAGGCTGCGCGTAGGCTCATGCCGGCAGTGCCGGTCCTAGCAGCGAGCTGCTGCCGGCTTTGCGTAATACGTGGCCGGTCCAGTCTTTTCTATCTGTGGCACACAATGAAGTGGTTCGAAGATGTTTACCTAGCACGTACGGCGTAGCTAGTATGATGTACGGCAGTACTTGACGTGATTGATGGAGCCCGAGGAATCTTCTTCCCGATCGCAATAAGCATGATGCCATGGGTAGAATAATTGCTCGCGGGGCCGCCAAGCAAGGCCCTGGTAAATCTCGTCATTCTGCACATACGCCTATATTTCAACGCCATTCAACACAAACCTTTTCGCACTGTTTTATATTTGATGTGTTGCACGGCGTCCAACGGCTATTCATGTAGGCCAGCAGGGCAGTGAGTGGTTGAAATATGCGCATTCTACAAGGCAGGCAGGCAGGCAGGCAGGCAGGCGCGGCTAGATAGGGGTCGGTCGGCAAGATAGCAGGATGGCTTGCGCTGCTGGGTGCTGTCAGCAAGTGTGAGCGCCCCCCAGGGAGGGGTGTGGCTGGCTGGTTGTGCACAGTAGTTTGATTGCAGTCCTTTTTGTCGGAGGCTTCGCTATCATATGTACCGTATGCTGCAAGTATGCATTGCATGGATGGGTCAAATGATTATTAGGGATGTTAGATGAGGTCCGTATGTGTGCGTAGTATGTATAGGAGGAGTTGACAAGAAGCTCCCACAGTGATGGTATCACTGTGGGAGCCTCTTGTCCCACAGTAATATATACCGTGTGAAGTAGAAGCAGCACGCATATGGTTCGTGGAGGTGCACGCGTGATTGTGTGGCTTCATCACGTGCGCCTCGAAAGCCGATGAGGAGCATTGCATTTCGCTGCTGAAGATTGTGGAGGCCGCGCTCGCTCGCGGGAGTGACTAAAGCTTTGGTGGGAAGCGGAGAGCCCTTGTGATTGTGTGTGGTTTTGGGGGGTTACTGGTAAACAGTTCCGGTTTTGGGGGGGAGCGTGAATGTAGTGGCATTTGGAGCATTAGTACATTCGTCTCTAGTGGTAGCGGGAATCGGAAGACATCCCGTGTCTCTGCTCGCGCGGAGGCGAGGGTTTATGTGGGGCCATGGTATGCTGCATGTGCGATTGTGGTAGCGCATGCATCCGGCAGTGAGGGCTGGGCAGGCATGCAATCAACCCCAAGTCTGTATCAGACGATGGGGGGGAGGTAGGGTGCACGTTGGCGGTCCTTGGGGTGGTGCATTACGGCACTCAGGCTAGACAGGACAGGATACCGGCATTGATGTATGTGAAGTTAAATCGATGTGCCAAGGCTTACAGCTCAGCAGCAGCGGCTCGGGCGGCTGACAGCGGGTTAGGGGCAAATACACCATCGCCTCTCGTGGCAGCATGCGCACGGCGGTATCGCTGTAACATCTCATACCGTTCGCCCTCAGTGCTTCGATATATGGTGGCTTGGAGGCACGCGGTTTGCTTGCCTTGTGACTCTTATTCATCACGTTGAGGCTTAGAGAGGTCGGCCATGGTCTGACGGTTAGCGTGCGGCCTTGCGCGTGCCCAGCCGGCGCTTAATGCACGTGTTTGGATAACGCGGGCCAGGGGGTGGGGGCGGCGGCCGCAACACGGATGCATCCATCCAGCGCTTGTCGAATACCGTACGAACGCTTGATCACCGCGCACACCCGAAAAAACTTTATTTTTGACACACCGCGCACCCCAAAAATGGTAACTTTTTTGCACCGCGCACCCCCATCAAGGGCAACTTTACACCGCCGCGCAGCTCCAACACTGCGCGGCGGAGCCTGTATCCTTGTGCGAGTCCGCTAGACCTTGCGCAGCTAACCCCCGCCTCTTTCAATTCAGTCTCGAAGCATACCAGTACCGAAGGCAGGAATGGCGCAAGACACCTAAAACGCGCGTTTTAGAAATTTTTCGACTTGGCACGCCCCATCCGGGTAATTTTGCAGCACCGCGCACCCCTCCCAAGATAATGTTTGCACCACTGCAGCTTTTTTGGCAAAAGAATTAATTACATGCGCGGTGATCCCCCTTAGGTACGGTATCGCACATGAGCGATACACGCACACCGCTGTGCGAAGCATTACCGTGGCTGTGCAAGCAGGTAACCAGCCACAGAAACAGTCATGTGCAAGGGAATGAATGCACCTGCTTATCGTAATGTACAAACTACCGCCGCCTTCTACTCGTACGTGTTTCCGCTTTCATCACATCCCACATTACTCATCTACTCGCAGTGTTGGGCGGCCCGCATCCTACCTGCCACGCATCGTACCTTCGTACTCGATCCTACTTGAACGCGCGCACGTGCTAATACCCACGACAGTCCGTGCACCAGCTAGCCCTGGGTCTGCCATCCTGCTGCCACAGCTTTGCCCAACCTACGCACGCACGCACGCACGCACGCACGCACGCACGCACCACCAAACACATCAGCTAGCTAACATCGCCAGGTGTGATGTGATGGTCAGGAGAGTGACCCACGAACCCGAGGAGGGACCGCCTGTAATACTCGCTCATCATCGCTCAACCGCACGCACGCACGCACGCACGCACGCACGCACGCACGCACCCAGCCAGCAGGTATCGGCTCGGCAGGTTGGTCGGCGTTGGTACATTATGCAAGGCAACTCGCGACCGTCCGTGAACGCACCGCACGCATTGTCCTATGTCTGCTGTTCTCTCCCTTGTGATCTCTAACACACAGCCAGCCCAGGCCCTTTACGACATCATCACCGCATCACTGCGGCCTCTCACGCCGGCTGCGCGCCCGCATGTACGCGCCTTCGCCCACCAACGGCGACGGCGCCGCCGATGTGGGCGGCGAGGCCCCGCCGCCGCCGCCGCCGCTGCCGCCGTCGGCGCCACTGCCGCTCCCACCGCGCGCTCCCCGCCGCGCGTGCGACAGGCACCGGACCAGGTCTGCGGCCAGGGCGGCCCGGCTCGTGACCGTCCCCGGCAGCGCCGCCCTCAGGTTGATCCGCAGGTGCCCGGTGCTAGGTCCGCTCAGGCTGTTCGCGGCGGCGGTGGCGGCGGCGGCGCTGTGCGCGGCTGCGCCGCCGCCGCCGCCGCCGCCGCTGCCGAAGCCCGCGGCGACCGCGGCCGCCAGCGAGGCCGAGGACCTGGTGAACTGCAAGACCCCTGGACCGCCCCCACCCCCGCCGCCTGATGCGCTTCCGCCGCCACCGCCGCCGCCGCCGCCGCCGGCGGCGCAGGCCACGTCCGCGCAGCCCTGCTGGCCGCCGCCGCCGCAGTAGTAGTAGGGGTGGGCCCCGACGCCGTGGAGCAGGGACGCCGTAGGAGCGCCGCCGGGAGCGGACAGCAGCGGCCCCGTGCCAGTCAAGCCCAGGGAACCCGAAGCACCCACACGCCACGCCTCCTCGGCTGCTGGGTTGTAGCTGCTGCCGTACCCGCCGCTGCAGGTGCTACTGCCGCCGCGGTTGCGGCTGCGACAGCCGCCGCCGCCGCCGCCGATGCCGCCGCCGCCGCATTCAGCATCACTGTCGTCGTCGCCGCAGTCCGCAAAGCGGCGGCTGGCGCCGCCGCCGCCGCCGCCGCCGCCGCCGCCGCTGCCGCTGCCGCCGCCACTGCCGCTGGTGCCCGTCAGTCCGGCCGCCGCCGCCGCGTGTGGTGACGTGCCGCCGCCGTACTCGCCGCAGTCGCTGTGCCGCCAGCCGCCGCGCGAGCGGGAGCGAGCCTGGGCGCGCGCGAGGCGCTCGTCCTGTTCCCTCTGGTGGTGGAGGAAGTGGTAGTGGCCCTGGTGGTGGTGGTTGGGCAGCAGGTCGTCTTCGTCGGGGTCATGGGGCTGGTGCGGGTGGTGGTGGTGGTGGTGGAGGTGCTGGCCATGGTGCTGGCCGGCATTGTGGCCGTGGTCGTGGTGGTGGTGGTGGTGGTGGTCGTGGTGGTGGTGGTGGTGGTGGCACACGGGCCCGACAGCCGGGAGGCACAGAAGGTCGGGCAGCAGCAGCTGCTGCTGCTGCTGCTGCTGCTGCTGCTGCTGCTGCATGGCGCCCGTGCTCCTGGTCGTGAGGGCGGCTGCCACCTGCGCCCCCGCGGCGCGTTGGCGCAGTCTCGCGGTGCTGGTGCTGAGGAGAGTAGTGCCGGGCGCCAAGCCCAGGTCATCCTCGTCGTCATCCTCACCGTCGTCGCCGTCGCGGCCGCCGCCACCATGGCCCCCCTGGTAATCGCCGTCGTCATCGCTGCTGCCGCCGCCGCTCCGCCCGCCGCGGCTGCTGCCGCCAGCAAAGGCGCCATCGCAGCTACGCCGGCTGCCCGACGCCCGCAGCACCTGCTGCTGCTGCTGCTGCTGCTGCTGCTGCTGCTGCTGCTGCTGGCTACTGCCGCCGGCAGCAGCAGCGGGCCCGCAGCTGGACCTGTCAAACCTGGCCCGGTGGCCCTGGGGCTGGGGCTGGGGCTGCTGTTGGGTTGAGGGGTGGGGACGCTGTTCGGCACTGTGGGGGTGCGCGGCGGCGGCTGGTCCGGCCGCCTGCAGCGGGTGTAACTGCTGCCGCTGCTGCTGCTGCTGCTGCTGCTGCCGCTGCTGCTGTTGGTGGTGGGGATGGCTGAGGCCACCGATGCATTGGGGTTGATGTTGCTGGTGCTGTGGATGCTGGGGCTTCGGCAAATGGAGCTGTGCTGGTGGCGATGATGAGGGTGGCGGCGGCGAGGCCGCCAGGGACGGCAGCGCCACCACCAGGGGCGCGGAGGCCCCCGCGCTGCTGCGGCCAGACGGGGAGCTGCTGGCGATACTACTGCTGCTGCTTGTGCTGCTCCTGCTACCCACCACACCACCACCTGCGGACCCCTGCCGCGCGGCCCAGCTCTCCGTGCCCTCACCGCTGCGGCCCACGCCTGACTTTGCTGCCTCGTGCCTTTGCCCGTGCTGCCGCGGGCTCAACTGCGGCAGCAGCAGCGCGCACCCCTGCTGCTGCTGGCTGTCACCCCTGCTACTGCTGCTGCTACGGCTGCTGCGGCTGCTGCTGCCAGGGGCCGCCGCGGCCGCCTCCTGCGCGGCGGCCGTGGGGCCGGCTGCAGCGGGCGCCGCGCCGGTATCTCCCGGGGCCCTGCGGTCCAGCTGTGAGGCCCCCCAGCTCCCATCATCATCTTGGCGGCGTAGGTGCTGCCGATCACGGCGACCAACCCAGACACCGCCGCCGCCGCCGCCATGGCCACGGCCGCACGCGCCGGCCTCATAGCCTCCATACGTGTGACGCTCAAACATCTCACACGCCTCCTCCTCCTCCAGGTCATCAGGATCCTGATCCGCGCCGGCGGCATGCCCCGCCGTTGGCGCCGCCGCCGCCGCCGCCGCCGCCGCGTGTTGCGGCACGGGGCCGCTCCCGGGCATGGACAGGGAGCGGACCGAGGCCCGGCCGGCGGCGCTGGCCGCTGACGCCACCGACACGTGGGTGCCGTTTAGCTGCCAGAGCGGGTCCGAGGTGCCGACTGGGTGGCCCCCGGTCACCAAGCACGGCCGCCCCGCGGCGGCCCCCGCGGCGGCGGGGTCGCCCGCGGCCGGCGCGCTCAGGCAGTCGTAGCCGCCGCCAGGGCAGCGAGCAGCTGGGAGGCCGGGAGACGATGCGAGACCTTCTGAAGGGCAGTCACAGCTGGGTGTCCGGCTGGACAGGGTGAATGGGTAGAAGGAGGTCCGCCGGCGCTCGGGCGGCAGATCGAAAGCCCTCGCGGCGGCAGCATCCAGCGGCTCGTCGTCTGGGCCGCAGGCGGTCCCAGGAAGAGTCAGGTCGGGGGCGCCCGGTCCTTGTTGTTGCAAAATTCGCCGGGAGTCAAGCTCCCTGATTGTGCGCAGCAGCGGTGGCTCGGCTCGCTCTGAGCGCTGGAGCGGCGGAGCATGGGCTTCTCGTGCGTGGCAAATTCCATCCGCGCGGATGGCTGGAGTCGCTCCGTCGTCGCTGCAGCCGTGAGCCCGCTCACAAGCAAGAAGCTGTGGTGATTGGCCCTGCAGAACAAGGTGCGATGCGCATTTAGTTAGAAGGTGTCGCCCCGAGCTGCTCTTCATAGTCGGCAACTCAGCGGGCGCGCTGGAAAATTCTCCAGAAACATTGCGGCGCAATTTGATCACTTGGTCAAACAGGTGGATAGGGCGCTTGCGGTGCCCCGGTTCAGCGCTGTGGTGCAGAAGGTAACCACATGCCATGCGGACCCCGAGCTTCGCGAAACCAGGGACACAAAGCACGCTTACCTCGCTGGCAGTGCGCTGCCTGCCCGCACAGCTTGCTACGGCGCCCATACGCGCCGGCAATTGCAACACCAGAAACGCTGTCGCCCCTTCCCTCGGCCTTCGCGCAGGGCTTCACGACGGTTAGAAGCGCATCCTTCGTGCGTGCTTAGCGTCTAAGCTTATCAATGGTGAGTTGTGTGTGCACTCGCTATTATGAATACCGGCCAGTTTCAGGCTGTTACTATCGGCCACGTTTCAACGCGGTGTGCGTTTCAGTCGGCGCTAGCAAGCTCCCGTTGCAACACAGTTTGTTATACTGTAAATGTAAATTTTAGGGGCACGGGGTTTACAACAAACGGGTCAACACCACGCATGCTGCTCGGTAACTACTCGACCAGCGATCGTGGACGGCACCACGCCTCACACCCCCGGCGAACACCCGCCAAGCCACTCCACCCCTCCCTTGCCGGCAGCAATCAAGACACCGTGCGCAGCAAACACATGTCTTTCAAACATGCTACACTCCTCGCCGCCAGCTCGGCTTCTACTCCTCGCTTCACCAGAGCCGAGGCCACCGACCACGACAGCTAATCTGCACCAAAATTAGGCTTGGTGCAGCACCCGCAATAGCGTCGTGGGGGCGCGGCCCTGTCGTCCGATACTATTATTCTTCTAAATACCACCAGTGCACCGTACGTATCAATGAACAGGACGCGAATACCGATGGGCACAAACAAAGTACACTCTAACACTCACGCACTACCATGAAGAGGGAGAGAAGCCAGCTGACAAGCCTTGAGCGCCCTGCGCGCCCCCAATCTCTTATCCTTCACCACCGGCCTCCAGCCACCACCACAGGAACCGCTCCCAATAAATCACCAGCCTTCACATGGCCGCTGCGGGGGACGCCCACACCCCACAGCCGCCGCTGCGCACCGCCCACCGGCCGTCCCTACCGGAGTCGGGGTAGTGCAGACGACTGACCGCCCGCCGACCCCGGCACACCGACACCGGCGCCATCCTCCCCTGGCAGCCAACGCCCTCCGCACCCGGCGCCACCGCCGCCACCACAGAGCCGCGCACGCCGCCTGGCTCCCCTTGCGCGCCAGGACGCAAGCGCAGCCACACTACGGTGCTGCGCCAGCGCCCCCCGCGCCACCGCTCGCGCGCCGCGCAGAGCCGCACAGCTGCCCGCCCCGACAAACAGCCGCCAGCTTGTTTATTCCTCCCATTTACACGCGGCGGCAGGCCTGCATGGCGTCGAAGTACCACTGGCAGGCGCCCATGTCGCCGCTGTACTTGGTCATGCAGTCCGCGAAGGCCTTCACCTGCTCGCCGCAAGGGCCGTCCGCGGCCGCGGGGGCGGCTGCGGGCACGGCCGCGGGGGCGGCGGGGGCGGGCGCCTGCTGGTGCTCGTGGACCACCGTGCGCGGGCCCATGAAGGAATCAACGGCGCGGTGCGCGATGGCACTGCCGGTGCCCAGGGCGGCGCCTGCGCGGCCGGGGCCGTTGCAGGGAGGGCGAGGGCAGCACGCAGGTGGTCAGTGGAGGGTGCTCGTTCGGCAGGAGCGGCGTGCCGGGGTGGGGTTTGGGGTGGAGTCCGGGGGAAGGGGGGCCGTGTAGGCCGGCAGGCGCCGCAGCTTCCGCCGCAGCTTCCGCCACTGGAATGCGACTTGCCAGCCTGCTGTTGCGTGTCTGCCCATCACGTGGCTTTCCACTCGCCGTGCAGCTTCCAGTATTAATCCCCGCTGCCGCTTGCCTCATGGTTCCGGGGTATCCTAGCCCTCATGCCAGCGGCCCGCAGACACGTTGTGTGGCATCGCTTCCGGAACAATCCTCGCCCGCCCGCCCGCACCAACCCCCGCCCCCCTCCCACTCACCCTGCACCACAGTGCCAATCAGGCCAGACATGATGCCACCGCCACCGCCGCCAGAGGCCATTGCCGGAGGAGGCGCCGAAGCTGCGCGAACCCGAGGGAAACAAAAATGTTGCAGCAGCCACATCACAAGGATCTTCTTCGGTGATACCCGAATCTACTGGTCGCAAGAGGCAGCGTCATCATTTCTCAACAACAACAACACTTACGCGCAGCCATCGGAGGAGGGGCGGTCGCCTGAGGAGCAGCGGGACGGGAGAACCATCCACCGGACGATGAAGGCGCCGCGGAACCGCTAGAGGGCGGAGGAGGGGCGGAGGATGACGAAGGCGCCGGCTTGGGGCGCGAGGCCGCGGCCGAAGCCGAACGAGCCGGAGCAGGAGCTGCGACGGGATGGGACAACGAGAGGTCTCAGACGTCGCGTCCCACGCGTCAATCAGGGCCCATCAGCTGCTTGATGAAACACAGTCATCGCTACATATCATAGAGAGCACCCAGCCGCAGCATTCATGCTGTAAAACGTTGGTTCAACTCACCGGAGCGCTGACGGGGCATTTTTGATTGCTTATAAAATGCGTGTAGGTCACAGGTGTAATTTTGCAGAAAACAAATGCAAACGGTCTAGAAAGCTGCTTACGGGCCAAATTCGGGCTGAGTCGATTGCCCATGCAGAGCAAGGCTCTCTTCCTTGCTATCTTTGCAGGCT
>JAEHOD010000040.1:0-225000 GCA_016834595.1 Chlamydomonas schloesseri | reverse complement strand
AGGTTGTGAAACCGCGGCAGTACAGCTGTAGCAAGGCGTTCAGGTCACGTTGACACACATACGCCACCCTTCACACCGGCTCTAACACCGGCTCTAACACAGCTAAGGGGGCTGGCAGGTTTCTGTCCTCAAGCACGTGCCGTTCACCCGTCCTCATACCTACCTGGTCCTCACCCCTGCCTGGTCCTGGGTTCTGGGTTCGCAATGGCCGCATGGGGCATTGGGATGATCTACCCCACCCCTAAAACCCTACTGAAATCCCCAACTCACCCACGCCTGCACCTGCTCCTCCCCCGCCACCCCACACACACACGGGCGTCAGCACCGCATCTTCTTATTGACCCACACCGTCCCCATGGATGGCTACTCCTCCCCCCCCCCACAATCCCCCCCCCACTCTCTCTCTCAGGTTCTGCACCGAAAAGTACTCCCCGCCCAAGGCCTCCAACCTTGACGTCGCGTTCATGCACCTCACCAACTACGCCGTCAACAAGAAAAACGAGGCCTTTGTCAGCGCCGCCGCCGCCGCCGCCGACGGCAGCGAGGACGCCAGCAAGTGGTGCCTGGCGCAGCTGCGGCACTACATCAACAGCACGGGTGGGTGGGGGTGGGGGTTGGGGTTGGGGTTGTGGGTGTGGGTAGTTCCAGAAACCAGTGAACTGAAACGACCAAGAGAACCCGAACGGGGGGTGTGGGTGGGGTGGGGTGGGGTGGGTTGGGGTGGGGTAGTTCATTCCAGAAACCAGAAGCAAAACGACCAAGAGGGGGTGTGTGGGTGTGGGTGTGGGTGGGTTAGGTCTGAGCGAGTTGGGCCACAGTGTTGGTTAACAGCTGTTGCGCCCGGGTAGGTGGTTCTTGGGTCGTCCTGCTCATGCTCGCTTTTTGCCTTGCGGCGGTGAGTCGCTGAGTCCGTGAAGTTGCTGCATCAGCGCCCGCGCTCGCGCCTCTCCACCGCTACGGCCTCCTCCGCTGCATCTTCAGCAGCTGCTGCTCCCCGCCGGCACCCGCCCGCCTGTCGCCCGCCATCACTCCACCCACCCTCCCACCCGCTCCTCCCCACTCTCCCAAATCATCCACACCCGCTGACCGTGGCACCCGGAACACACCCCTCGCTCTTATGCATTTGGGCTGGCATAAACTGGGCTGGCACACGTTGGCCTGGTATTGATTGGGCTGGTATTAATTGGGCTGGTATTAATTGGGCTGGTAACCACAACCCCCCCTGTTCCTGGCGTCGGTCATCGGTATGAGTTCCTGGCGTGCTGCTCCTGTCACTCACTCCTGTCATCACCAAGACCGCTGCACCAACCAACCCCCCTATTATCTATCCCTCCTTTCCTTTCCTGATTTTTTTCCTATTATCTATCCCTCCTTTCCTTTCCTTTCCTGATCAGGCGCCAGCTACGACAAGGTGTGGGCCGACATCGCCGACCTGATCATCAAGTCGTTGTGCTCCGTGCAGCCCGTCCTGCGAAACAACTACCGATCCGTGCTGCCGCCCGACAACGACGGCTTCAGGTGCGCGCGCGCGTGCTTGTGCTCGCGCCAGGTTTGTGTGTTAGAGATCACAAGGGAGAGAACTATGAAGGTGTGTATGTGTGGGTGTGGGTGTGGGTGTGTGTGCGTGTGGTGGTGGTGGGTAGTTCATTCCAGAAACCGAAGAGAAATGACCAAGAGAACCCGAACCAACCGACCCAGCCCGGAGCGAGGAGGTGGTGTGGCCTTAACCTTTAGGTTTTGGTCGCCCTTGGGTCTTGTGCCTCGAGTGTTGAGGGGGGATGGGATGCCGGTGTGGCCGTGCCGGTGTGGGTGTCAACGCCAACTCTTACGCCCATCGCTGGCTGGCCACGTGTTCTCCCCACAACACAAAACCGCACCAACACAAACACACAACGTGACAACGCAGCTCTCCCTGTCCTACCTGGTGTTCATTTCTTCCAAACACGCCGCCATGACGCTCAGCTCAACTAACTCCACGCACGCGCACAAACACGCCGCCACGATGCAGCTGCTTTGAGATCCTGGGTTACGACGTTATGCTGGACGACGGCCTGAGGCCCTGGCTGATCGAGGTGAACCACTCGCCCTCCTTCAACATCGACTCGCCGCTGGACCTGGCAATCAAGGAGGAGCTCATCACGCAGGTGGTTGGCGGTTGGGGTTGTGGGGGGTTGGGGCCGGTTGGGGGGCGGTTTCTTCGGTAGGGAGCCGGCTTATGGGTGGGGTGGGAAGTGGAGCGGGCAAGTAGGGTGGCGTTGGGGCGCTGCCCTAGCGTGTGGCGCCCCGCACCGCGCCGCATTGACACTGCCAGCCTTCGCCGCCGCCCCTGAAGGAACCGGAACCCCTTCCGGGCCGCAACTCAACCGACACTTGCTAACCAACCTATCTGCGTACCCCCGCCAACGAACTTGCCGCAACCACCTCTGGACCTGCCTGACAGACCATCGACCTGGTGCGTGTGGACCCAAAGCTCATCTCCAAGGCCAAGAAGGCGGAGCGCCGCGCCGCCGCCAGCCGCCTGCTGGAGCCCATGCACGTCAAGAAGCAGCCGGCGGCCGCGGCGGCGGCGGCGGGGCCGGCGGCGGCGGGCGGCGGCGGTGGCGGCGGCGGCAGGATGGGTGCGGGCGCAGCTGCGGAGGAGGAGTGGGGCGGCGGCGGCGGCGGCGGCAAGGAGAGGGAGAAGGAGAGGGACGCGGCTGGCAAGCCGCGCACGCCAGAGGAGTACGAGGCGTGGAGGTGAGGGTCTCAGCTGCGCCATGGCGGCGTAACGCTGTTGCTGCGTAACGCTGTTGCTGGAAGAAGACACACACACGCACACGCAAACACACACACACACACACGCACGCACATTGTAACAACGGGTTTACAGCTATCTGGGTGGATCACGTAATCGTGTATCTGAGATGCTGTCCGATGCTAGCGGCAGAGCACTAGCATCCCAAAGAATCGAATCACGCATTGTGCATGGCACGCCTGGAGCTGCCGGCACACCGGCGCCGGTGCCTGCAGGACAGCGCCGCGGCGGCAGTTACGTTCGTACACACACATTCGTACATGTTCGTGATGTCTACGAACACGTCCGTACCCCCAAGTACTGCCGAAACGGACACGTTCGTACATCCCCGAGTAGACCAAAACGCTCAGTCCGCTCTCCAGGCCTTCGCCGGCAAAAGCCCGGGTCGGGCGGGGCCGGGGCCTCAACCGCGGAAGCCGGTCGGTTTGTCGCGTCGTGCTTTAGCGATGCCGCCGCGTCTTCCTCATTTCCCGCTACTCCCATACTCAGCGAAGGGCCGTGTCTGGCCCCCCCGCACCCGCTCCATTGTCTAAGCCCGCCCGGCCAAATACGGTGATGTCCAGTAGCTCGCACAGGCGGGCTGCGTTTCCCAGTTGCAGCGCAGTCATGTTCCTCGCGGTTTGTTTCTCACCGGGACTGTTTACCAGTACCGCCACTCCCGCACCCGCCCCTGCGCCTGACGCATGCACTGCTCCCAAAGGCGCGCATCATCACCATCAGCAGCAGCAGCAGCATCATCACCATCAGCAGCAGCATCAGCAGCAGCAGCAGCAGCAACATCATCAGCAGCGGCAGCAGTAGCAGCAGCAGCACCACCACCACCACCACCACCACCACCACCATTCATGCAGATGTGCTTTTCATCACGCCGCACGCCTCTGTCTCTTGCCGCCAGTGCCGCTGCCCTTCGCCGTATGGCTGCCGCCCGCATGCCCCCACACCGCCCACATGCCCCCACACGCTTTACACCGCCGCCGCCGCCGCCCCCCTCAATCTCCACTGCCGCCCTCCTCCGCCGCCCTCCTCCGCTGCAGGGCCAAGGTGCTGGCCGCACGCGAGCGATACGAGGCCAAGCACGCCGGCAACTTCACGCGCATCTTCCCCTCGCCCGACCCAGCCAAGCAGGCGCTGTACGAGGAGCTGCTGAAGGTGGGGGCGGGGGCTTCGGGCAAACGAAGGCGATCGGCGGGTCCGGGGTGGGCGGGGGGGAGGACGGGGGCAGTGTCGATGTCATGTGGTGTCCGGATGCCCGCGCCCTCTGCATATACGCGCGCGCGGGCGCGCCTGAGCCCCGTGGGCGCCTCCTGCCCTTCCTTTCCTTTGTTGTTGTTTTTGTTTATTGTTGTTGTTTATTGTTTATTGTTGGGTACAGGGCGCCCAGGAAATCTACCAGGCGTCTTTCCAGGCGCGCTCCGCAAAGCCGGCGGAGAAGAAGAAGGTGCGGCAGGGGGATGCCGAGTAGGGGGGGGAGTCCGGCAGGTCTGGGCGGGCCCCGACTCTGCCGGCTCCCAGGTGTTAAGCCCGCATACAGTTGTTGCAGCTGTGTGTGTAGTTTGTGTCGCTCACGTGACTCTAATGAAGTTCGTGTGTTTCATCATGCGGTTATTTTGCTGCCGCGATGGTGTGCCACCAGGAGGAGCTGGAGACGGAGTCGCAGAAGGCGGAGCGGCTTCGGGCCAAGGCCCACCGTGACAAGCTGGCCCAGATGGCGGTCGAGCGGCGAAAGGCCAAGCTGCAGCTGGCGGCGGCGGCCAACGGTCAGGCCGGCCCCGGCGCCGGTCTGCCGGCCTACCTCAGCCCGCCGCCATTCCTGGCGCCGCCGCCGGCGCCCGGCTCTAGTATGATGGCGGTCGGCGGCGGTGGCGGCGCCGCCGCCGGGCCGCATTACGCGCCGCTGCTGCCGGGCAGTAGTACGGCGGGCGCGTTCGCGTACGGCGACGCCAGCGCCTTCCAGCAGCACCAGCTGTACATGCAGCAGTACCAGCAGCAGTACGGCGCGGCGTACTACACGGGGCCCATGCCGCTTGGCGGCGGCGCGTCCGGTGGCGCCGGCGGGATCGGGTCTCGCGTGTCTGAGGTGTACGGCGAGCGCAGTGATGTGTTCGGTAGCGCCCCCAGCAGCCGCCCGATCTCGGCAATGAGCGCCGCCAGCGGCGCCGCCGCCGCCGCTGACGTGGCGGCGCTGTCAGGGCAGCTGGCGGCGGCGGGGCTGCTGCACCACGGCGGCGGCAGCGGCGGCGGCGGCCACGCACCGCTGATGCGGATCTACTCGGGCCACATGGCGCGCGCCGCCAGTGCCTCGGCGGCGGGTCGGGCGGCGTCGCCGGCGGGCGGCCACCCGGCCGGGAGCGGGAGCGGGCGCAACAGCCCATCCCTGGCGGCGCAGCAGCAGCACGCGGCGCTCATGCAGCAGCAGCTGCAGCTGCAGCTGCAGCTGCAGCAACAACAACAAACAACTTTTTTGCAACAAAATCAACAACAGGGGGCTTTGCCCCCGAACCCCTTTCTCGGAGGGGGAGCCTCCACATTCGGACCTCGCCGTCCCGCCTCCGCCGCAACCAGCGCAGCCCGCGAGGCAGCTCTCTGCGGGCCCGCACCCGCCGCCGGCGGTAACAACGCCGCGCCGGGCGGCGAATGGGGCCACCACTACGTCTCCGATGCGGCAGCCAACGCCGCGCTCGCCGCCGCTGCAGGCGCCGGCGTCGCCGCCGCGAGCCGCGGCGGTGGCGGCAGCGGCGGCGGCGGCGGCGGTGCCCGTGCGGCTTCACCCGCGACCCATCTCACTCCGGGAGCACCTGGCGCCGGCGCCGCCGGTGGGAACGCCGTCGTCGCAGGCGCTGCTGCAGGTGCCGCACTCCCCTTCGGCCGCACCTCCCTACTCGGGCACGGCTCCGCCGCCGCCGGCGGCAGCGGCGGCGGCGGCGGGCTGCCCGCCGCCACAGCCCTACAGCAGCTCCAGCAGCTTCAGCAGGCCGCCGCCGCGCTCGCCCTCTCGCAGTCAGCCGGGGCCGCCGCCGGCGGCGGCGGCGGCGGCGGGCCAGGCGCCGGGGCAGGGCTTGGGTGTGCTGTCGGCGGCGTGGGCGGCGGACACGGGGTTACAGTGGGAAGCGCCCATAATCACGTCAAGCATGCACACAGCGGCGCAGCTGAGGCTGCCGGACCTTCTGCAGGTATGTCGGTCGGTATGTCGGTTTTGTCGACACGCAATGATACCGGCAATGGGTTTGGGGTTGAGGTTGGCGTTGGGGGATTGGGTTGGGGGATGGGGTTGGGGGATGGGGTTGGGGTTGGGGTTTGGGTTTGGGGATGGGGGATGGGCTTTTGCAGTGCAGCAGGTGAACTGCAGTAGGCCCCCGCATGAGGCACTGCAGGCGGGGACGCCGTGGGCGGGGAGGAGCTCTCCGCGGCGGTAGCTCCGCAGTGCTGCTGCTGGCCTTGCGCATTCGTTGGGGTGTGCCTCTGACGCGCGCCGCCCTGGTGCTGCTACGCCTGCGCTGGTGTGTTGCCTATGTGTGTAGGGTGCGGCAGTGGTCTCAACTCCGCGGAGTCCTGGCAGGGGGAGGGGCCGGGGGCGGGCAGCGCCCCCGGCGGCGCCGGGCCGGGGCGCGGCGGCGGCGGCGGCGGCGGCGGCGGCCTCCTCGGCAGCCGACCGCCTTCCGCCGCTACTGCCAGTCTACGGGACAAGCTACAACCTGGTGGGCCCGCCGCCGCCTCCGCCGCATTAGCAGCAGCCATGACGGCAAGCGCCGGCGCCGGCGCCAGCGGCTTCGGGGCCAACTCGGGTCTCAGCCGCCGCCAGTCGCTTTCCATGTCGGCGACGCTGGCGAACGCCGCCGCCGCGGCGGCGGCAGCCACCAACTCCTGGGACGCAGCCAAGGCTGCCGCCGCCGGCCAAGATGCGGCGGCTGCGCTTCAGTACCTGAGCTCACGGCCGCGGCCGCTCAGCGCTGGGCACGGGCTACGGCCCACGTCCGCGGGCGCTGGGCGGCGGTCGCCGTCACCGCTGGGCGGCGGCGGCGGCGGCGGCGGCGACAGCGGCGGCGGCTCCGCCGCCGCCGTCGCGGCGCTGGCCGCGCTCAGCGCCAACGGCGCTGTGGCCAGCGCTGGCGCCGGGGGCCCGGCGGCGGACCTGTACTCTAGCCAGCCTTACGGCGGCACCGGCGCCGGCGCCAGCAACCACGCGGCTGTGTCGGGGGCTGTGGCGCACAGCCCCAAGCTGGCCGCCCTAGTCCGCACCTCAAGCAACCCCACCGGGCCGCTGTCGCCGCGCTCGCCCTCCGTCAGTGGCGTGACGGTGGGCGCCTCTGCTGGCGGCGGCGGCGGCGGCGGCGGTACAACGGTTGGGATGTACGGGAGCATGTACGACAGTGTGGGCAGCGGCGCTGGTGGCGGCGGCGCAGGTGCAGGAGGCGGTGGCGGCGGCGCGCCGGGGCGCGTGTATAAGCAGACACGCGTGCCGGGGCTGCCCACGCCGCACATGGCCATGCCGCTCAAGGGCGGCGCCGCCAGCGCTGGTCCGCCGCGGTCCGCCGCGGCGGCGGCGCCGGCGCCAGGCCTGCCTACTTACGACGAGGACGCCGGCGGCGGTCCCGACAGCGGGGCGCTGACCTACCAGCCCCTGCCCATGCCCATGCCGGATGCACTGGCCGCCGTTGGCGGTGGCGGTGGCGGCGGCGGCGGCGGCGGTGCAGTCATCGGCAGCCGCCACTGGTCCGCCACGACCGCCTCCATTGGCTCCCCGCCGGCGCCGAGCAGCACGCGGCAGCGCTCCTTCACCGCCGCGGCCTCGGCCTCGGCCTCCGTGGCGGGGGCGGGGGCGGGGGCGGGGCCGGGCGCGCTGGGCGGCGGCGGCGTGAATAGCGGGCCGCTGCCGGGGCGCCTGCCTGTGTATCCGCCGTTAGGCGGCGGGTACGTGGGACAGCGGGCGACTGGGGCGCCGTCGTCGGGGCGGCCGGGTGCGGCCGGGAGCGGCAAGGCAGGGGTTCCGGCAGGGGTGCGTGTCAACTCGGCCCTGGCGGCGGTGCTGGCAGGCGGCGCCGCCGGCGGCGCCGCCGCCGCGGCCGCGGCCGGGCTGGTGGTCAGCAGCGGCAGCCCGGGTGTGGCGCGCGGCGGCGGCAGCGGCGGCGGCGGCGGGGGCTCGGTGGTGGGGGTGGGCGGTGTCCTGGAGGGGCTGCAGGGGCTGCAGGTGTCGGCTCTGGGCCTGGGGCTGGGGCCAGACCTGGACTCGCAGATGCGCAACGCCGCCCTGCAGTCGCTCAACCGGCGCGCGCTGACCGTGACGGGCAAGAAGGTGGGCACGTAGGCACGCAGGCATGCAGGCACACGAATCCTCAAGTCCGCAGCCGCCGCTGCCGCCCCCCTCAAGCCCGCCGCGGCCGCTGGCGGTATCCGGGCAGGCGTGGCTGGGTGGAGGGCGGCTGGGTGGTGTCGGGGTCCAGGTCGTCCCGGACCAGCTAGGGCTGGGTGGGCAGGTGGGCGGTGGTTGAGCGCCGTCCTGCCATTATGTGATACAGCTCTAGGGCGTGTTCCAAGGTGAAGTTATGTGTATAAAATAATTTTGCATGCTGCATGTGGCGTGCTGATGTGTGCATCCTTCCGTGTGCATGTCGGCTGCATGCCTGTTCTTTGGGTCCGTACGCGCAGTAGATTACGCACGTCGTTTACCGTGGAAATGCTGAGGCGGTGTACATGGCCGGTAGCGGTTGAGCCCCTGTGTAACACAACACGAGGATAAGAGACAACACGAGGATAGGGAGAGAACACGAGGATAAGAGACAGCACGAGGATAGGGGAAAACGCAGACCGAGCTTCTCTGTGTGCGTGCGTGCGTGCGTGCGTGCGTGTGTGTGTGTGTGTGTGTGTGTGTGTGTGTGTGTGTGTGTAACAACGGGTTTACAGGCGGCCTGACGAGTCTCGTGAGCGAGTACTCGGGACAGCCAGCGACAGCGAGGCATTGTGTGTGTGTGTGTGTGTGTGTGTGTGTGTGTGTGTGTGTGTGTGTGTGTGTGTGTGTGTGTGTGTGTGTGTGTGTAACAACGGGTTTACAGGCGGCCTGACGAGTCTCGTGAGCGAGTACTCGGGACAGCCAGCGACAGCGAGGCATTTAGGCCACACGCTGCCGCTATCACGCGTCTCCCCTGCCCAGAGCGCAGCCAAGCTCTGGAGTCCACCGGGGGGACGCTCCAACCAACCTGGACCACGCCAGCAACCTCAGAAGGGTTACTGCTGGTACAACAACGCAGGGCCCAGCGGGCTCACCAACCACTAGGCTGAAGGGCCAACACCGCAGCAACACGCGCACCGGACAGACGTCACACCGCACGCGACAGCACAGCGACAGGTGGCTACGGGGCTGAGTCCAGCGACCCCGCAGCCTTTCACAGCCTCGACAGCTACCTAACCAGCACTCGACGCCAGGGCAGAGTACGCCAAAGGGCAGCCACAAACGCGTCTGACTACTAGGCCGGTCTTGGCCGAAAAACGCCCGGGGTGCTCCGGCACCCAACCCACCCTCAGCTCCCGTGACCCGAAACCCTGGCGCACACTCCCCTTGACCCTCCCAGCCCTTCTCAACCCTGCTGGTCCCTAGATTCAGCCGCTATGTCCGCGGCTCATTGCTATGGTGATCACTCTACTCGATAGGGCTGATCCCGGTCACTCCTCCAGCTCCAGCTCCATAGCTTGCGGTAGCGCGCAGAGCAGCATCCCGTCCACCACCGCTAGGATCGGGTGGGTGGCGTCAACTCCTTCCCAGCCCTTTCGGAGCACACCGAGTTGCGCGAACTGCAGCAGCCGCGACCAAAAGTCTGCGACTGCGCGAGCGCACGCAAGCTCGGTGTGGTTGACGCCTGGCTGCGGCGGCGTCAGCTGCGTGGGCGGGACCTCATCTGGGTCAGCATCCGCCCCCGCTGCTGCCGCCGCCGCTGCCTCGGTGGGTGCTGCTGCCGCCGCCGCCGCTTGGTCTCCCTGGGCCGCTGCAGCGCGCGTCATCCCGCGCAGCCGCACCCGGCCGTGTTCTATGGCGGCAAGCGCCGCCATCGCCACCACATCCCACACGCACTGCTGGACGCCCGAGGGCGCCTGCACTAGCCATAGCTGGGCTTGGCTGATGGGCTGGGGCCCCGGGGTGTGCGCGTTGATCTGCGCCACCACCGCCTTTGCCACCGCGCAGCCCCAGAAGTGGTGCTGCCGCGGCTCAGGCGGGGTGGCGGCGGCTGGACCCGTTGTGGCGCTGCCATGGCCATACTGCCCACAGCCGCACGGCTCTCGTCGAGCCGTGGGCATGTGAGTGTTGCCCGGCAGCGGCACGGCGTCGATGGCCAGCCGCCACAAAGTCTCGAAATGGCGCCGCTCCCACCGGACGCGCTGCCACAGGCGCGCAAGGGTGCCCCGAAGGGCGCCGAGCGCCGCTGCCGTGTCTTCAGGCAGGTCCTCACGCCGCGCCTCTGAGCGGGGCGGCAGGCCAAGGGCCGCCCGCTCATAGTCCTCGTGGAGTCCGGCACGGCGTGTCGCGATACTGTCCAGCTGTAGGGCTGTGGCCATGCGGACGGACAGCTTCTCCAGGGGGATTTTGACGGACTCGGTGCCTGGTAGCACCCATCCCATGCGCGGCATGATGATGGTGCTGATGACGGAGGGGGTGGAGGGGGCGGGGGGCGGGGCGGGGCCGGGGCCCGCCAGCTGTGCGGCGTGGGCCCGTGCGGCGTTTAGCCACGCCGGTGGGATGTCATCAGCCAGGCCCTGGAGGGCGGCTAGCGTGGGGCCACGGCGACGCTGGCGTGCGTCTGTTGGGGCCAGGTGGGCTCTCAGCCACCCTTCCCAGTCGATAACGGCGGCCGTGTCGAGCGGGCGCGCGTCGTATGCTCGCACCAGGTCGCCAATGGTGAGCAGCTGCGCACAGGCACGTAGTGCCCTGTGGCGGTAGTCAAGGCCGCGGCCCTGCGTGCACTGCGCGGCGCCAGCAAGTGCAGCTTCTGGCGCCGGCTCCTCCTCTGCCTCCAGGTCTGGGTCTGCCTCGCCACCCTCCGCCAGGGGCGGCGGGGAGAGGAGCGGGTTGCCCCACAGGGGCGCCGTATAGCACCAGGCCCCTGGCTCTGGTGCGGGTTCCAGCGCCTGCACCGGCGGCAGCCAGCCTAGCGCCGTCGCCGTGCGCTCGGCGTCCTCAGGGAGGGGCAGGCTGGGGACAACGTCGCCCGCGCCCGTCGCTGCTGGCACTGCCGTCAGAGCGCTGCTAGGCCGCATGGAGGGGTGGTGATGGTGGAGGAATGTGGCGTACGCGACACACCAGGGCTGCGGCAGCGTGGTGGCGGGGGCGGCATCGTGGGCGGCTAGGCGGGCGGCCCACGTGGCGTGCCGGCCGCGTACGTGCTGTATGAGGGGCAGGGCTCCGAAGCCGCCGGCGGTGGGGTGTCCGTACAGCAGCTCGGTTGGGATGCCCGTCAGGCGCTGCTCCGCGGCCTCCGGGGCTAGGCGCCGGTCCACCACGCGTGCGACGAGCCGCTCCAGTTCCCGAGCCACGCCGTCAGGCATGCCGCTGTGTTCCATGTGCCAGGTGACCATAGAGGTGCAGTAGGCGGACGCGTTGCTCGCACGGCCGAAGGCCGAGAGCCCCAGGTGGGCGACGCGCCGCAGGCGCCGCTTGGCTTCCCGCAGGCGGGCGGTCCAGTCCAGCTGCAGGCGGGCAGGGTCGTTGCTGAACGGCACGCTGAGCGCGGTGGCAGCCGCCACCACCTTCAGCCCGCAGATGCGGTCCTGTGCGGCTGCATCTGGCACAGTGGCGCCAGGGGCTGGCGTGGGGCCGGGTCCAGGCGCGGCACCGGGTTGGGCGGCGGCTGGGGTGGGCGCGGCGTGTATGGTGGCGGCCGCCGGGGCCGTGGGTGCGGGGGCCGTACCGGGGGCGGGGGGGCCGGCAGCTGCAGCTGGTGCTGCGGCCGTGGCGGCGCCCTCAGCAGTAGCGCCGTCCGCGGCTGCGGCGCCCAGCCCGGCTGCGGCCGGTAGGCAGCCGACCCGCAGCAGCTCCACCTTGGTGAGGTTGAGGCGCTGCCCTGATGCGCGGCTGAAGGTGTCCATGGCCGCCAGGAAGTTGGGCACGGCCGCGTCGCTCTCCAGGAGCACTTTCGTGTCGTCAGCAAACTGCGCTGCCGTGGTCAGTTCGGTGCTGTCGGGGTGCAGGCGGATGCCCACCTGCTGGCGCTGCAACCAGCATAGTAGCGCCTGAGCTACGAAGAGGTACAGCAGCGGTGCCAGCGGGCAGCCCTGCCGCACCCCCGCCACCATAGTGACTGGCGCTGACCAGTGGCCGTTGACGACAGCTTGCGCCGTGGTGTGCTGTAGGAGGGTGCTGATCCACCCGCGCAGCTGCGGCCCGGCCCCCATTGCCTCCATGGCGGATAGGAGGAAGTTGCGGTCAATCGTGTCATACGCCTTGGCGAAATCCAGGAAGGCGATGATGGCCGAGCGCTGCTGCTGCTTCAGCAGGTGCGGCAGCAGCCGCAGTAGCTGGATGTTGGCGCCAATGAGGCGTCCGGGTAGGAAGGCGGTCTGCTCCAGCGATACCACCTTTCCCAGCGCGGGCGCCAGCCGGTTGGCCAGCACCTTCGCCAGGATGCGGTAGGCGGTGCCGAGTAGGGTGATGGGGCGGTAGTTGCCCGGCTCCGTGACGTCGCCCTTCTTGTACAGCACGGAGATGACCCCATGCAGAAAGCCTACGGGCGCCTGGCCCGTTTTGCCGACTGCACTGAAGAGGGTGGCGAGGACTGGGCTGAGGGGGCCCCGAAAGGCCTTGTACAGGTCGATGGGCAGGCCATCCTTGCCGGGCGCCTTGCCCGGCTCCATCCTGCCCAGCGCCGACCGCACCTCGCCCGCCGAGACCTCCACGGCGCCCACCGACGTGTCTGCGTCCGCGGGTAGGCTGATGCCTGACTCTCGCAGGGCTGCGAGCACGGTCTCCTGTGCCTCCGCTGTGGTGTCGGGGGCGCGGCTGATGTCCCGCCAGAAGTTGGCGACAACCTGAGGTACCTTGTGCGGGTTGCTGACGAGCGCGCCAGAGGCGGGGTCTTTCAGTGCAACAGGGGCGGGGCCGTGCGATTCCGTGAGGGATTGCAGGAGGGCGGTGAGCCCGCGGCTGGGCCGCTCCCCGTCCTGCAGCTGCTGCAGGCGCCGCTCATGCACCTCATCCCTGGCGTCGGCCCGGAGGGCTTGGGCCAGGTCGGCCATGGCGGTGGCGAGGGCTGCTAGGGCGTCGGGGCTCGTCGGCTGCGCTGTAACTGCCGCCTCCGCCTGCTCCGCCACGGCCTGCTGCTGTACGGTGCGGGTGTGTGTGTGTGTATGTGTATGTGTGTGTGTGTGTGTAGCGGGTGTGTGTGTGTGTGTGTGTGTGTGTGTGTGTGTGTGTGTGTAGCAACGGGTTTACAGGCGGCCTGACGAGTCTCGTGATCGAGTACTCGGGACAGCCAGCGACAGCGAGACACTTTGGCCACACGCTGCCGCTATCACGCGTCACCCCTGCCCAGAGCGCAACCAGGCTCTGGAGTCCACCGGGGGGACGCTCCAACCAACCTGGACCACGCCAGCAACCTCAGAAGGGTTACTGCTGGTACAACAACGCAGGGCCCAGCGGGCTCACCAACCACTAGGCTGAAGGGCCAACACCGCAGCAACACGCGCACCGGACAGACGTCACACCGCACGCAACAGCACAGCGACAGGTGGCTACGGGGCTGAGTCCAGCGACCCCGCAGCCTTTCACAGCCTCGACAGCTACCTAACCAGCATTCGACGCCAGGGCAGAGTACGCCAAAGGGCAGCCACAAACGCGTCTGACTACTAGGCCGGTCTTGGCCGAAAAACGCCCGGGGTGCTCCGGCACCCAACCCACCCTCAGCTTCCGTGACCCGAAACCCTGGCGCACACTCCCCTTGACCCTCCCAGCCCTTCTCAACCCTGCTGGTCCCTAGATTCAGCCGCTATGTCCGCGGCTCATTGCTATGGCGATTCTTCTACTCGAGAAGGCTGATCCCGGTCACTCCTCCAGCTCCAGCTCCATAGCTTGCGGTAGCGCGCAGAGCAGCATCCCGTCCACCACCGCTAGGATCGGGTGGGTGGCGTCAACTCCTTCCCAGCCCTTTCGGGGCACACCGAGTTGCGCGAACTGCAGCAGCCGCGACCAAAAGTCTGCGACTGCGCGAGCGCACGCAAGCTCGGTGTGGTTGACGCCTGGCTGCGGCGGCGTCAGCTGCGTGGGCGGGACCTCATCTGGGTCAGCATCCGCCCCCGCTGCTGCCGCCGCCGCTGCCTCGGTGGGTGCTGCTGCCGCCGCCGCCGCTTGGTCTCCCTGGGCCGCTGCAGCGCGCGTCATCCCGCGCAGCCGCACCCGGCCGTGTTCTATGGCGGCAAGCGCCGCCATCGCCACCACATCCCACACGCACTGCTGGACGCCCGAGGGCGCCTGCACTAGCCATAGCTGGGCTTGGCTGATGGGCTGGGGCCCCGGGGTGTGCGCGTTGATCTGCGCCACCACCGCCTTTGCCACCGCGCAGCCCCAGAAGTGGTGCTGCCGCGGCTCAGGCGGGGTGGCGGCGGCTGGACCCGTTGTGGCGCTGCCATGGCCATACTGCCCACAGCCGCACGGCTCTCGTCGAGCCGTGGGCATGTGAGTGTTGCCCGGCAGCGGCACGGCGTCGATGGCCAGCCGCCACAAAGTCTCGAAATGGCGCCGCTCCCACCGGACGCGCTGCCACAGGCGCGCAAGGGTGCCCCGAAAGGCGCCGAGCGCCGCTGCCGTGTCTTCAGGCAGGTCCTCACGCCGCGCCTCTGAGCGGGGCGGCAGGCCAAGGGCCGCCCGCTCATAGTCCTCGTGGAGTCCGGCACGGCGTGTCGCGATACTGTCCAGCTGTAGGGCTGTGGCCATGCGGACGGACAGCTTCTCCAGGGGGATTTTGACGGACTCGGTGCCTGGTAGCACCCATCCCATGCGCGGCATGATGATGGTGCTGATGACGGAGGGGGTGGAGGGGGGGGGGGGGCGGGGCGGGGCCGGGGCCCGCCAGCTGTGCGGCGTGGGCCCGTGCGGCGTTTAGCCACGCCGGTGGGATGTCATCAGCCAGGCCCTGGAGGGCGGCTAGCGTGGGGCCACGGCGACGCTGGCGTGCGTCTGTTGGGGCCAGGTGGGCTCTCAGCCACCCGTCCCAGTCGATAACGGCGGCCGTGTCGAGCGGGCGCGCGTCGTATGCTCGCACCAGGTCGCCAATGGTGAGCAGCTGCGCACAGGCACGTAGTGCCCTGTGGCGGTAGTCAAGGCCGCGGCCCTGCGTGCACTGCGCGGCGCCAGCAAGTGCAGCTTCTGGCGCCGGCTCCTCCTCTGCCTCCAGGTCTGGGTCTGCCTCGCCACCCTCCGCCAGGGGCGGCGGGGAGAGGAGCGGGTTGCCCCACAGGGGCGCCGTATAGCACCAGGCCCCTGGCTCTGGTGCGGGTTCCAGCACCTGCACCGGCGGCAGCCAGCCTAGCGCCGTCGCCGTGTGTGTGTGTGTGTGTATGTGTGTGTGTGTGTGTAGCGCCGTCGCCGTGTGTGTGTGTGTGTGTAACAACGGGTTTACAGGCGGCCTGACGAGTCTCGTGAGCGAGTACTCGGGACAGCCAGCGACAGCGAGGCATTTAGGCCACACGCTGCCGCTATCACGCGTCTCCCCTGCCCAGAGCGCAGCCAAGCTCTGGAGTCCACCGGGGGGACGCTCCAACCAACCTGGACCACGCCAGTAACCTCAGAAGGGTTACTGCTGGTACTACAACGCAGGGCCCAGCGGGCTCACAAAGCTCTAGGCTGGAGGGCCAGCACCGCAGCAACACGAGCACCGGACAGACGACACACCGCACGCAACAGCACAGCGACAGGTGGCTACGGGGCTGAGTCCAGCGACCCCGCAGCCTTTCACAGCCTCGACAACAACCTAACCAGCACTCGACGCCAGGGCAGACTATGCCAAAGGGCAGCCACAAACGCGTCAGACTACCAGGCCGGTCTTGGCCGAGAAACGCCCGGGGTGCTGCTCCGGCACCCAACCCACCCTCAGCTCCGTTGACCCGAAACCCTGGCGCACACTCCCCTTGACCCTCCCAACCCTTCCCAACCCTGCTGGTCCCTAGATTCAGCCGCTATGTCCGCGGCTCATTGCTATGGCGATTCTTCTACTCGAGAAGGCTGATCCCGGTCACTCCTCCAGCTCCAGCTCCATAGCTTGCGGAAGCGCGCAGATGTGTGTGTGTGTGTGTGTGTGTGTGTGTGTGTGTGTGTGTGTGTGTGTAGCAACGGGTTTACAGCTGTCTTCTGGATCACGTAATCGTGTATCTGAGAAGCCGGTTCGATGCTGGCGTCAGAGGCCCACCAGCACCGCAAAGAGTCACGCATTGGTCTGTGTGTGTGTGTGTGTGTGTGTGTGCTCACCGCTTGTGCGCAGCGCCCGTGCATCCGCCCGTGCGTGCGGCAGCGACGTTTGGCAGCGGGCGTGTGACAGCGGGCGTGTTGCATTTCGTCAAGGCCACGAAAACACGAGATCAGAAAGTAGAGCTGAAGCTTTGCTTTGCTTATGGAACAGGGCATGACGAGGCGCTGAGTTCGCAGAGCATTCGGTGCTGCTGTAGCTAGCTGCTGTGTGGGCTGCATTCGTGACCAGGAGGCAGCGATGGTCGGGCCTGAGTGAGGGTGCATTGAGGCCCCGCGTTTTGCTGCTATATAACACACCGACGGATGCATGCAAGCCACAGGCCGTGCTGGCTCCAGTTGGTCGATCTGCCGTGCGCCCGTACAGTACTGCTCCCGACGCGTGTGCCGGCAGCCGTGTCAAAGCCGCACGTCGTTGTAATAATTTTGCGACGGCACCGCTCTTGCGGCCTGACACACACGAAGCCACGAAGCAAGCGGGCCGTTGCCAGGTGGCACCCGGGACTCGCCTCGGTGCGGCACGCGGGAGCGTAACAAAAATGGTGCTTTCGGGCCCGGGTGAGAAGTCTCCCCACAGCTGTAACATGAAAAATGGTGCTGGGCTCCAGGGCTCCAGGGCTCGTATCTTGTTTAAGATGCTTGAAGCTGAGCTTTAGGGGCCCAACGGAAAGCTCAGAAACCGGCCAAAATGAACAGATGACGCTTGAAATCATAAAGACACGAGCCCTGCTGGGTTCAGAGTTGACCCACGTGGAGTTGACCTGTCGCCCGGCCATTGTCTTGCTGCACGCCGCTCGCGTTATCCTGCCCCTCGGCCTAGCGCTCATCCCTGGACGCTGGACTCCTGCCTGCAGGTGTGACGCCTCCATCTGTCTCGCGCAGCGTGGCGTCGCAGTGTGTGTGGTGGCATCGCCTGGCCGGGCGCCCGGAACGTGAGGACTGCGCAACAGCAAAACGCTCCAGCAACATCGGCCAGCCACCTCAGTCGGTACAGCCACAGCGTGCATTTTTACCTCTGTCCCGCCGATAGCTTAGAATTTGCTGGTATTTCGGGGGGCTGGGATCTTCTGACACTTCCACACACACATCACGGCACCCATGCCATACTAGATGCAGCGTGCCCTCATGCGGTTTAGGCTGTGCTGCTGGCCCCTCGAGGCGAACCGGAACCATCACATCCCCAGAGAGCAAAGGACTTGTCGTCTGTGCAATATGGCAGTAGAGGATGAGAGGCACGTACTGTTAGGCTGCGAGGCTTACGCTTAGATAATTGAGAGCGACGGACTTGCATCAAGTGTGGATATGAGAACCGTTATGAGAGAGTGGGACCAGGTGAAGCTGGCTAGGTGTCTGCAAGATATCTGGACTAGGCGTTGTGAGAGATATGCTGAACTTGTGTCGCACGGTGTGCCTCATACTGCAGCCACCGGTGTTTAGCCTCGTTACAGGATTCAGGAATGCACACTTCCAACCTGCAACAACAATAACAACTTCCGGGGCGCAGCACACCTGGAGTTCCCTTCCTTGCATCAGCGATGGTGCTGGGCTCAAGAGCTGGCTTCTACGCCTGTGCAGCCGCTCCGGCGCTGCGGCTTACATTTCATCCTGCTTCCCTAACACACACACACACACACACACACACACACACACACACACACACACACACACACACACACACACACACACACACACACACACACACAGTGTTGCTGCGGTGCTGGCCCTCCAGCCTAGAGCTTTGTGAGCCCGCTGGGCCCTGCGTTGTAGTACCAGCAGTAACCCTTCTGAGGCTACTGGCGTGGTCCAGGTTGGTTGGAGCGTCCCCCCGGTGGACTTCAGAGCTTGGCTGCGCTCTGGGCAGGGGAGACGCGTGATAGCGGCAGCGTGTGGCCTAAATGCCTCGCTGTCGCTGGCTGTCCCGAGTACTCGCTCACGAGACTCGTCAGGCCGCCTGTAAACCCGTTGTTACACACACACACACACACATACACACACACACACACACACACACACACACACACACACACACACACACACACACACACACACATGCATGCGGCGCCCGCATGCCAACGTCCGCGATCTAACCTATGGCGCAAGACCAGACGACAAACAACGACCGGGGAGACACCCGGGTCAGGGGGCAGGGGGCACAAGCCGTCCCACCCCAACCGCTGGGCCTATCAGCCGCCGCCCGCTCCCCGCCAAGTAGACGGCATGTATGGACGATTGGCATTAAGATGGAATCATGCATGCAGCTGTAATGTTGCAATATTAATTACGTAATAAGGGGTGCGAGTGATGAGCGGTGCGACCACAATGCAGCCCGCCTACCGACTGATGGAAGGATGGAGTGCAACCGATGGCCGTTGGGCGTGTGCATGCCTAGAGCCGGGCTCACTGCATGTCGGAGTACAATTGGAAATGAAAGCCCGATCCCTCTCTTCCAATCCCAAGGCCTCTCCGTGCCGCCACTGCGTGCGCACCACTCCTCCCAGTGTTGCAGTTCCCGGGCGCACCCCGATCCCAGCAAGATCTTCATCACCGACATGCTTTATAAATGCAAGCTCTCTAATAACAGCGGTACACTCCCGCCTCCCCATGACACCGTGCTAGAGGCTCCATGCCCCTCCCCCGCCCCCTCACAACTGAAAACACACACACCACACACACGCACACACGCACGCACACAAACACGCACATAGGAACACCGTGCGGATACCGGTATGTAGTGAGCTCACATCGCCCATAAATCGCAACGTCCGGCGGCATTTACATCTCCACATCGCAAGGCTTTGCAACCCGAAAGGCAGGCGGTCCCAATGGAATATTGCTTGGTGGAGGTCACGGTACCCACGCACTCATCTCAATCCCCGTCCGGCTCTCCCTCCTATGCCCCTCCTACATTACCACCTCCCTCACTCAGGTGCTGTATACACCATGCGTGTTCCGCAATCACGGGTTGAAACTTCCACAGTTGGGGCCGAAACAGCAGGCTCATGCGCAAGTAAGTTCACATGCACGTTCCCGCCACAGTTGCGCAGCCCAGTGCAGCTGCTAGGGCAAGGTCCACCGACCCCAGCCAATACCTCAAATAAAACCTAGCCACACGCCCTGCGAGAGGCACTGAAGCTGACACGGCTGTGCATCCCTCACCAGCCACACACCGCAAAGGACGTCTTCGCGTGCGTCCTTCGGTGCGGCTTACCGCACCTCCTGCTCCACACATGCAGACCACAGATTGCCCCTGCTTCTTGTGCTGGCGCCAAAGGACGAAGCGTGCACGCATTTGGGCGCAGGTTTTCTTCAACACAACCACCTCCACGAGTCAAGGGCCCTCACAGAAACATCGAGGCGCAAAAGACGTCCCGCTCCATGTTCTTGTGGGGTCTCACATGCCCCCACCGCCTCCCTCCGTAGCTTAATTGACCTCAGCAGGTATATCCGAACCATACCTCCCTCCCCATCCATTCGTCCATAGCTATCCGACCCGGCATAGGACATCATGCCTTTAAAAGCAGCCCGCCCTTGCAAGGACCCTTCTCCTCCCATGAACCGTTAATGCATTCACCCCCCCCCCCCCCCGCATGAAAATCACCGGTATGTTTACTAAAAGGATGACACATTTTAGGAAGCCCATCCCGGCAAGTGGCGAAGTGCTTGTGCAATGCACGCGTCGGCTGTTGAGCATGCGTGGTGAACAACACAGCACACTCACGTAGCTCCCTGGACATGAGCATGAGTATATTCTCAATTCAGAAAAAAGCGCCCCTCTTGTGCACGATAAGTTATAATGCCACCCCATCACCTGACCTCCATGTGAAGTACACCTCCGTATGTACGTACGTACGTAACAGCACCAGTGCAGGAGTTTCCCTCAGTTTGCAGAATTTGTATGCACCGCAGTTGCACGCCTCGTACAGTGAGCCGGGCCCGCACACGACACGCACGTGAGTGGGTCATCGATCTGATTGGCACTTGAAGCTGCGGGGCGCTGCACCCCCCCTCTCCGTGGCAGCACAAGTAACGAAGCAACTCGGATGGCGCCCCGAGTCCCAGCCCCCCCAATCCACGCCGACCGACGCAGGCAACTACCTGCTTCTTGCATGTCGTGGCGCACAATGGTGTGGGGTTGTGGCATAATCCCACACCCCCCAAAAGTTATCTGCAAGCCGCAGGCCTATTAGATGAATCCGATGCCAGCCTCCCCTTTTTGCTTACAACCCTGCTGACTCGCGCGGCAAAGCTCTTGCCAATGGCCTGTCACGCCCGAAGCAGCCTCATCCGTCTCCGTCCCCGGCCCCAGCGCCGCCGCCGGTGCCGTAGCGTTGCTGCGCCTGCTGCTGCAGCTGCTGCTGCTGCTGCTGCTGCCGCAGGTGCAGCTCCGTGTGCAGCTGCAGCTGCTCCTGCACCTGCTGCTGGCTCCAGGGCGGTGATGCGAGGGCCCCTGACGCGGGCGCGCGCCTGCTCGCCTCCTCAAGCGCGCTGCCGGGGAGCCGCAGCATCGCCACGGGAGTCCGCTGCTGCTGCCAGTGCTGCTGAGGTCTTGCAGCTGCCCACGGGAAGGTGTCATTCGGGCCCGCCCCTGACAGGTTTGGCGCGCCCACAAACCTCAGCAGCGGCGGGCGGCTGGCAGCTGCTCCACCTGCTGCTGCTGACGCCGCCACCGCGGGGAGCTGTGACGGCGACAGGGCGCTCGGCACGCCTGCACCTGCACCTGCACCTGCACCTGCACCTGCACCTGCACCTGGCCCAGTGCTTCCCCCTGTCGCTGCTGCAAGCTGCTGCTGCTGCTGCTGCTGCTGCTGCTGCTGCTGCTGCTGCTGCTGCTGCTGCTGCTGCTGCTGCTGTAATTGCTGCTGTAGTTGCTGCTGTTGCTGTAGTTGCTGCTGCTGAGCCGAACTGCCCACCATCCAGCTGCCAGCAGAGAGGCTGACGGCGCTGGGTGGGACCTCCAACATGCCTCCATGCCCGGTTAGCATGTACGCGTGGGGCGACGCCGCCAGCGTTGCAATGGTGCCGCCGGTGGGCGTGGATGAGCTCAGGGTGGCAAAGCTAGCGTAGCTAAGGCTCGAGGGGCGCTGGCTTATAACTGCAGGCCCACTGATGGTGTCTGTGAGCCCAGCACCGCCGTGGATGTTCTCGCCGACTGTGGGAAGCACCATGCTGCCCGTTCCACGAATGCTGAAACCCGCGGACGCGAAGCCGTTTCGTGGCTCCGTGCACTGACCAAGCAGGGTAAGGGGCAGCGACGCACCTTGCTGCTGCTGGAGCTGCCGCTGCTCCTGCTGCTGCTGTAGTTGCTGCTGTTGCAGCAGCTGCTGCTGTTGCTGCAGCTGCTGCTGTCGTTGCTGCTGCAGCAGCAGCTGCTGCTGTTGCTGCAGCAGCAGCTGCTGCTGCAGCTGCTGCTGCCGGCGCGCCGCCTCCAGCGGCTGCAGCGACAGCTGGTCACGAGCTGCGGGCTGCGCCGCGGACTGTTGGTGCTGGTGCGGGTGAGAAAGCTGGAGAAGGTTGCTCAGTTGCACAATGTTGGCGGATACGGGCACAGCACGCACGCCATCCAGCGACTGCAGCAGCCGCTGCGGCTGCTGCTGCTGCTGCTGCTGCTGCTGCTGCTGCTGCTGCTGCTGCTGCTGCTGTGGCTGTAGGTACTGCAGCAGGTGTTGCATGTGCGGAGTTCGCAACCCCCGATGCGCCAGCATCTCCGACGCGTCCCACGCACGCCCCTGAGTCAGGCCGCCCAGCACGCGAAACTGCAGGTCTTGCTGCAGCTCGGGTGGGAGCTCCGCGTGCTGCTGCTGTTGGTGCTGGTGCTGGTGCTGGTGCTGGTGCTGGTGCTGGTGCTGGTGCTGGTGCTGGTGCTGGTGCTGCTGCTGCTGCTGCTGGTGCGTGCCCGCGGGCGGCGGCCACGTGGTATGCGCGTGCGGCCCGATGTCGGACATACGGCCGAACCGGCGTGCCGCAGAGCTCGACGTGACTGCATCCGCCGTGGCGACGCCTGCGCACACACGAACAAAGCGCGCCACATGCAGGAGACACAAGTAAGGGGACACGCAGACAGTACGGTAGCTAGTGGGGCGCAAGCAGACCCAGGACAGGGGAGACACCGCGGCCGCCTAGTAAGCTAAGGCACTGGACGTAGGAGGCTTTTTTGCGCGTGTGTCGCATGTGCAACTTGCTTGTGCCAAGCAGAGGCTGCGGGGTAGGTCTTGCAGAGCGCACACATAGATAGCAGAGGCCACATCACCTGCAAGCATCGCCGAGGCCTCCATCTGGTACGTGGCGCGCTCGCCGCCGGCTGCAGTGAAGGCCGAGGCAGCCGCCGCAGCTGCGCCCAGCGACCCTGCCGCCCCGCCGTGGGAGCTGCTCGCGCCGCCACCGCCGCCGCCACCGCCACCACCGCCACCGCCCTGCTGCCTCTGTAGCTGCAGCGGCTGCCCAGGGCCGCTGCCGCCACCACGACCAGGCGCCGCTGCTGCTGCCGCCGCCGCCGCCGCCGCCGCCGCCGACTGGTCGCCCATCACACAGGGGCTGCTCATGAAGCGCGCGACATGCACGACTTCACCGCCACCACACAACGCGGAGGAGCCGGGCTGCCCCGCACCCACACACGAACCACCGCCAGCCCCGGAGCCACTCAGCGCCAGCCCCGTGCCGTCGGCAGCCAGCGGCAGCAGTGCGCCCTGCTGTCCCAGGAATGCAGGGGACGGCGGCACACCACCGCTGCCGCCGCCGCCGCCGCCGTGCTGCCAGTGAACACCAGCGCCAGCGGCCGACACGCGCCGGCCGATCCCGGTGGCGCTGCTGTCGCGCGCCGCCGCCGCGGCGGCCGCGGCGGCCGCGGTGGCGGCAGACAGGCTGTGCGGCACGCCGGCCGGCGCGGATGCCGGGCCGTGCAGGGCCGTGTTGTGCAGGCCCAGGCGGTGTATGGATTGGAAGGGGCTCTCAGCCGCCTCCACCTCACGCAGCAGGGCTTCGAGCGGGTCCAGCTGCTGCTGCTGCTGCTGCTGCTGCTGCTGCTGCTGCTGCTGTGACACGTCCATGAGGTGCGCCCCGCTGTTATTGCTGTTGCGGAGGAAGAGGGCAAGGTTGTTGTAGGGAGCTAGGCCGCCGCTGGCTGTGCCGTCTTCGCTGGTGCCCACCGCACTCCTGCGCGGCCCCGCGAGCGTTACAATGTCCAGCATGTGCGCTGGGCCCGCCCCACTGGCGGCGCTACCGTCGGCGGTCCAGCCCAACTGCCAACTGCCTGCGCCCAACTGCCAACTGCCTGCGCCCGGCGCTGCTGCTGCTGCTGCTGCCGCTGCTGCTGCTGCTGCTGCTGCTGCTGCTGCCGCTGCTGCTGCTGCTGCTGCTGCTGCTGCTGCTGCTGTTGCGCCTGCCATATGCGACTCCACCTGTTGCTGGTGTTGGTGTTGGTGTTGGTGTTGGTGTTGCTGCTGGTGTTGATGTTGCTGCTGCAGGTGCCGCTGCCGCTCGCGCAGCTGCTGCTGCAGCACCCGCTGCTGCAACAGCTGCAGCTGCTTCATCTGATCCTCCGCCTCAGCAGCGGCTAGGAGCGACGAAGACCGCTCGCCGCCGCCGCCGCCGCCGCCCCGCATGCCGAGCAGCCGGTCCATGGATGCCGGTAGCGCCCCCATGGGCACATACTGCTCAGCGGCGGCGGCGCCGCCGCCGCCGCCGCCCAGCATGTGGCCGCACGGGTCAAGGCTAATGACAGAAGGCAACACGCTGGTGAACGAGGGCCGCCAAACACCACCGGCAGCATCAGCCGCGGCGGCGGCGCCGCCGCCCGGTGCCGCCGCAACAGCGCTTGGCTGATGAGAAGAATGAAACGGGGGCGACGGCGGCGGCGGGGGCGGAAACTGTGGGGACGGCCCCGCCGCCATAGACGGGTGTGCTGCTGCCCATTCGGGCGCGCCACGAGCAGCAGCCCCAGCAGCCGCAGCAGCACCAGCGCTAGCAGCTCCCCAGCCGACGTGCGCCAGGTTTGCTGCCGGCGTCGCCACCACGCCCGCACCTGCGGTGCCACCCGCCCCACCGGCCAGCGCCAACAGTGCGGAATGCTGCTGCTGCTGCAGCGGCAGCAGCGCCGGCACCGAGCTCATGTCCCCGTCTGATCTGGCGGCCGCTGCTGCGGGCCAGTCAACGCCCCCCACATGTGTCCCCACCGGCAGCCCACGCGCGCGCAGCATCACCAGCGGGTCCATGCCCGCATCGTAGGACTGCTGCCGCAAGCTCCCTTCCGCATCCGTGCCACTAGCGCCGTCGCCGCCGCCGTACGCCGCCACCTCCATGGCCGCAGCCGCGGCGGCGGCGCCGTGCGCGCTTGCCGCCCCATCGTCCATCTGCCCATCCGGCGGCGAGCCGGTCATTAGGCCGCCGGAGGAGGAGGTGCCCGTGTCGGTCGGCGAGCGCCGGGCCGCACGCTTGCGGTTTACGCCGCCGCCGCTGCCGCCGGCGGCGGCGGCGGCGGCGGCGGCGGCGCTGACCCCCATGCCCATGCCCATGGCCGCGGCGGAGGCGGAGGCTGGGTCTGCCGCGCTGTCAGAGAATCCCGTCGCGTCGTCCAGCGGGTAGTGATAGTGCTGGTGCTGGTGCTGATAGTGCTGGTGCTGGTGCTGATAGTGCTGGTGGTGCTGGTGCTGGTGCTGGTGCTGGTGCTGGTGCTGGTGGTGCGGGTGTTGCTCCACCGTCGCCGCAAGCTCAGCCATGGACACATCCCTGCTGACGCTGCTGACCCCGTGGCGGGCAGCGCCGCCGCTGCCCGCCGCCATGCCGCCGACGGCAGCAGCAGCCCCAGCAGCGCCGCCGCCGCCGGCGACGCCGCCACGCGTTGCGCCCTCCTCGTCGCCGCCAGCGTCCTCGCCGTCAGCATAACCGTCGCCGGCTGCTGCGGCTTCAGCCTCCGCTTCGGCCGCCTCGCCCTCTGCCGGCGGCGGTCCAGCCGCACCCGGCAGCTGCAGCCCGGCTGCGCTGGCCAGGACGGGGACGTTTGGGTGCAGTGCACGAGCCGCTTCGTACGCAGCTGCACGGGTGTCGGCGTCTTCACAGGCGCTAGTCCCCAGCGCTTGGGCGTAGTGTCGCAGAATGTCTGAGCCCGCGGTGGTTGACCGGATCGCCCTGTACACGTGCCAGCCGTGCGCAGCAGGACGGGGTATATATACAGCTGTAACAACAAGAGCACCGCATCCAGGGGTGCATGCATGCGTCAAGAGCACCGCATCCAGGGGCGCATGCACGCGTCATGGCGCCCTGCTAGAAGACCTTTGCTTTCCCCAGGCACGCTGAGCCCATACAGACACCCGCGCAGGCCGATACTCACGAGTTGAAACTGTGTTTGTTGGTTTGGCGGCGGCGGCGGGGAGAAGCGACATCAGAAACGGGTAACGCGGGTTGGTTGTTAAGGTTTACACGCGCAGTGGCACGGGACTGGTAAGCACGCTTGTCTTTGCAAGCAAACGCTGTGGCTACCGGTGCCCCCTGAAACACCCATAGCTGGTAGCGACATGTACAAAGGCTCTGACACAGCAGGCGGTGGGATCGAAGGGACCCAAAAACTGCTGCCGTAGAACGCTACCACACCTGATGCCCTAGCCTACCCAGCCCACCTGGACCCTCGCTTACTTACATGTTCTTTATGTCCCCGTCATGCCGAGTGCGGAAGTGCCGCGCAATCAAAGACCTGAGAAGGGCAAAACCGCAAGAATGAGGGGGCGAAACCCCCGGAGATGAGCCGAAACGTAAGAGCAGTGCCGGCGTGCCACGAAGCTGTGCATTTATTTCCAGCGCAGGGTGCTTGGTGCGCACATATCAGGCATTGGGAAATATCAGTGCCGTACGCGCCGGATGTCTGGGAGAAACGGACACGCCCCGGGTGTCGTAATTCGGGTGTGGCACATGTGGCCGTCGCTCGTCCCGGCCCGCGCACACATCTAAGCTTAATGATTGCTGCGTCGCCCCCGTACGGTCGTGACAGCGTTGCTGGCCCGCAGGCGGAGCCTCGCACGCAGGGGCGCACACAGTTTTGCAGAAACGCTTAGTTCGACCCAAACATTCCCGCAAAAATGGGGGATGCTTTAACCCGGCGCTGCCAGCACAGATGCTGATTCCGAATACGTGTACCCACCATTTATTGCCGTGGACGGAATGGAGGAGCGCGACTGTCGCGAGCTCCGTCGAGCTCCATTGCCGTCTGCGCGTCCGAGTAGATGACGCCGCGCTGCCTGCGCGTGGCACCCTGCCCGGCCTGGAGGCAGCATGTGCATCCGCAGCTTCATTCGCGATGTCTGAAGCATTGAGCTCGCCGGGCTCAGAACAGCGCGCGGTGGCTTCGGCCGGTGCGGTCGTTGGGCCAGATGGCGCGCCAGGCGCGCTGCGCAGATGCCCGGCTGCGCGCGCAGTGGACTCTGCAGCTGCATCATCTGCGTGCTCATTGCACGCATCCATCAGACTCTACGTCCGCCAGGCGTCGCCAGGAACCGCAGTACGTCCAAGAAGCATTCGCCCCCGTGTTGACCTCTTAAAGAAGTGGCACGTCATGAAAATGTGCTCAATATGACTGCATACGGTAATGGGACAACACAGACCGAGGACAGCTCAGGTCCGCGAAATGGGTCACTCAGGGTCCAGACCAGTCAGAAACTGCCCCACAATAAGCTAGTTACCATTGAAGCGTCATAAGGACAGCGTTGACAAAATTTTGGCAAGTCCTTTGATACCGCGAGCAAAAAAATGCTAAACATCATAACTGACCTCTCTTGTAATAAAGACAGGACATTATTGCTCTACATGTGGCGATAATATGATTGAGCTATTAGCAGTCACAGTAGGAGGATTGGTCGCGAAGAACCTGAATAATGGGCCCGTCTGATGGCCTGCAACTATCAACGCTATTGCAAAGTATGCTTGTTGGTGATATTTGCTAGGCGAAGAAAGTGACAACAAGATGGACTCGTCAGTCCCATCGCGCTGGCTGCACCGCATGCCTATCCAATTGTGCGCGTCATTACTGCTATCATTTTCAACTACACTTGGTGCATCATGAAAGCTAGGTCACTATGTGTGCCAGTCCTGCACTGCTGGCCGCCTGACGCACTGCCTCTAGTCACAGCTCCTCAGCACCAAGCTTCCGCTGATGCCGTCTGCTGTATTTATTATTGTAGGACATGTTGCATTTGTAACGTGTGCAAAAACTGACCTTTTCGTCCCTTTAGTCAACCGGCGTGGCTCCGTTCGCGCTGGGCCGGCCCGGTCACGTGACTGCCGGCAGTACCTTGTGTGACACCGCCCGGCCTAGGGAGGCCCGGCAGCCAGGAGGGAGGGAGGTCGGCTCAGTACCAAAGCAGGTAGGGAGCCCCAGGGGAGGGGACGAGGGGTGGGGACGGAGGGGGGTTGCATTTCACACCTGGGCGGGGCACTGTCTGGAGGCACTCTCCACCTGGCACGCCCCAGCATTGCCAGTGCCAGTATCTTCCTTCTACCGGTAGAAATTTGCCCCTTTTCGGCTGAAAACGTAGAAGCTTTTCAGGGGTTGGTGGGGTGCACGTCTACGGGAGGTAGGCGTTTTGGCACGTTTTGGTGCGGAAAAGAGGGGGGAGGGTAGAAATTTTGGGGGATTTGGGGGGCTTGCCCCCCAAGAAAATGTTTTCGGGTAGATAAATTAGAAGGGGGCATCTACACGGTAGTAGACACCGGGGGCCCAGGGGCATCTACAAGATACGGGCACTGAGCATTGCGTCAGTCGTCGGGAACGGCAGCCCGGACATCGGCACTTGGCAGCCATGCACCGCACAGAGCAAGGAGCCGCAACGGGCACCGGGATGTGGGTGGGCCGGGCCGCCGGGGGCGGGGGAGGCTCCGTGTCACGACATCTGAACGGCACTCACGGAATCCAGTAGCCTAAAGAACAGATGGGCCCAGTGCCTGTATCTTCCTTCTACCGCGTAGAAATTTGCCCTTTTTCGGCCGAAAACGTAGAAGCTTTCAGGGGTTGGTGGGGCGCACGTCTACGGCCGGTAGACGTTTTGGCGGGCAAATCAGGGGAAGTGTAGACGTTTTTGGGGGGTTTGGGGGGCTTGCCCCCCAAGAAAAAGTTTTAGCGTAGAAGGATTAGCAGGGGTCATCTACGCGGTAGTAGACACTGAGGGCCCAAGGGCATCTACAAGATACAGGCACTGGATGGGCCATTGCAGTTTTCCACCTCTGAACTAGGTTCTAAAGGAGGTGGCTGCTATAGGCATGATGAGGTGGGCGGCCTCGGTGTGGAGGTGGGGGGATGTGTGCGGGTTTCGTGCATAGTCACTCTCGGCATGTCAAACAGCACAGGTTGTCTCCGAGAGTCAGAGTTCGTACCAGCCCCCCGCCCTGTTTCCCTGGTGCTTGTTGGGTTGGTCTTTGCCATGTTGGTGCGAGGCGTTTGTGCTGGTGACTGGTGTGCGGAGGTGCGTCTCTGCGCGGCAGCGCCAGGCAGGGCGGCAGCCCAGGCTACTGGGTGGCCGCGTTTGGCTCGGCGCAGCGGCACGCACGCTTCGCTAATGATCTGGACGATAAGATGCATCATGCAGGCAAGACATGAAGGTTGCTGCATGCTAATGGTTGCTGGACTCTTGGGTGCGGGCGTAGACTGGTGTGTATGCGGACGTGGACGAAGCGGTGGGCAGCAAGGCTATCAAAAAAGCACTCTACCCATCCTTCTCCTCTGTAACACTTTCTCTCCCTGCTGACTCAAGTGCACAAGGATGGCCGCGGCTTGCCTGGCACGCGTTACAGACATGCGCCAAAATGTGCGTTGTGTGGCGTGGCGTCTGAAGGCGCTGGCTAGCATGTAATTGAATTTCGAATTGATAATCACTTGAATGTCAAATTGCGAAGTCACTTCACTGGCAGTCCTCAGCTTCCCCCTGACATATCCACGGACACCCCCCGAACCACTGGCCGCTCCCCCCTCTCCCATGCCCGAACAACACATGCATCACTGCCACAGGACCTGGGGAACAGCCCACGACACGCAATTGAACAGTAGCAGCTCCCAGCAGCGCTGAAGGGGGGGGACGAGTCCTCCAGGGAAGAGTCCAAGTTGTGGTGAGCCCGCGGGATGGGACGGGGGTCATGGCACCCCCCTGAGCAGCGCTCACGGAGAAACTTTTAGCTGCCAGAGAACACCCGTGGGGAAAACCCTAGGAACCGTGTGCGTGGGTGATCGGGCCTGGGGCGCTACCCCAACCTGATTACCTGAAAAGCAGACAGCAGCAGCTCCTGAGCCGTAGGCTACGGGAAAACACCCACGGGGCAACGCCTCTGTGACAAGCCATGCATACAAAAATGTGCCTGGCGAGGAAAGCTATGGACCAGTAGGCCACGCCCTTGACAGAGCCTGGGTATGGTTGCCACCCCTGCGCGGCGCTCAAGGGGGTGTCATGAGCTGGCGTGTGCTGACGTAACTGTCCGACAACATCATCTTGCCCACTTCGCATTCGCATTTTAGCGCATGTCCGTAACTGTGGTGTGCCTACGCCGGCAAGCTAACATGCGCATGGCTGTGTAGTGTGTACGACCTGGGGCTGTGCCCGTGTCGGGTCATGAATAGGAAAGCGTGCCTGAACTGCGGTCAGGGAACAAGCGCGTGGCACTGTGGTTGAGGGAAGGACCCCGGGGCACCGCCCCACGCTAGGTCATAGGCGATCTGCCTTCCTGTTACGTCTGACCTATGGAGGCAGGCGCCCTGTGATCGCGGCGGTCAAGCGTGGAGTGCGCTTCGACTGCCGTGGGCTTGGTTGGTGTGCGCCGTTCAGGTTGTCGGCGCTCTCGCCAGTCCAAAGAGGCTGGTAGGCTGCAACGGCCGTGTTTCGTGCCCGGGTCAGAAACTTCCTCACAGCTGTAACACAACGTCATGGGCACCATAGTGCCGTAGTGCGTAGCTGACCGGGGCACCGCCCCGCGCTAGTTTGCATTGGTTACAGGAGGGAACCGCCGACGCAGTTCACGAGCCAGCACAGCACTTTGTGGGTGTGCGCCCTGCTCGAAAACCTCAGGGGCGTGCCACCTGCAACGCCTACAGCCTACCCCACCTCCTAGTGGGCCTTGCCCGCGTACGGGCTCCACCTCTACACAGTTTTCGCTACTCGTCTTCGTCGTCCAGAATCATGATGTGTGCTGGTTTGTTAGTCCACAGTGATCCATCCGCCCTTCACTCAATCCAAGGGTGGCCCGGTGGGATGTTTTCCCACCCCCTTGGTTTAAGGCCCAGGCATACATACGATTGTATCCTAGCCCAAAAATCAGCTATCACACGTGTCTTGATTGATGGTATGCACGGTGCATTGACGTCTCCTGCGCCACTCTGGTTGCTAGCGAACAATAGTTTCCTGCCGTATTCCATCGATGATATAGCGCTAGGTCATGGCCTCGTGGGCACAGACGGGTCTCGGAGCACAGCTCAAGCCGAAAGCGTCACGTGGGGAAGCGTCTGGCAGATTGAAGGACTCCGAGGCACCAACTCGCCTTAGGTCGCTGCTGGTCACACACACCCTGTGCAACCGCTATGCGCAAGTGCTTTCATGCTCGGCGCCCACCAGACCTCGCCGGGCTCTATGCAGCTCTCGGGCCCCAGTCACTGGGCCATCACAATGGAATGCCATACTGTTGGAAGGCTGAATGAGTTCTGACCGAACTTCAACACATACATTCCTCTGAGCCTCAGAGTGGCGCCGTGGAGGCAACCGACGACAGCCACAGACTCTGGGCAGCACCACATCCTATCAGCCGGCACAAAGCACACAATGTATGCCGCACAGGCGTGCCCCTGACGGCTTTTCATATCACTCCCGCACACCTTGCAGTCCAAACCATGCGCTCCGTTCAGTTTGCAAACCGTGCGCACCTGATTCCCCTCGGCCCTGATGCAAAGCCCAACACCGGTGCATGGCAAACCAGCGTTACCGCAGCGGCTGCGGTGTCCGCCTGCCGGCACCTGCCCCCGCTGGTCTCCCCGGCGAGGCCAGCCCTCGAGACGCCAGCATTTTTCGCTGTGCTGACGTCAGCACCTCCAACTTGGGCGCCCAGCTGCCCAGCTGTTCCCAGTTCTGCATTAGGGACAGAGCACGTTGAAGACAACAATCCATGGATTGGGAACGTGAGCCAACCCGCATCCCAGCTGAGCAAGCACGGCACGTGTTGCTGTACTCTTGAGCCGCCAGTCTGGACATATCCCTACAGCCCACACATATCCCCGCTGCCATAGCTCCAGCTAGCGCCCCCCCCGAGGACTATTTACCAGGACTGTTTACCAGTACCCCCCCCCGTGTGTTGCAACGTCTGTTCTACGTCTACTTCTTCATTAACTTAAATGCATGGAACCCCCCCCCCCCGAGCACATGCACTTCACATTCAACCCCGGCCCCAATCCCCCGGCTTCTGATGCCCCCTTGCCCCTGCCCCCTGCCCCTCCTTCCCGCCACCACCTCAACGCTGCACGCGCTCTCACCGCCTGCGAGAGCGTGTAGTCCTCCGGCGTCAGATCCAGCAGCAGGCGAATGACGCGCATGTCGTCCGGGTCCAGCTGCGTGCGTGCGTGCGTGTGAAAGTGTGTGAGCGAGTGTGGGAATGAGAGCCACAGCGCAGAGCGCAGCGCAGGACGCACCACAGACACAACCAGAGACTCCTAAGCAAGGGAATACTTTACGTAGACTTTGATTCAGCCGGCGCGACCGATCGTTACAAGACTTGGCATCCAAAACCCTAGTCCTGTTGGCCCAGGTGTGGGACGCGCGCGGGTGCGTCACAGCCAGCGCGTAGTGCCCGCATGTGGCGCTGTACTTGACAGCTCATGGGCACGCGCCCACCCGGCCCTACCCTTCAAGCCCGTGTGAAGCCCTCGCATCCGCCGCGCACGCCCGCCGGCGCACCTTCTCGCAACCATCAATGGTTGTGAGCATGCGCAGAACGGTGTCTAGCCCCACGGTGCCGCGGGCGTAGGGGTCCAGCAGCTTCCAGGCCTCCTCACTCATGTTGATTGGCTGAAAGGGAAGTCAGGTGCGGGAGGTTGGGGTGAGCGTGTTTGTGGCAGCCTACTCAGGACTGTGGAAGGCGTTGCGTCTGGGGTGGGTCACAAGAGGATACGGGTGCATGGGGACTCTGCACGTAGGGCCGGGATGTGGAGGCCCGATGCCTCTGCCCTGCCTTGCCCTGCCCTGCCCTGACTGCCCCCGACAGACGTTCCGTGCACCCTCCGTGCACCTCACATGTGCCGGTGCGCCGTTCTTCCACAGCGTGGACTTGAGCTTGTCCAGGGTCATGAGCCCGCCGCCGCCGCACAGCTGCGTGACGGCGCCCAGGTCCACTTGCGGCATGTAGTTGGCCAGACGGTCCACCAGCTCCGACTTGGTAACAGACGTCTCGCCTGCGCGTGGTCATGGCGTTTGGATGGTGTGAGAGCCAGAGTCTGCGACAGGACTCCGGCGTTGATGGCGAACGCATGCTGGGCTGTAGCAGCCGTGCGTACAGGTGGTGGGCCCGGCCGCTAGGGTTATGTTCGTACGACGCCGCTGCGTGCGCACCGCTCGGCACCAAGACGCTCCAGGCCATGTCTATGTCGTCCTCCACGACGGAATGGCTCCTCGTAAGCTGCAGGCGAAGGCGACGTGTCGGCCGGAGTGGTCAGTATGCGTGGTCCCCGAGCGGGGTGACAACGCAGGCCGTGAGAGCACGCGAGCTCACCTCGTCCCGCGCCGTCTCCTCCTGCGCGGCACGGACTGCCGTGTACAGACGGTCCGTGCCTCCGCCATGGAACGTGCTACTCGCCCGCCTCATAGCTCCTCCGAAGCTTAACTTGTCAAGAAGCGAGTTGTGCGGTCTCCATGGAATGTTTCAGTGGCCACGGTCTAAAGGCAACTCTCTGGCAATGTTCGCATCTCTTTCGTTGATGTGTATTATGCGTGCCGAAAGTTCGTGTGTTGACGTGGTTGCCAATGAAGGCTTCTTCGACGTTGCAGTAATCCCTGAGCTCTTGCATTAACTGCGTGGTCATACCCAGATGAAGTTTAACAAATTGTTACGGCCTGATGAGGGTCTTTTTTCCATCGTTATGCCCCGGGTTCCAGTTCCTTACTGCCAAAGTCAACAGCGACAGCTCAACCCGGCTGGGGCAGGGGAAGCCCCTAAGCATTGTGTAGGTGCAACTTAACAGTCAGACACTGATGGTGGAGCAGGAGGACGTGCTGGGCTCTGAGGATGCCCGCATTAGCGACGTCAGCGAAATAGAACCGCGCCGGCTTCGCTATAGTGAGGAGGTGCTACCTCTGCACTGGTCTGATGCGGTGCAGCCAGGCAAATGCGTGCGGCCGCTCAAGGTGTGCAATAGACCTTTGGAGCTGGGGCTGGAGATGGTCGCCTTCTCCTGGCACGAGCCTTGAAACGACGTATCTCGGTGCAGGTGTACGCTCGAATCAAACCCGCTCTAGTTGCCGCGGCAAGCACTGACGGGGGCGCTGGCGCTGGCGCCGGGCCAGCTGCTGGCGAGGGCCCGCAGCAGCTCCTGCAGGCCACGGCCACTGAGGTCAGCCAGGTGCTGCGCTGCGGCGGCAACAGCATGGCCTATTCATTCACACGCGTGTTCGAGGGCTCGGACCAGCAGGAGCTTTATGGCACGGCTGTAGAGCCCCTGGTGAGCGGGGGCTCAGGAGCCGTGATGCTTCCTTGGGCAGCGGTCTGCCGCCTCGGCCAACGCCAGGCCTGACGCTTTCTCAAACGCCAGGCCATCGCCAGCAGCTCTGAACGCGGTTGCGCAGCGTTGATATGCCACTACTTTCAATACCGTGCCGCGTGTGCTTTCACAACTCTTCGCCTTGTCGCGCAGCTGGAGGAGCTGGTGGGGCTGCGAACGGGCAGCAGCGTGTTCATGGTGGGTGCTGGTATCGTGATTTTGTGACGGACGGATGACCTGGCATGCACGGTGGCAAGCAATTGACGCCGGTGGCCTCACGTGCAGGCCACGTCAACGGTGACAGTGCTGCTAAAGCCACCCGTTTTCCAGTTGAGCACGGTGCTGCTACCACGTCAACGGTGACAGTGCTGCTAAAGCCACCCCTTCTCAGTTGAGCACGGTGCTGCTGCTGTCTGCACACGCACTTCGCTGCAGGCGTACGGCGCCAGTGGCACCGGCAAGAGCTACACCATGCAAGGCACCGCTGCGCAGCCAGGCATGATCCCGCGCACCCTCAGCCGCCTCTACCAGGCAAGGCCCGAGTCCAGGGCGCTGAACGGCGGGCAGGCGGGCAAGGCCAGGTCGCCTAGGCCGGGCATGCTGCTGTCCAGGGTCGCTGAGCTACCGGTGTCCCACGGTCCTCTAAAACTGTTGCGGAAGTATCTGTGCGATCAGTACTCATATACCCTAGCCTACGGAGGGAAATCAATGGACCCACGTAGGGTCAGCGCTTTTCCCTGCTCCCGTATCGCAACAAAAACCTTGGCCGCCCCCCCCTTTAGATTGGTTTAGTTTGGGCTGGTAACCACAACCCCCTACCTGCCCCGCAACCCCTGCGCAGCTGCTAGAGGAGCGCGGCAAGGGACACCAAGTCCAACTGTGCTTTTACGAGGTGTGTAGCACTGTGCAGACAGACAAACAGTACCGGGGGGCGGCGGGACGTCTGGGGCGGGGATACAGGCAGCGCGCCTTAGGCGCGTCTCTCTCCTTGTTCCAACTAAGGCCGAGCACGTAAGGCAATGTCCGCATTCGCCCGCCCTGCCCTAGCCTCACAACCCCACCCCACCCCACCCCCGCCCGTTTCCACCAGCTCCATTCCAACCAAACCCTGCCTGTATGCCCCACGCCACCAGGTGTACGAGAACCGTGTGTACGACCTACTGCAGTCCGCTCGCCTGGGCAAGCGGCAGGCGCAGCACCTGCCCATCCAGGTGCTGGGAGCCCACGCCTGCGTGCCGGGGCTGCTGCGGGTGCGTGGGTGCGGGGCCGCCGAGGGCGGCGGGCGGGCGGGAGGCTGATGGGCGGCCCATGGCGGCCGCAAGAGGCTGTGCAGCAGCACCTGGCAATGAACGTCGTGAGGACACTGTCGCATCCAGAACTCGGCACCGTGTCTTTTTCGCTTCACGCCCCTGCGCACCACCTGCGCACCCATGCGCCCCAAACTCTCCCGCAGTGCCATTGTACCTCGGCGGACGCGGGCCAGCGCCTGTTCGCGGCCGCCTCGCGCATCCGCACGCAGTCCGCTACCAACACCAATAGCGAGTCCAGCCGCTCACACGCCGTCTTCACGGTGCGTGCGTGGCGGCTTGCTTGAGAAGCAGTTCCGCCTGCCACAATTTCTGCAGCAGTGCAGATGCGCAGGGGCGTACGCTGCTGGTCCTCCCACTACTATGCCTTCACCTGCATGCATTGCAAGATAAGTGTACTCATATATATATATATAATATTTTATTATATATATATATATATACTCTCGGTCGTTCCGTTGCCGAGCAGGTCCAGTTGCTGGAGGTGGAACAGGGGACCGTCACGGGGCGCAGCGCCACCCTGTCGCTGGTGGACCTGGCGGGGGCGGAGCGCGCGGGCCGCACTAAGAACGTCGGCTCCAAGCTGCGGTGAGGCGGGGGATACGGTAGCTGCGATTGCTCCAGCCCGATTAGCGCAGCCCGTTTGGCAGCTGGGTTCGTCCCACCTGGTTTCGTCCCACGGCCCTGGCTTGAGGACTGACGGATTGCTGCAGCTCGCCGCATCCACACATGCATTCCCTCCACCGCGCCGCCGCCCACACCCGCACCCACACCCGCACCCGCGCCTATTATGTATGTGGCGACGCCACGCCGCCGCCAGCGAGAGCGCCAACATCAACACCTCGCTCAGCGTGTTGGGGCGCTGTCTGGAGGCGCTGAGGCACAACCAGGCGCTGGCGGCGCGGGGCCCGGGCGGCGGCGGCGCGCCGCGCGTCATCCCCGTGCGCGAGTCCAGCCTCACGCAGCTGTTCAAGGTACGCGCCGGCGCCGGCGCGTCGTGCCCATGCCGCATCCGACAACTCGCACGCACGCACGTGCTGCACGGCGACGCACCCAGCGGCGCAGGCCACGTACCACAGCATGCCCATAGCTATCGCTTCCGCCGCCGTGCATGCCCGGTTACGCATGCTCCGTAACCGGCTCCGCCCACCCCGCGCAGGGCGTGCTGACAGGCCAGGGCAACCTGGTACTGTCGGTGCACCTGAGTCAGCACGGCGACGAGTACGACACCAACCGCCACACGCTGCGCTTCGGTGCACTGGCGTCGCGGCTGCAGATGGCGGTGGCGGCGCCAGCCGCCGCGCCGCCGCCGCCGCCGCCGCCACCTGCGGCCGCGTCCATTCCGGCGCCGGCGTCCCAACAGCAGCCGTCGGCCGGTCAGGGGCGAGCCAAGTGAGCCTGCCTGACATATCTCGGCTTCCAAGCATGTGATTGCGGTTTCCAAGTGCGCGCATGTGTGCTGAATGACTGGTGTGTGCGGCCACACTGCTGCAGGCGCCAACGCGTGCAGCCCGGTTTTGAGGAGCAGCCGCCCATCGCGGAGGTGCCGGAAGAGGGCGTAGAGGAGGAGGCGGAGGAAGAGCTGCAGCCGGATAGCCGGCGGCAGCAGGAAGTGGAGGCAGGGGCAGCGGAAGCGGTTGCAGCGGAGGAACAAGCGGCTTTGGGCACTGGCGGCGGTGACGTTGTTGACGCGGCCCTGGTCGCGTCGCTGCGGGCCCAGGTGCAGCAATTACAACAGCAGGTGAGGCTTGTTGGCTTAGCCTTGTTGCAGAATAGGCTGGATTCAGAAGTCAATCTGTTCTACAGGCCATGTGTAGCCAGCTTGCCTGCCCACGTCCTTGCTTGCAGCTGGTGGTGGCGGAGGAGACCGCTCGCGCCGCGGCGGTGGCGGAGTGGGAGGAGCTGGTGGCGTCGGGCCGGGAGGAGCTGGAAGAGGCCCAGCAGCGGGCGGAGCAACTGGAGGAGCAGCTGGCGGCGGCGGGCAAGGAGCTGGCGGCGGCGCAGCGTGAGGCAGTGGCGCTGCGGAAGGAGCTAGCGCAGGAGCGGGCGGCGAGCAAGGTGTGAGGCGTCTTGTTGGGGGGGGGGGCACGCGGACCAGGGCCAGGACTGCCATAGCCCCATTTGCAAGCGTGCAGTTCGTGTCCACATATTCCTTTGTTTGACTCATGCGCGCCGTGCCCCATGCGTGCCATGCCCCGCAGGCGCGCGAGGAAGCGCTTGAGGTGCAGCTTGCGGAGCTGCGGCGGGCAGCTGCGACTGGCTCGTACGGGCAAGGTGCAGCCGCTGCTGGGCAGGCAGCAGAGCCAGCTGCGACTGTGCATGCGGAGGAGCGCCATCCGGACACCGGGCGCCAGCAGGCCGCCGCGGCTGCTGAGCCCCAAGCACAGGCAGCAGCAGCAGCAGCTGATGCGCCAGCGGGCGCCTCGGGGCGCCCGGCGGGCGAGCGCGCGCCGCTTGCGCCGCTGCCGCCAACCAGCGGCAACAAGCAGCAGTCAGGAGGTGGGGCTTCGGCGGCACGGGCGGGGGCTGCTGGCGGCGGCAGCGGCGGGCGGCCTGCAGGCGGCAGGACGCGGAACGCGGCTGCGGCGGCAGCAGCAGCAGTAGCAGCAGTAGCTGACGCTGCAGCGACGTCTGGTGGAGGCGCCTTGCACAGTGCAGGGGCGGCTGGCGCAACGTCCGCAACTGGAACCGCAGGCCCCTCTCGGCAGGTCGGTGCTGGGTGCTGAACCGCTTTCCTAGTCAGGCCGCCTCTGACACGTCATTTATTTGTGCCCACACAATGGCTGATCCTGACCTGTGATACCGTGGATACACTGCGCAGGGCGCAGGGCGCCACGCTGGCAGCGGCAAAGCGGAGGCGGCAGCGGCAGGCCGGCGCAGCAAACGCCGGCGCGGCACCGAGGACGGCGGCGAGGCCGACGGCGAGGCGGCGGGCAAGCAGCTGGAGGAGCAACCGGTGGCCGAGGCGGGCCCGCGGGCGGGCGGCGGCGGGGCTCACGGGCATGCGGAGGCGGGCGAGGAGGCCGGGGCGGTTGGAGCGGGGGGTGGCATGGCCACGGCAGATGCCGGCAAGACACCGGTGGCGGGGCGGACGCGGCGGAAACGCCAGGCTGTTCGGCAGCGGTAGGATGCAGCAGAGTGCGGCGGGCCTTCGCGCGGTCACAGTCTCTATCGTGTTCAAGCTTAATGGCTGGGTGGGTGACTGTAGCATTGGTGGTAGGCGGACAACAAGGACTTCGAGGTTCCACGTGTGACCTGAACTTAAGCCAAGGATGTGGCGCGGTCCAGGTGCTCGCGCCATGCGATCATGCACCTTACTTGTTTCGCACGGAGGCTGACCCACTTCTTGTGATTCGTGCATACCGTCGTGCGTGCAACGGCATCCCCAAAACCAAAATTGCACAAGGGCATCATTGCCTGTGCCATCCTCCAACAGCCCTTCGCTTGTACAGCGTCATAGCAACCTAACATGCGATGCCAAGCGAAGGCAAACCAGCACTGCAGCCTGCCTGCACACAACATCGCGCAGTCCATCACTTGCGCCCGTGCGTGCCACATTACGGCACTGCCGTGGGCCTACTGCTGCTGCTGCTGCTGCTGCTGCTGCCATTGAAGCGCGCCGGCTCAAATGCGTCTAGCACCGGGCTCGGGTTCCGCAGCGGTGAGATGTAGGCGCGGGCTGCCAGGCGGCTGTGCACTCTCAGCGTGTGCTGCCGCAACAGCAGTGTCACTCCACCACTCTCTCTACCGCTCATCAGGCGCACGCCTGCACGCGCGCTCCCTGCCTCAGGATCCATCAGTAGTATACGGTATACGGTACGTGGAGGCATTGAATCAAGTCGTTGAGAGCTAGGGTCAGGCAGGGAAACGAGGGCCTTCTCCCACACATGCAAGACCTGATGATTGCATGCGCCTCCGCCCAGGTGTCACGTCCTCCCCTCAGGAGGAGTGACTTCGCGTGTATCAAGTGCCCTTGTAGTTTTCTTTCCTAGCATCAGGTTCGACGCATCGTGCATTCGAGCGCATGATTGCAACTAGCAAACCACAGTGGGGGGGGACACAAGTCAGCTATGTCGATGTAGCGGGGAATGCGAGGCCTTGCCCGCCTCAATGTTCAGGGCTACTAGACCAGCTCATCGTGACAGAAATGCTTGACGATGGCAGTTCACAAGACGAGCGATATGTGCGGCGCGACCATCTCTGGTGTCCGCACGCTCCGCGGGGGAGTCGTATCGAGGCGTAAGGGCCGGGCGTGTGGGTGTTGCGCGTCGTCGATGGGCGGGCTCGCGACTGGCTTTTTCAGGCAGCGTTTCAGCTGTATTCAATACGCTAATATTTACCAAAAGTCGCTGCCGTTTGCGTTGAGCCCGTGCCGAGACCGACTGGCCTTCTTCGCGCGCATAGCAACTTCCTTTGACACCGCGGCAGCTTGACGCCATGCATACGAGATACGCTGCTAGATCTAGGCGCTTGATGCCGGCTCGATAGGTTAACGAGGAGCTGGAGGCACAGCTGGAGCAAGACTTTGGAAGACATGGACTCCGGACTTGTGCACAAGAGCTCGCACCCCAGCCTGCCGCCCGCGGCCCCGCAGCAGGTAGCTGCAGAGCATAGGGCTGTGGTAGACAGGGTCGCTCACCGTTGATATGCTGCGACTCCCGGTCCTTGGCAGGTCGTCCAGTTCTTGCTTGCAAAGAACTATCACCTGACTGCGCTCGAGCTCCTCGTCGAGGCTCAGGCTGCAGGTCACGGCGATGATGGGGCCTTCCAGGACCTCCAGGTGCGCGTGCTTCTACTGGGGAGGGACAGGAGGAGTGCGGGGGCGTGGTGCGGGTGAGAGGGTGGGTGGGCTTGCGGTTGGGGCGGGTACACACCCGACACACTGGCAACGTTGGTGCCAGCACGAGTCGGGGAAGGGCGACGCGGTGTTTGTTTACCTATACGACATGCGCGCCGTGTGTGTCATGTATTCCTTTGACTAACAACAAATGACTTGTATACACTATGCGCGTGAAACCCCTCGCATCGGGAAGGGGCAGGTGGGGCAGAGGCGCCAAGCGCAACCGACCGGCAACCGCACCTTCATTCGCTGTGTGTAACTTTATGTGCAACAGGCCTTCTTTGCGGACACCGACCGTTTCCCGCCGGATGAGCTCGCCCGCTACCAGCCCGCTAATGGTAAGGGCCGTGTGTGTGTGTATGTGTGTGTGTGTGTGTGTGTGTGTGTGTGTGTGTGTGTATGGGTGTAACAACGGGTTTACAGGCGGCCTGACGAGTCTCGTGATCGAGTACTCGGGACAGCCAGCGACAGCGAGGCATTTAGGCCGCACGCTGCCGCTATCACGCGTCTCCCCTGCCCAGAGCGCAACCAAGCTCTGGAGCCCACCGGGGGGACGCTCCAACCAACCTGGACCACGCCAATAACCTCAGAAGGGTTACTGCTGGTACTACAACGCAGGGCCCAGCGGGTTCACAAAACCTCTAGGCTGGAGGGCCAGCACCGCAGCAACACGAGCACCGGACAGAAGACACACCACACACGACAGCACAGCGACAGATGGCTACGGGGCTGAGTCCAGCGACCCCGCAGCCTTTCACAGCCTCGACAGCAACCTAATCAGCACTCGACGCCAGGGCAGACTATGCCAAAGGGCAGCCACAAACGCGTCGAACTACCAGGCCGGTCTTGGCCGAAAAAAACGCCTGGGGTGCTCCGGCACCCAACCCACCCTCAGCTCCCTTGACCCGAAACCCTGGCGCACACTCCCCTTGACCCTCCCAACCCTTCCTATGTCCGCGGCTCATTGCTATGGCGATTCTTCTACTCGAGAGGGCTGATCCCGGTCACTCCTCCAGCTCCAGCTCCATAGCTTGCGGAAGCGCGCAGAGCAGCATCCCGTCCACCACCGCTAGGATCGGGTGGCTGGCGTCAACACCTTCCCAGCCCTTTCGGGGCACACCGAGTTGCGCGAACTGCAGCAGCCGCGACCAAAAGCTCGATGGGGTTGACGCCTGGCTGCGGCGGCGTCAGCTGCGTGGGCGGGATCTCATCTGGGTCAGCGTCCGCCCCCGCTGCTGCCGCCGCCGCTGCCTCGGTGGGTGCTGCCGCCGCTGCCGCCGCTTGGTCTCCCTGGGCCGCTGCAGCGCGCGTCATCCCGCGCAGCCGCACCCTGCCGTGTTCTATGGCGGCAAGCGCCGCCATCGCCACCACATCCCAAACGCACTGCTGGATGCCCGAGGGCGCCTGCACTAGCCACAGCTGGGCTTGGCTGACGGGCTGGGGCCCCGGGGCGTGCGCGTTGATCTGCGCCACCACTGCCTTTGCCACTGCGCAGCCCCAGAAGTGGTGCTTCCGCGGCGCAGGCGGGGTGGCGGCGGCTGGCCCCGTGGTGGCGCTGCCATGGCCGCACTGCCCACAGCCGTGTGCCCACAGCCGTGTGTGTGTGTGTGTAACAACGGGTTTACAGGCGGCCTGACGAGTCTCGTGATCGAGTACTCGGGACAGCCAGCGCCAGCGAGGCACTGTGTGTGTGTGTGTGTGCGTGTGTGTGTGTGTGTGTAACAACGGGTTTACAGGCGGCCTGACGAGTCTCGTGATCGAGTACTCGGGACAGCCAGCGCCAGCGAGGCACTGTGTGTGTGTGTGTGTGTGTGTGTGTGTGTGTGTGTGTGTGTGTGTGTGTGTGTGTGTGTGTCTGTTGGTGGTGGTGGTGGCTACAGTCGTGCACATTTAGTACACATAGGCCCCCATGCTTGTGCAGAGCACAGCGCTGCTGAGGTCGGGCCCTGATGCGCCTCCCCTCTGCCGCTAGCTGCACAGCGCATGCTGCAAAACGCATGCAGCTCTCACCGTGCGCCTCGCTTTTCCCCGCTTACCTACCTACCTACCTACCTACCTACCTACCTACCTACCTACCTACCTACCTACCTACCTACCTACCTACCTACCTGCTTGCCGTCTGACGTGCCGTGTGCCTGGCGCGCCTACTCGGCCGTACAGCTCTGGACCTGCAGGCTATCGGGCGTGACCGCGAGTCTAAGCTGCAGATGGCCGAGTACGAGCTCAGGCTGGCCAAGGTGCGGCGGAGGAGGAGGGTGCAGGGGAGGGAGGGAGGGGGCCGGGGTGTGGTGGCGGCATTGCGGGGGTCCAGTGGGGACGGGGCCGTGGCGCTTGCGTTTCGAGGTGTTGCTGCAAACGGTGCTGCCGCAGGTCGCGGCGTTTCGGCCCACTGCGGTTCAGGCCCACTGCGGTTCAGGCCCACGCAGGTCGCGGCGTTCAGGCCCACGTTCAGGGCTGCACTGCGGTCCTGTCCTGTTACTCCGCCTTCTTTCTCCCTTCCGCTGGACATCGGCACTTCACAACCATTTGATAAACACCATCCGATGGATGGCTACCCCCCCACACACACTCATCTCTTCTCCTCTGCTCGCTCCCTCGTGATCTCTTAACACTGCTCTCCTACTCTGTCCTCAGGAGGACCTGGCGGAGATGGCTCGGCGGCTGGCCAAGCAGGACCAGGTGGGCGGGTGGGGGCCGGGTGGGGGCAGCGGTGGTGGCAATACCTGCAAGGAAAGGGTGGGCGGCGGCGGTGCCGGTGTTGGTGTTGATGGGCAATGACGCAGTCGCCGTGGAACCCGGTGCCGCGCAGGACGGCCTGGGCCGCGCCGCCTCAGCCGCAAGCACGGGAGCACCGGGTGCGCTGAGTGCATCGAGCTCGCTGGCGCTGGCGGCGGCGCCGGCGCTGGCGGCGGCGGCACCGGCAGGCACCGCGCCGGCGGCGGCGGTGTCCGGGCCGCTGCCGGCCTCTGCGACGGCGGCATGCGCAGCGGGAGCAACGCCTGCGCCCTCTGACCTGCGGGTGAGGGAGCGACTGGCTGGGCGCGGGCTCGACCGGAGAGTCGCACTTACATGAGTTTCTGCCAACCTCAAGCCAACGATCGCCCACGATGCATAGCTCCCATCCCTTCTTCATTGTCAGTACCACCCTTGCTTTCCTCCCAAGGTTTATGGGCAACCCGCCTCGCTCGCTGTCCCTCGCCCCCGCTCCCGCTCTCGTTCTCGCTCCCGCTCCCCCAGGCGCTGCATGCGGCGGTGTACGACCACTTGGTGCGGTGCGGCCTGGTCACCGCCGCCATGAGCCTGGAGGAGGAGTACGGCGGCGCGCTGAGGGGAGCAGCAGCAGCAGGGGCAGCAGGGGCAGCAGCAGGGGCAGGAGGAGGGGCAGGAGGAGGAGCGGGAGGCGCGGGGGGCGCGGGGGGCGGGGCAGCGGCAGCGGACCGGTGGGACCTGTGGGCCTGGTACCAGGCGGCAGCGCGGGAGGCGGTGGCAGCAGCGGAGGCGGACGGCGCCGCGGCCGCGTCGGCGGCGGCAGCTGCGGCGGTTGCGGCGCAAGCCGCGGCGGAGGCTGCGTCGGGGCGCAAGGCGTCGACGCATGCCGGAGACGACGGGGTGGGTGCTGAATCGGATGGGCTGCTCAGGCTGGATGGCGAGGATCTGGATCTGGATCTGGATTTGGATCTAGCAGACGAGGGTGGTGACGAGGAGGACGTCAGCGATGCTGCCGACCCAGATCAGCTGCGGGAGCTGCTGGCAGCCACACGGCGGCGCCTGGCTGCGATGCGCGCACGAGCACGGAGAGCCGTGTCGGCAGCAAAGGCGGCTGCAGCGGCCGCCGCAGTGGCTGCCGCCGCTTCCCCAGGGCCCCCCGGCATTGGCGGCGACGCTGACGGCGGGGCTGCGGCCGCTGTGCCGGCTGGGCAAGTGCCGCTGCCGCCCCTGCAGCAGCCGACGGCGACGCCAGCTGTGTCTCTGCCGGGCGGCCCTGGGGATGTGCTGATGGACCTGCTGGGTGAGCTGGGGACAGGCGCGCGGAAGGGCTGTGCAGGGGCTGTGCCGGGAGAGGGGGGGGGATTACCAGCCCAAACTAAACCAAACCCAATGCATAAGAGCGAGGGGAGGGGGCTGTGCAGGGGCTGTGCCGGGGGGGGGGGCTTTGCAGGGATGGGCGTCCGTTGCGTGCCTGGGTACTCGCTATGAGGTGGTGACCAGGGAGACTGGAAAACGTAAGGTCAGCATGGCGTGGGTGCGGCCAGCAAAGGCGAACTCATCTGGCCAGATTCCTTACCCGGCCCTGCGGCCCTGTCCCGGACCCCGCAGACCTTGGGCGGACATCCCACCCGGCGGCTGCGCCGCCGCCGCCGCCGCCCGCCACCTCGCCGCCACCCATCAGCATCGCGCTCGCCTCCGCCAGCTCCCTGGACTCGCTGGCTGCCGCCGCCGCCGGGGGCGCGCTCACCGCCGCCGGCACCGACGCCGCCTCGGAGGCCGGCGGCGGCGCCGGCAGCGGCGGCGATGGGCGCGCCTCCATTGCCGGCAGCTCCCTCGCCGGGCCGCCGTGGCTGCAGCGGCAGTCGGGCCCCGCCATTGACGCCCGCTACCACGCGGCGCTGGAGGGGCTGCTGGGGGCGGTGGCGGAGCTGCTGCCAAAGCTGGTGCCCAACCTGACGCTCAAGAGCCGGCAGGAAGTGCTGCCGCTGCTGGTGGTGAGGCTCGTGTGCATCATGTTGTTTGTGCATACGAATGAGTCTTTCTTCCAAAACCCTAGCTTTTAGCACGTGGTGGCGCTGACAAGTATCTGGGCCACCGGAATTTAGCGCTGAAAACGCGTAGGGAAGCAGGCCGGGATACGGTGGGCAGTCGCTACAAACAAAGTATGACAGGTGCTTACGTGCGCAGTTGCCATTGCGTCGCGCAAAGACTGGGTACCTGGGTACGGTATGCCTGACGTGTGTGTATCAGGTGGTCTACACCCGGCGGGCTACAACCATATCTCCAGCCCCGCCCTCTCCTGCCCACCCCCCGCTGTCCTGCCCACCGCTCTCCTGCCCACCGCTCTCCTGCCCACCCCCCGCTGTCCTGCCCACCGCTGTGCCGCCCACCGCTGTCCCGCCCGCAGTGCGCCGCCAAGACCTCCCCCGACTGGGCTGTGCGGCGCGCGCTGCTGGCGGCCGTGTTCACCCTGGTGCCGGCGCCTGACCCGCAGCAGCGCCAGGTGGGCTGGGCCGGGGGGCGGGTGGGTGGGTTCGATGGGCGGGCGGGTGGGTGGGTTCGATGGGGTGGCGGGTGGGATGGGCGCCTAGGATATCCGCAAAGTGAGGACCTCTGTGTAGACATGGGTAGACATGGGCGGTCTGCTCAGGCGTATCCGGCCCACGCACCCAGGTGCCCACGTGCTGGCACCCGCACCCCCACCCGCACCCGTATAGGCCATGCTGGACGCCTGCCTGGACCTGTGCCGCACCTTCGGCCCCAGCTGGGCGGCGGCGGAGTTGCTGCAGCTGTGTGTCAAGCAGGTGCGTGCGCAGCTGCGTGCATGGCTGCACAACATGCCTACGGTACATGCGAGTGTGCCTGCCGGCGCCATCAGAGCAACGGCCGCACGCATACCCGCCCCAGAACCCGTGTATGCTCACATCGCCCCACCCCGGCCCGCGTCATTAACTTGAATGCATGGAACCCCGCGCCACCCCATCCCGCCCCGCCCCGCCCCGCCCCACCCACCTCCCGCCCGCAGGCCAACAGCCCCTCCGCGGAGCGCCGGGCGCTGGTGGCGGAGGCGCTGGGCGGCGCGGTGGGCGTGGTGGACGCGGGCACGCAGGCGCACGTGCTGCTCACGCAGCTGTCGCAGCTGGCCAAAGACCGCCTGGAGCAGGTGGGTGTGGGGTGTGTGGGTGTGGGTGTGGGTGTGTGGGTGTGGGTGTGGGTGTGGGTGTGGGGTGTGTGGGTGTGGGTGTGGGGTGTGGGTGTGGGTGTGGGTGTGGGTGTGGGTGTGGGTGTGGGTGTGGGTGTGGGGGGTGGGGGTGGGTGTGGGTGTGGGTGTGGGTGTGGGTGTGGGTGTGGGGTGTGTGGGTGTGGGGTGTGGGTGTGGGGGGTGGGGTAGTTCATTCCAGAAACCAGAAGGGGAGTGGGTGTGTGGCTGCTGGCTGCTGGCTGCTGGGCGAGCGCGAGAGAGGGTGCATGGTGCACTTGGGGCGTGAGGGGGCGTGGGGGGGGGCGACGTGTGTTTGTCTGTGCCACGGCTCCCGCCGCCTCGTGTTTCGCCGCCCCTCCTGTCCTCGGCCACGGCTTCTCCTATCCTCACCGATCCTTTCCTGTCCTCAGCCGCAGCCACTCCGTCCTCTCCTGTCCATTGCCACGTCCCTCACATCCCTCTCTCTCTCCATCTATCGTCTCTTCGCTCGCTCTTCCTCTCTCCCTCTCATCTCTCCTCCATCTCTCGCTCCGATCGCTCCTCTCTCTCTCTCCTCTCTCTCTCTCTCTCTCTCCATCTCCCCCATCTCCTCTCTCTCTCTCCTCCTCTCTCTATCTCTCTCCCTCTCATCTCTCTCCCTTCTCTCTCCTCCTCTCTCTCTCTCTCTCTCTCTCCTCTCTCTCTCTCTCTCTCTCTCTCTCTCTCCTCTCTCTCTCTCTCTCTCTCTCCTCTCTCTCTCTCTCTCCTCTCTCTCTCTCTCTCTCTCTCTCTCTCTCTCTCCTCTCTGTCTCTCTCTCTCTCTCTCTCTCTCTCTCTCTCTCTCTCTCTCTCTCTCTCTCTCTCTCTCTCTCTCTCTCTCTCTCTCACTCTCACACACACACACACACACACACACACACATCCGAACGCGGCGCACTGTTTGCTTGTCGCATGACGCACGCACAGTGTCGACCCTTTCCCTTGTGCTTTTCTAACACACACACACACACACACACACACACACTTCCTCTCCTTGTGCTTTCCTAACACACACACAGGTGCGCGAGGCCGCCTGCCTGAGCCTGGCGCGCCTGGTGCCGCACCTGCCGCTGTCGCGCTCCTACTACTCCCCGCTGGAGGCGCTGCTGCTGGCGGCCGCCACCGACCCCGCGGAGCCGGTGGCCGCCGCCGCGCTGACGCACCTGGTGCCCGCGCTGCTGGCGTGGCAGGGGCACCCGCCCGCGGCGCTAGGCGCGGCGGAGCCGGCGGCGGCGGCGGCGGCGGCGGCGGCGGCGGTCAAGCCGCGGGCGCCGTCGGGCGGGCCGCTTGGGTCGCTGGGGTCGCTGCTCGGCCCGGCGGTCATCAGCTGGCGGGGCGCGGCGCTGGATCCGAGCTCGGGATCGGGCTCGGATCCGGAGCTGCTGGTGTCTTCCTGCCTGGCGCGGGTGCTGGCGGAGGTGTCGCAACACGTGCGGGCCATCGCGGAGCAGCAGCAGCAGAAGGCGGCGGCGGCGGTGTCGGCGGACGCCGCGGTCGCCGCCGCTGCGCCGGCGTCGGGAGGAGGTGGCGGGAGTAGCGGCTTTGCGGGCGCTATCCTGCGATACGCCAGCTCCGCCGGCGCCAGCGGCGCCGCCAGCGGCCAGCCCGCAGCCCCCTCCGCCGCCGCATCTGAGGGTGGAGCCGCTCCCGCGGCGGTTCACCTCCCCACGCACACGCACAGCCACAGCCACGGCCACGGCCACACCGGCAGTGGCCTAGGCGGCGCCGCCGCTAGCGCCGCGCTGGCGGCGACCGGCCCGGTGTCGTTCGGCGGCGGCCGCGGGCAGCCACCACGTGTGTTCCCCAGCGCGGCGCACCTGGCGCTGAACCAGCTGCTGGCGCTGTACGTGGCGCTGGCGCCCGCACTGCGCAGCGCGGCGGTGGGTCCGTGGGGCTGTGGGTCCGTGGGGCAGTGGGTCCGTGGGGCAGTGGGTCCGTGGGGCTGTGGGTCCGTGGGGCTGTGGGTCCGTGGGGCTGTGGGTCCGTGGGGCTGTGGGTCCGTGGGGCTGTGGGTCCGTGGGGCGGTGGGTCCGTGGGGCGGTGGTTCCGTGGGGCTGTGGGTCCGTGGGGCTGTGGGTCCGTGGGGCTGTGGGTCCGTGGGGCTGTGGGTCCGTGGGGCTGTGGGTCCGTGGGGCTGTGGGTCCGTGGGGCGGTGGTTCCGTGGGGCTGGCGGACAGATGTCTGCTGCACTCTGCACTCCAACCCACGTGTCCGAATACCATGCCGCCATAAGTCACACGTTGCCGTTTCTCCCTCCGCCGCACTGTTTGCTTGCTGCTGTGTGCGTGACGGACGCAGGTGCGCTCCCGACCTGCGTGGGCTTGCCCGGGCGACCCTCCCAGCAGCACACCTGCCTCCGCAGCACAACCCCACCAGCACCAGCACCCGCACCAGCACCCACATGGTCTCCAGAACAACCACCACCACCACACCCGCTCCGCGGTGGCCGGCCGCCACCAGCGCTCAGGCAGCACCGTGGACCTGTCCGGTGCCGGTGCAGGGGACGGCGCAGGGGACGGCGCAGGGGACGGCGGCGCCGCAGCTTCTGCAAGCGCCACTCGCACCCTGTCGCCCGGGCACCGGCGGACGGCGTCCCACCCGCTGCCGGGCGTTGCCGCGCCGCACCCGCACGACCTGACCGCGCCCTCCCCGCAGCCTCCGGCGGCCGCCACCAAGGCCACCACTCCGCTGGTTAAGCACGGCGGCAGCGCTGCTGCTGCGGCGGCGGCGGCGGCGGTGGCGGTCGCTGGTGCGGGTGCGCCGGAGGCGGAGCCCCGAGGTTTGGAGGACAGCAGCGACGAGGAGGCGGAGGCTCGGCGGCTGGATGCGGCGCAGAGGGAACTCGAGGCAGATGACGCGTCGCTGGGGCTGTGGGCGGGTCACAAGCAGCACGCTAGCTGGAAGACGCTGGAGTGGGTAGTGCAGGTGAGGAGGAGGAAGCTAGCTGGCGGTGGCGCCACCGGACCTGCGTGGTCTATCTGACTTGAATTCTAAATTTCAGCGGTACTCATACAGTCTATTCCTTGACCGTGACTCTCACTGCCGCCTGCTGCAATCCACTAGTCCCACCCCGCCCCGCCCCGCCCCGGCCCGGCCCGCCTCCCTCAGCACGTGGTGCCCGAGATTCTGACGCTGGTGTGTGTGGTGGGCCCGGCTGCACCCGAGGCGGCCGAGGTGCGGCGCGCCGCCGCCAACGCAGTCACCGCCACCTGCACGTCGCTCGGTGAGCGCGAGCGCGGGCTGGACAGGGAAACGCAGGAAGCCCACGCAGCTGTCTGCGGCCTTGTCACGGTGGTTGAGCCGTGGCCGCTGCCGGCTTTCGTCTACACGCATATGCTTGCTGGTGCTATCCGCTTTTCAAAATGCACGCATTGCTGGTGCTATCCGCTTCTCGCAATGCCCCACAGGCGTGCCCTTCACCCGCACCGCCATGCTGCCCATATTCCTGGCCGCCTCCGGCACCGGCGCCGCCGCCGGCACCGTGCCCGTGCCGCCCCCGCCCGCCGTGCCGGGGACAGCACCGGGTGGCAGCGGCGGCGGCGGCGGTGGCAGCGGTGGCGGCCCCGCCCCGTCCGGCACGGCCGCAGTGCCCACCGCGGACCCCTTCATTCCGCCCGTGGCTGTGGCGGACATGTGCGCCGCCGCGCAGCCGCGCTCTCCCGAGGCCCTGCGCACCGCCAGGTATAGCTAGGCGGCACGGGGGGGGGGGGGCGCGGGGGTGGTACGGGAGGCGCAGGGCGCCGTGCCCTGGCTAAGGATGGATTCGGGGTACGGGATACGGCAAAAGACCAGGACCGCCTGGCCTGACGCCGGAGTCCTCGCTCGCCCCCCCCCCCTGTTCCTCTGCTGCTCTCACCGCTGCGCTGCTGTCGCCACCGCTGCCGCCTGCCGCCTGTCGCCTGGCGCGCAGGCAGTGCGTGCTGCCGGTGCTGCTGGCCTGTGTGCTGCCCGCCGCCGGGCGGCCCGCCGCCGTCGGGGGGCTGCTGCGGCCGCACCTGGGCGAGCTGTTCGGCTCGGCGCACGAGCTGCGGCACCGCTGGCTGCTGGACGCCCTGCCGGTGCGTGATGGGTGCGGCACATCTCGGTGTGTGTGTGTGTGCGTGTGTGCGTGCGTGTGTGTGTGTGCGTGCGTGTGTGTGTGTGTGTGTGTGTGTGCTGGTGGTGGTGGTGGTCGCGTGAGCTGTGAGCTGCAGGAGGGCGTCGAGCAGGACGAACGGGACGGGGCTGGGCGCTGGCAACTCTTGCTTGCAGGGGGCGCCAGTGGCGATGAGTGTCGCGCTCTTTCTCCGCAACATGCTCACCACTATAACCTCAGCTCGTGTTGCCTCGCCGCTTTGCTCTGCCCCCCGGACCGCCTGCCCCCCTCCCCATCTTCTGGTCATCGGTACGCCTTCTGTGTCGCAACGTCTGTCTGCATCTCCCCCGTCATTAATTACCGTAAACATGCATGGCACCCCCCCGCCCCCACCTCCGCCCCGCTGCAGGACTTCACCGCCGCGCTCACGTTCACGTGCAGCTTGCGGCCCGAGCTACAGCCCGAGGTGCTGGGCCTGTTTGAGGACCTGCTGTCCGGGCGCAGCAGCAGCAGTAGCAGCAGCAGTAGCAATGGCATGCTGCACGGCAGTAGCAGCGCGGCAGCACTGGAGCGCAGCGGCGGCGGCGACGGCGGGGCGGCGGAGGGGCCGGTGCCGGCGTCTGCGCCGGCGTCCGTGTCCGGGGCAGCGTCGGGGCCGGCCCCGCGGCGGTCAGGGGAGAGCTTTGCGGCGCCGGGGACAAGCGGTGGCGGCGGCGGCGGCGGCGGCGGCGGCGGCGGGCCGCCGGCAATACCGGCAAGCGCGGGGCCGGCAAGCACCGCCTCGGGGATTTGCTGCGTGGCGGTCGCCCGGTGAGTGCCCGCCCTCACCGCCCCCTATCTGTCTCGGTGCGCACCGCGACGCTCTTTATTATATTTTGGTGCAGCATCCCACACAGCACACAGCGACTGTCGTTTCGTCTGCTTGACGTCCTGTTCCCTGCACCACCACCCTCTCTCTCTCTCTCTCTCTCTCTCTCTTGAATCCCGCACCCACCACCGCCGCCACCGCCCGCGCCCCCCCCCTCATCACCAAGACCGCTGCACCAACCAACCCCCCCTCCTCCCCACCTGGGCCCCTCCCTCCTCCCCGCCCCTCGCCAGCTCGCTGGTGCCTCTGGCCAGCCTGGAGGTGGCCTCCCGCCGCCTGCTGCCCGGCCTCATGGCGCTGCTGAGCCTGGGCGAGCCGCAGCTGCAGCGCGCCTGCGTGGGCGTGCTGGCGGAGCTGGGGCTGAGGTATCGCGGGGAGGCGCCCGGAAGCAGCAGGGTGTGCGAGCAGGTAGGCAGGCGAAAGCCGGGGCGGTACGAGGTGGTGCGGGGTGCGGTTGATTGGTTTCACGATTAGGTAGTGCGTGGCGCAGCAGAGCGCAGGACAGCAGGCGGCAGGGTAGCCCCGGCTCGCGAGCTCGCCTAGCAACACAACGCTAGGGCGTTGGCCATGATGTGGGTCCGAGATACCGTATGCGCACCTCCATCCAGTCTAAAGCCAGCAACAAAAAACACAATTAGAGGGGATAGCGCGCGACGGATTCCTTCCTGCCCGTTGTCCCTGCCCGGTCTCCCACGCACGTGGTGGTCAGGTCCTGGCGGTGTACGACAGCCTGCTGGAGCAGGGCCCGCACGTTGTACAGCTAGAGGTGGTAGCCGCCGGCACCACCCTGGCGGCGGCGGCGGCGCACTCGGCGGCTGTGTCGGCGGCGGCGGCGGCGCAGGTCGAGTGGCTGCTGATGGCTGTGCAGTCGCTGGCGTCGCGGCTGGCGGCGGCGGCGGCAGCGGCGGCGGCTTCGAGTGGCGGCGGCGGAGGAGCGGCGTCGACTGGGTCGACGTCGGGCGCGGCGGGGGTGCTGGGGGGCGTGGAGCACCAGCGGGCACTGGCGGCGGCGCTGCTGGCGGCGGTGCGCACGCTGGCGCCGCACGACCTGCGCCTGCCGCGGCTCCAGGTGCGGGCGAGTGTGTCCGGGTCCGGGTCCGGGCCCGGGTCCGGGTCCGGGTCCGGGACGGCGGGTCACACGGGCTGGCCTGACGCTGCGCTGGCTCCATTGCGCTGCTGCCGACGTCTGCCTCTCTCCCTGCTACCTGTGCCTGCTGACGTGTACATCTGCCCCCCACCCTTCACAAAATCAGGAAATACCATCCATGGATGACTGAAACATCCCCCCATCTCCCCCCCGCCCCATCTGCCCTGCAGGCCACCATGGGCACGGCACTGGATGCGCTGTCCCGCTGCAAGGCGCTGCTGCCGGAGCCGGCGCAGCAGGCCACCCTGTCCGCCCTCATCAAGGACCGCCAGGCTTCCGGACACGCAGCCTCCATCTCCTCCACCACCACAACGACCGCTGCAGCACCTGCTGCTGCCGCGGCGGCCGCGGCTGCTAGCAGCGCCGCCGCCGGGGCCCCTGGCGTGCCCTCTGCCGCGGGGGCCTCCGGCTCTAGCTCTGGGGCGGCCTCGCAGCCGGCAGCGCCACCCAGTGCGGGCCTCCACGCCACCACGCCGCTCCGGCCATCGGCAGGAGCGGCAGCAGCGGCGGCGGCGCCCATGACCTCACCCCTGCACGGCGTAGGCAGCAACGCCGTGTCGCTCGTGGGGTCGGCCGCCGCGGCAGCGGGGGGTGCGGCGGCCACGGCAGCGGGAGCGGGAGCGGCCGCGGGAGATCACGGTGTGGAGCCGCCTACAGAAGGCTCGTTGCGCAGTCGCTTCGACGCCTTCAAGCAGCGGCTGTTGAAACGTAAGGACGAGGCGCCGGCGCCGGCCGCAGGGGCCACCGGCAGCAGCAACCGGGCGCTCAAGGAGATGAACTTCTTTTCAGACGATGAAGGGGAGATGTAGATGGCGGTAGTGCTCATGTCATGGGCGTGGCTGCGGGGTGAAGAACGGGATGCCGTCTACGTGCTGTGAGCTTGGGTTACTGGGCACGCGTGGCCATGAATGCATGTGGTTTTGTTGGTGGGGTGGGGCATCTGAGTGAGGCTAGCTAGGCAGGCGGCAGGATGGCCCCTGCCGCGACATGAAGGCGGCGGTGCGCCGACTGCTGTAATGCACACCCCATGCTGGTGTCACGCTGCCGAGCCGCTCTATTCCGTGGGCGGGCATGGGCGACCCGCTATGGAACTATGGCTGCATGCCGTATTCGTACGGCAGGGCCCCTGACCTATCTAGCTTGCGTGCCATGCCACGCCTCGTGATGCCTTGCGGGCAGCTGTGACGTATGCCCCGCTGCATTGCAATGTAATGAGCGCATTGGGAGCCACATTGGCAGCGCCAGGAAGCAAAAGCTAGCTAACTTCTTTTTGGCAGGGCATTTTGGGAAGCGCGTGAATAACCCTGGTCCCCCCCTGTGGTTTGCTAGTTGCAATCATGCGCTCGAATGCACGATGCGTCGAACCTGATGCTAGGAAAGAAAACTACAAGGGCACTTGATACACGCGAAGTCACTCCTCCTGAGGGGAGGACGTGACACCTGACGTGACACGACAGCCGGCATCTGCCGATGGTCGACCATGCAGCGCAACGCTATATATGTGCCCCTTGCGAGCTCCGGCCAAGAACGTTGATCAACCAAAGTTAGCTAGGCGCTATAAGGGTCACCCCGGCCCGGGCCTTTGGTTCACGAGACAGGACAGGACAGGAAGGCACGAAAAGTGCGCACCATCTTGTAACCGCACACACACATCATATATTTCAGCCCTTCAAGCACATGTATGCTACTCCTGCCATATTCTTTGTCACACCAGCGCACATACAGCACTCTTAATTGACCGCCGCACGTATTTAACGCCCACGCGCCTGTTGCTTTTCCGGAGACCAGTGGTCGCGCGCTCAGCTCTACAGTCGGATTCAATGCTATCGCTCACCTGCTCGCGAGCGCCACGAATGGCTGCCAGAAGTTCGACCGTCAGGCGTGGCGCAGCGGCGAAGACAGTCGGCTTCGGCATCCGCTCGGCATCCAAGCTCGCTGGCAAAGTTCTCGTGCACGCCGCGCCGGCAGTCCCACCTCCATTCTTTCCGCGAGCGCAGCTGGATACGTCAAGGATCAAGCAGGTGGGGGCGAAAAGTGCTGCCGCTCTCATCTTCATTCGGTGCGTGCCATGACGCGACATGTGATGTGCTCACGTTTGCATTCCGCTCTACTGCAGCAACCACCACCTGTCAGCTCCCGGCAGGAGCCGCTAGGAACCGTGTCAGATAACACGCAGCCGTTCGATGCAGTCAACAGGTCCAGCGCAGGTCAGGGTGCTGGTGCGGAAACGTCCCCGGCACCTGCACCGCCGCCCACTGTCGCGCTGCAGCAGCAGCAGCAGCAGCAGGGGACTGCGCTCCTGCACAGCCTCCAGGCCAAGAGGCCGGCTCCACAGCACGAGACAGACAAGCTGCTGGCTCCATCCCCACAGCCGTCCACCGGTGGTATCTTCACCGATGCTCCTGCTGACGACGCCCCGGGCGCCGCCAACTCGCCTGCGCCAGCCCCTGCGCCCCAAGCACCAGCAGGCGCAACCGTGGCCGCTCATCAGGTGCCGCCGGTAATACTCTCATTCCCACTCTTGCGCCGCCGCGCTGTCGACATGCCGCCAAAGGCCGCCAACCCAGACGCAGGGCCGCGGGCGCTACGTGCGCAGCACGTGCTGCGCCTGACCCACGGGACCCGCCGGCACCTGCTGGGCCGCGCGACGCTGCGCACCTTCTTCCCCGAGGCCGCCGAGGCGGTGACGGCGCGGCGGTGCGGCAGCGAGCCCGTCCTGCTGCACCGGCTGCTGGCGGACGGCACCACGCTGGTGTCCTACCACGTGCTACTGTCCTACTCGCCCTCCAAGGGCGGCAAAGACGTGAGTGTGCGCCGTGCGCGCCACACAGGGTCCCATGCGCCCATCCATAGCCGCGTCTGCTCCGGCGCGCGCACTGGAGTCTCCCGTTACCTAAGCGCCTCATCACGTGCGCAGTTAGTCTAGTTAGTCCCCGAATTTCGAAGGCCACCACTGACGCCTCTATGCTATGCTGCTTCCCTACATACAGGTGCGGCTGCTGGGCCTGACTCGCATGATGCAAGACATGGGGCTGCAGCCGGGCGCGTGTGTGCGTCTGTCCTGGGGCCCGCAAATGCAAATGGCGGATGTGGCCGCTGTTCCGGCAGCTGCCGGCGGGCAGGGCCAACGCGTGGTCATGGTGGAGCGTGTCGAGGAGTAGATGTTAAAGGACAGTCTAGATAGCACAAGAGATGTCGGCCTGAGCAGCGTCATTTGTTGCTGTCTACGCATGCCATGGCGATGGCTAAGTACGTGTGGCCGGAGGCGGCGGCAATTACAGGCAAAGTATGGGATAGCTTGATTTGACTGAACACATTATGGGGGTAGTAGCGCGGGGTAGTAGTGCCGACGGACAGGCGCACGGCTGGGTCTAGGACCAAATGCGATTGCTGCGATTGCTGCCACCCTATCTCAACGTCTCCTGGAACATTGAACCAGCAGCTCTGCCCAGGTTGCGACCATGCGATCGGGTATGTCTTGTAGTTCAACAGTGCACGGCACGCGCACCCCTGGTGCAAACAGCATTTGCCCGTCTTACTGACATGGGCTCGGTTCGGTGTAATGCATATAATGCATATGTTGCTGACGTGCATCTCACAAGCGCGCCTCTCGAACCAGCTGGCGACCCAGGCTGGGCGGGCGCACTGCCGCACCGCCCTTGGACTTGTTGGTGCTGGTGCTCTTAGAGCTCAGCGAGGTGGCGGCGGTGCTGGTGGGCGCACCCGAAGTGCTTGTGCCGGGACGGCTGCTGCCACCGCCCCCCACCAGCCGCCCTGCCGGCGCCGTCATGACCTTGGGGTTGCGCGGCGCATGCTCCGGCGCCGCCTGCACCGCCACCGACGGCCGGACCACCGCCGCTGCCGCCGCCGCCTCCCGCCCTGCCGCCGCCGCCGCATCCAAAGCCCCTGCGCCCGCCACCAGCTCCGTACCGCCCACCACGAGGCCGCCGCCGGCCCCGCCCGCCCGGCGGCCCATGTACGCCGCCGCGCGTGCGAGCGCGGCCTCGCGGGGCGACAGCCCCACCACCGAGGGCCCGCCGGGGCCGCCCATCTCCAGCCGCCGCCGAGCGCGAGCAACTGGCACGCCCAGCGGGCCCTGCGTCATGGCCGGCGGGCCACCCAGCCCCTCGGCCGTGCGCCCCTCCATGGCCGCCATCTGCAGCGCCGCGCGCCCAGCCACCCGCTGAGCCGCGGCCGCAGCCTCCGCCTCCGCTGCGGTGTGCGGGATGGGCGGCGGCGGCGCGGGCGGCTCGAGGACGTGCACCTCCACCGCCGGCCCGGCGGCGCGCTGCGCCTGCAGCCCCGCCACGTACCGCTCCTGCTGCGCGTGCGTGACCGGCCGCTGGAAGGGGAAGCCGCCCGAGGTGTCCGACACGCCCTGGCGCGCCGGGCGCTGCTGCTGCTGCTGCTGCTGCTGCTGCTGCTGCTGTGGTGCCTGGATGCCCTTGGAACGTTGCCGCCCCGCTGACGCGGCCCGCTGCTGCCCCGCCGCCGCCGCCGCTGGCCGCTGTCGGCCGGGCCCCACAACGTCGCCCACAGCGATCCCTTCCTCCGCAAAAGCAACACCACCACCACCACCTCCCGGCACGCCCCGTGCAAGGATCATGGCCTCCCACTCGCCGCCCGCCGGCGGGCCCCCCGCATACAGGTAGCGCTGCTGCAGCATGTCTTGCCGCAACAGCGCCATCGCCCGGTCCACCGCCGCATCGCGCGCGTCCGCCCTGGCCGGCCCTGCGGCACCTGCCGCCGAGCCCTGCCGGCCTGCCGCCGCCCGGGCACCTCGCTGCTGGCGCTCACGCGATGCGGAGCGGCCGACACCCCGCGCCCCCTGACCCGCCACCGCCATGTCTGCCGGCTGCTGCTGCGCCGCAGCAGGTGGTGGTGCTGCGGCTGCTGCCGGCTGGCGGGGCGGGTAGTGGGGGTACGAGGTGCCTGCGGAGCCGCCGGACTCACGAGGCGGCGGCGGCGGCGGCATGACGGGCGCCGCAGGTGCGCCGCGGGGCGGCGGCACCATGGCGCCTCCCGGGCCCGACACCGTTGGCTCCACCTGCCTTACCCGGCCACCGTAGGTCATGTCCATGGAGTCCCTGCAGCACAGAAACACACCAACACAAACCTCGTCGGTCAGCCCCTGACCCATCCTGAACACACGGCAGAACCCCTGCCAGGCGTGTCGCAAAGCGTGCAGCTGCCTCTTCCTTCCCCGCTCAAGCCGCCTGCTGTGGGCTGCGGCATGACCTGGCCCCCGTGGCCCAGGCCCCCACCTGAACATGGTGTCGGACGTGAACGTGACCTTGCGCCCCGGCCGCCCGGGCGACACGGTGGGCGACATGGTGGGCGCGTGCGGGTCACCGAAGTCAGTGGTCAGGTAGGCGCCGTCGCGCTCGCCCACGGCGCGCGGCCGCGAGATGACCTGTGGTGATGATGCATGCATGCATGGCGACAGTGACGACGTGAGGCGCATCAGAGGATTACATGGTGGTGGCAGGTGCGACGCAGCGTCCTCGCCGGCAGAGGTGGTGGCTAGGGCACAGTGGCAGGGCCCAAGTCTACGGCTGGCGGCGGCTGTTTGTGTGGGCATGCGGAACCCACCGTTCCAAGCGGGTTGGGGAAGGGCTTGCTGTCGTTGTAGAAGCCCGGTCCGGGCACGGGGTCGGGAGTGGGCGAGGCGTGCCTCGGCCGCAGAGTCCAGGCGGGGCCGGAGTGCAGGTCACGGTTGTCGTCGTAGTCGCCTGGTGGGGGGGGGGCGGGCGGGATGGGGCCAGGTGGGCAGGCAGGTGGGCAGGCAGGTGGGCAGGCAGGTGGGCAGGCAGGTGGGCAGGCAGGTGGGCAGGCAGGTAGCGGCGAGGAGTCAAAAAGGGGCTGGGGTCCGATGAAAGCGAGCAATCCTGCTGAGAGCGCAATGCGCGCTGTGAGCTAGGAGAGCGCAATGCGTGCTGCTGCAGGTGTGCAGGCTGTGAGCTAGGAGCGCAAGCGACGGCTGCTGGTCAGGCAGCACGGTGGGCAGCAGTAGGCGGCTCACCAGGCCCCACGTCCGGCCGGTCCGGTGAGAGGCCCGCCGTGCGCGGCCCCAGCGTCCAGGCCGGGCCCGCGGGCGGCGGCATCTTGAAGTACTGCCCCGGGTCCGGCCCAGTGCGCTTCCTGCGGCGCCTGCATCCCAACAGGTTTTTGGGGGCGCAACAATCGGACAACGGGCATCCTCTTGATGACAGCGTCCTAGGTAGCCACATGCAATCTTTAGCCCCATCAGAGCAGTGCGGCCCGGGCGCCATGCCCCCACTCCCCACCTGCTTTTGAACTTGGCGCCCATGGTGTACGCGGGCCCGCTGGGTAAGCCGGGGCTGTAGTACTCGCCCGGGCCCAGGCCGTTGGAGTCGGGGGCGGGGTCTGGCACGCGCTGGCCCAGAGACCAGGCGGGCCCGGATGGGCCGCTGCAAAGCACACACCGAGAGATGAAAGGTAATAGAGATAAGCGCAGAGGTGAAAAATAATAGGGATAAGCGCAGAGGTGAAAGGTAATAGGGATAAGCGCAGAGTTGAAAGGTAATAGGGATAAGCGCAGAGATGAAAGGTAATAGGAATAAGGGCCTCGCAGCGCGGCCAGAGCCGTCAGTGGTGGTGGTGGCGGCGGGGCTGGGGCTGCTAATAGCGGTGCTCACCCGCCAGGGCTGCCGTACTCCCCAGGCGCGGGCGTGGCGTCGGGCGCCGGGTCCGCGAACCTGGGCGCAATGGTGTAGGCGGGGCCGTCGGGCCGAACCGGCGGCGCGTAGGCGCCCGGGCCCGGCTCGTCCTCCGTGCCGCCGCTGGGCGAGGCGGGGTAGCGCGGCGCGATGGTGAAGGCGGGGCCGGTGGGGCCGCTGGGCGCCACGTAGTCGCCCGGGCCGGGCAGGTCGGCGGGCGGGCGTGGCTGGTAGCGCGGGCGCATGGTGTAGGCGGGGCCGGAGCGGCCCATGGGGTCGGGGTCGGGGTTGCCGTAGAAGCCGGGCCCGGGGATGTCGGGGTCGTCCACAATGTCGTACACCTTGCACTCCTCGTGCCTGTGTGTTAGAAAAGCACAAGGGAAAGGGTCTCGTGCCTGTGTATATGTGTGTGTGTGTGTGGTTTGTTGTGTGTGCGTGCGTGCGTGCCAGTTGGGGTGTGTAAGTTGAAGAAGCAAGAGGGAAGTGGGTTGGGTAAGTCCATGTATGCGCCAACTGGTGAGGAGGTGTGGGCAATGAAGGGTGGGAGGAGCCCCACGTTTGGAGGTTCGTGGGTGTGGGTTGCATGTTGTCCCAGCAGTTCACGAGGCAGCTTGAATGGCGCCATGTGGAGCATGCCGTCGCACGCACGTCCTCGGTTTTCACGAGGCAGGAAGGCACGAGAAGTGCGCACCTCCTTGTAACCACACACACACACACACACACACACACAGTAATGCCGCCGCGCGCACCTGCCCTTGATCGTGTAGGCGGGGCCAGTGGGTCCCGCCAGGCGCTGGTAGTCGGCGGGGCCGGGCGAGGGCGGGCGCTCGGGGGACGGTGGTCGCAGCCGCATGGTGTATGCGGGGCCGGAGGGCGGCGCGGGTGAGGCGTACTCGCCCGGGCCAGGGTTCGCCTGCATGCGCGGCATGTGCATGCGTGTGACACGTGTTGCGATCTGCCGCTGCCCCTCAACCTGCCGCATGCCACCATGACAACTTACAAGCCCCAACCACCCAACTATCCAAGCCCCCGGCCCTGCCGCCCACCCACGCGCACCTCGTTCCGCGGCTCGGGCGGCCTCGGCCGCATGGTGTAGGCGGGCCCGGTGGGCGAGGCAGGCAGGTCGTACTCGCCGGGGGCGGGCCGGCCCTCGTCCGCATCGCGCGGGTCGGGCGGCCGTGTACCCATGGTCCAGGCGGGGCCGCGGTCCTCGTCGCGCTGCTCGTACTCGCCGGGGCCGGGCGAAGGCGGGCGCTCGGGCTCGCGCGGGCGGCCGCGCAGCGTGTAGGCAGGGCCGTCCGGCAGCGGCTTCTCCGGGTCGTAGGCGCCTGCGTGGCGGTGGGCAGGCGGTGCGGCCGCGGGCCGCGTGGGAACGAAGGGCGTCGTTTGTGCTTAAGGATGTGGTGAGAGTGGGCGGAATGGCGGCTGCGGGCAAATGGCCATGTGTGCGAAATGGCCATGCATGCAAGTGCACCCGTCGGCATGCTTCGCAGCTGCAGCCGTGGCTAGGCACGTGCACGTCAGGCGCCCAACAAGGCGCTCCCGCACCTGGTCCAACCAGGGGCAGCTCCGGGGCCGGCTCCGCTGGCTTGCCGCGCATGGTGTAGGCCGGGCCGCTGGGGCTAGCGGGGCGGCTGTACTCGCCTGCAGGGTGCCGCCACCATGGTGCTTACAAACAACATCATTCAAGCGGCGCTAGCATAACTACGGTAACTACGATAACCACGCATCCGCGGCTTGTTGGGGCTGCCAGACTGCAGTGCGCATGCATCCAGCCGCTGCACTGCTGCCTCAGCCAGGACGTGCACCTCCTCAGCCCTCACCGGGTCCGGGCGAGTCAGGCGCAGCGCGCTCATGAGGCTTGCCGCCAATGGTGAAGGCGGGGCCCGTGGGCGCTGGCGAGGCCACGTCGTACTCGCCGGGGCCGGGGCTGTGGGCGGTGGGAGACTCGGGGTCCGGCGGCGCGGGGCGGCCAGCCATGGTGAAGGCTGGGCCACGCGGCGGCGCCGGCGAAGAGTACTGCCCAGGGCCTGCAGTGCGGGTAAAGACAGCAACAGTGCAACATCAGCAGAGGGTGCCTTCCCCTGCAATTCCATGCATGACATAGTACAATGACCGTCACACGCCACGCACGCACAAGGGACAAGGCGCCCGGACGTATACAATGGCACCGGGCCTACTCCCTTGCTTTCCATTAAGGCAGCTCCGCCCCAACACCACAGCACGCACGCATGCACGCATACACGCACACGCACACACACACACTCTCTCCGTTTCCGTTTACCAAAACGCACACACACACGCACGCACACACACACACACACACATGCACGCACACGCACGCACACACACGCACGCACACACACACACATGCACGCACACGCACGCACACGCACGCACGCACACACACACACACACACACACACACACACACACACACACACACACACACACACACACACACACACGCACCGGGCGACAGCGGCACACGCTCCTCCAGCGGCCGGCCGCGCATGGTGTAGGCGGGGCCGCTCGGCGAGCAGGGGCCGCCCGCCGCCGCCGCCGCCGCGCCCTCGGTGTGGTAGTCGCCCGGCGCGGGCAGGTCCTGGCGCGGGTCGCGCTCCACGGGCCGCCCAGCCATGGTGAAGGCCGGGCCGGGCGCCAGCGCCGGGTCCTGCGGCTGGTACGCACCCGGGCCCGGCGAGTCGGGCGCCTCTGCGGTAATGAACACGGGGAGGAGGCCGTGAGGTTTGAGGGAGGCAGAGAGCACCCGAGGGCTACGGTATGACTCGCACGGTGGCTGAGGTTACGTATGGTCGAAGTTGAATGAGGGGCGTGACGCAACGCATCGCGTGGCATTGCATCGCATCGCATCGCATGGCAATGCAGGTGTTGCTCACCGCGGTCCAGCGGGCGTGTGGCCATGGTGTAGGCGGGGCCGGTGGGCGAGCCCACTTCCTCGGGCCGGTACGCGCCGGGGCCGGGGCTGGCGGGCGGCGAGCGCTCCGCCAGCCGGCCGCCAAAGGTGTAGGCGGGCCCGTCGCGGCCGGGCGACACGGGGTCCTCGGGGTCGTAGGCGCCCGGGCCCGGCACCGGGTCGGGCTGCGGCTGGGCGGGGCGGCCTGCCAGCGTGAAGGCGGGGCCGGGCGAGCCCAGCGGCCTGGTGGGTGAGGAAGGAGCGGGGCACGCAGCAGGGCCAGGCGATACATGATATCACTGTGTTTGCCGGGTGTGACGAGGTCATGGAGTGCGTGGACAGGAAGTATCGCTCGTCATGGTGTGAGTGACAGTGCGTCAGTGCCGCTTGCGACAGCGCCCCGCCGCCCATGAAACCCACTTGTAGTAGGTTCCGGGCCCGGGCAGGTCGTCGGGCTGCGGATCCGCGGGCTTGGCTCCGAAGCTGTAGGCGGGCAGGTCCTGGCCGGGGCGCGGCGGAACGTAGTACTGGCCGGGACCCGGGGCCGGCTCGGGGTCGGGGCGGGGCGCGGGCTTGCCGGCAAATGTGACGGCGGGGCCTGCAGGGAGTTGCAGGTAACAGGGTTGGGTAGGCGCAGGAGAGCTTGCTAGCTGTGCGTGGCGTGTGGTGCCCGTCGCGACTGCGGTTACCAGCACCCACCGGTCTTCCAGGCGTTGGGGAGGTCGTAGTCGCCGGGCGCAGGCACGTCCGTGTCCACCTTCTGCTCCAGCCTGCGGTGTCACATTGCATTACAAACAGCAGCGGGCAGTTCAAATGGGTGTCAAGTGTCAACCTAGTGGGGCTCTATCTGAGTGGGGCACAACCGCACAGCGCTTCAAACCCAGGACTGCGCCGCGCGTCGAGTGGCCGCACCTGCCGCCAATGGTGAAGGCGGGGCCCTCCCGCCCCGGCGACAGCACCTGCTGGTAGTCCTGCGGCCCCGGCAGCTGCTCGGGCGCGCGGGGCTTGGGCCGCGCGGCAATGGTGTGCGCAGGGCCTGCCGCAGGGGCACGTTGCAGGGCAGCATGCACTCCACGTTGCTGTGCACGGTGCAGTGCAACGTGCGTCCCTACCTCCGTACGGTATGTGCCAACCAACGGCAGGCCCACCCACCCACCCACCCACCCACCCACCCACCCACCCACCCGTGTTGACGGGCTCCGACACCACGTAGGTGCCGGGGCCGGGCGAGTCCGTCTCCAGTTTGCGTTTGGGCTTGCCAGCCAGCGTGAATGCCGGCCCCTCGCGCCTGCACAGACAGGGGAAGTACAGGGTGAGTACAAGGCAGGGGAAGAGCAGGGGGAGTACAAGGCAGCGGAAGAGCAGGGGGAGTACAAGGCAGCGGAAGAGCAGGGGGAGTACAAGGCAGGGGAAGAGCAGCAGTCATAGTAGGCAACAAGCAGGCGGTGTGGGCATACAGCCACATGATGCATGCACGCAACAGAAGGCACAGAAGCGATAATCTTGTGTCTCACGGATCTTACATCTGCGTCTCCACAAAGTACTCGCCCGGACCGGGCAGGTCGTCGGGCAGGGAGCTGGGCGCCTTCGGCCGCCCCTTGAGCGTGAAGGCCGGGCCCTCAGCCACAGGCCGCGGCACGTCGTAGGCGCCGGGGCCTGCACGTCGAGAGCCCAGCATGCGGGCAGTCAACGACCGACGGCGTGCAAAGGCCTGGCCGCCCTCTCGCCGCGTCCATACGCCTCCAGGGTTATCATGCCTCTGCCGCCCCCACTCACCGGGCACCTTGGCGGCCTCCGGGTTGGCCAGCGCGGCCCCGGGCGGCACCGTGCGCCCGCGCATGGTGAAGGCCGGCCCGCTCCTGCCCACGCCGCCCACCTTGGTCACCTCGTACTGCCCCGGGCCCGGCGTGTCGCCCTCCTCGCTCGCCTCCTCGTCCAGGAAGATGCTGCCGCTGCCGCTGCCTGCGCCGCCGCGGCCGGAACCGGAGCGGCGTGTGGACGCGGCGAGGGCGGCCAGCGCGGCGGTGACAGCCAGGCACTCGTTGCAGCGGCAGCCCTTGACGTGGCCCTCCGGCCGCCGCGGCTGCACAGGTAGGCAGACGGCAGGGCATCGACAGGACACATAGGACACAGCTAAATCTCATGGTGCACCCGATCACGTGCCCCGAGCAGCCCACAGCATACAAGCCCCGCCGCACAGCGGCGCCTCCCCAAGCCCATGAAGCACATGATTCAGCCGCTGCCGCTGCCGCTGCCGCCGCCCACCCGCATGCCCGCCGCCGCTCGCCGCTTATCCGCCGCGTCCTGCCGCTCCACCACCACCATGCCCTCCAGCAACGGCGGCGGCGCCGCGGCGCTGTCCGCCCAGGCCTGCGGGTACAGCGAGCCCCACTCCCGCAGCACCATCCCCGTGGCCTTGGTGGTGCGGCCGCCGTGCGGCAGTACCACAGGCGCGCGGCTGACCGTGGCGCCGCGCGGCGGTGGCGGCGGCGGCGCCATGCCCGTCATGAAGCCAGCGGCCAGGGCCATTGTGTCGCCGCCGGCCGTGCTCGTGCCATCCGCGCCGCCACCACCGCCACCAATGGCGCCACCGCCACCGCCACCACCACCCTCGTAGCTGCCAGCCGGCGGCACGTTCTGGCTGTTGCCGTGGCTATAGTAGCCGCTGGGGTGGCGCGCGACCACAAGGTGCGGCGCGCCCTCCGCCTGGTACTGCTGGTGGTGCTGGTGTTGCCGTGCAGCCGCTGCGCGGGCGGCGCTGCCGCCGCCGCTGGCGCTGCCGCCTAGGGAGGAGCCATTGCCACCGCCGACGCCGCCGCCGCCGTGCCGTACTACGGTGGCGGCCACAGTGGGCGCGGCCCGGGGCTCGCGCAGGGAGCGCTGCAGGCTGGCCGCTGCGGGGTCCAAGTACGCCAGCGTGTGCAGCTGCATGTCTGCAGGCGTGCAGGGAGCGCAGGGAGGAGTGCCTCGCACGGGTCACACTAGCGCCAGTTGGCAACCTAACGCTTGGGTGTGGATGTGAGCCGGCATGATGATGCGGAAGCGCGAGCACCAGTGTCGCCTGCAGGGGTGCATTCCTGACACAGGGCGAGCAACCCCGTACCTGTCAAGTAGGTTGGTGCCTTACGCGTGAACGTGAGGTCCGCACCGAACCTGTGTGCACCGCAGCTGCCAGCGTGAGAAAGAGCTGAACCATCACTTCAGCGCCCAGGCGGTAATGATCTTTACACGACTCACTTGAAAGGCTGGCCGAAGGCCGGGCCCTGCGCCTGCGACACCCAGCCTGCAGTGCGGGCACGGTAGGTAGCAGCACCGTGCCAAAATATGAGCATGCGCTCCAAAACAGCGTTTCACATGCCTAAACGTCTTACCATCGACAGTGCGGTCCCCAGTGGTCGTCAAGAACTTGTTTTTGGCACTCTTGCTGGGCATGTTGACGCGGCCGTCGCCTGGTTTTTACGAGGCCCTAGCTTAGGTATATGAATTCATTGTAGGACCTGTCACCTTTGCAAGCGTGTAAGCCATCGATTACCAGCGCCTTCCATCGCAGAGCTGTCTGTACCTGACTTCAGGAAACGGCAAGCCGTTTGCATGATAGAGTGTCATGATTATAGAATTCAATAGCAACTGCAAATACTTGAAGGGTCAAGGCGAGCTTGCTAAGGCGACCAAGGTAGCTGCATGGGGTTGTTATGTTCCATTCCGGTGCCCAGCTGTGCTACTGTTAATGGATATTTGTATACTGCTTTGTTTCATAATAGCGTCGATGTTGGAAGACTGTATGCGGCATTGAAAGCTCACAGTGACCAGAAATGGCATTGGTCGCGCTGCCTTCGCCGCGCGGTTCGCGCACGGTGGATCACGAGGGCTTTATCGTGAGCCAGGTAATGTGATATTTATTCATATAATACTCGAAACGTGAGGCTCTTTGGTTTGGGGCTTCCGTTGCCCGGCCCCCGCACGCACATGAGCAGGAGTGCACGCGTCCTGCGGCTGACCGCCTACCGCATCGCCACCATTCGCAGAATTATGGCGCGCCAGAGTACCACTGGATCCGCATACAAGGTGAGGCAACTTGGCAGGGCCGACAAAGTCTAGCCGCGCCCAGCGCCTGCCCATAAAGCAAGCAACACGTCACACGTGCCGGAAGTAAGCGTGTGCGCCCATTTCAGCTGCTGCCCTCCACTGCATCCGCATCCGCAATGCACAGGTGTGGACGCCGCGACAGGCAGCACCGCCAACGCAGTTCTGCAGGCGGCGCCCTCACTGGAGGCGCTGCTGGGGGGCGGCGGCGGCAACAGCGGCTTGGGTGCGGCCGCGGCAGCAGGCGCGCTGGGTGCGGTCATGGCGCGGTTGCGGTCGGCACCCTCGCTCGAGTCCTTCATGTCAGACCTGCAGGCGAGTGCGGCTCCGAGACTCATTCTGAAGATGCCTGCGTGGCGGCATTAAGGAGCCCTTGTAGGCAAGGAGAGGGCGGGGACTGACTCTTTTTGCCGCACACGCTTGCACGCACAGGAGGTGCTGGAGCGGCTCTCCTACGCTGCATCTGCAGGGCCGGGGCCAGGCAGCAGCCGGCCGGGTGTAGCCAGCAGCACCGCAGGCGCTGCTGCCGCACCCACCTCCGCGGCGGCCTCCCCTGTCGTCGGTGTGGGTGGCGGCTGCATCAGCAGCACCAGTGGCCGACTGATGGGGCTGCTGCTGGCGGACCTCGACGCACTGGGCTGGGGCTGCCTGGACGACCTGGACCAGGTGTGTGTGTGTGGGGGGGGTAGCCATCCATCGGATGGTGTTTATCAAATGGTTGTGAAGTGCCGATGTCCAGCGGAACAGCGGGTACATTACCGTTGGCTCCAGCGCCGTGTTCGCCGAGGCTGCGTTCCCGTTTGCTGGCGAGTATAGTAATCGGTATGTATGTCGAGTGAAAGGTAGCGCGCCCCTAAGCGGGCGGCTGGAAAAAGCAAGAAAAGGCGGCGAGACGGCGAGACGTGCGGTGCGAGAGACGCGCGATAGTTTGCTGAACGCCTTGCACCCATACGTACCTACGGAGCGGCGTGACAGTGCCACGCCGCAGGGAAACCCGAAGACGCGCCATGTGTGAGGGTGGCAAACAAAAAGAGGCAGGGACCGTTAAGGCGAGGGCGGCAAGGCAAAACAGAGAGAGGTCGCATGCGTGTGCACCTAAAAATAAAAGACACAAACATGCACGCGACCAAGACAGCGGACGGCATGGGAGCAATCGGACACGCGCACACACGCCGGCACGTACACGCACACCGACACGCGACTCGCAGTCGGACGCAACACAGGGGGCGTGGCGGGGCTCGCGAGAGCTCCCGCCACCACGCCAGACCCCATGGTACCCGCACGACGGGGACACACGCGGGCACCATGGGAAGGCGGGGGAACACACGCGCACGCACGCACGCACACACGCACACGCAACGCGGCTGCGAACGCCGGGGGCCTGGTGCCCGCTGCCTAGAACTTTTGCGCGGACTGAAAATGTTTTCCCACTAGCCCCTGAAGCTGCTGGTCCAGAGCGGTTCAATAGCACAGCCGCCACGGGAACGGAGCTCGGCCGTCGGTGTTGTCTGCGGCGCTGCAGTGGGCCGAGTGAACTCAAAGGCGTATGGGGCGGTGTGGCCGTCAAGCCTAACGCCCCGCAGCCAGTGAGAACCGCCACCCCAGCCGCCGTAGGCCGGCAGCTTCTTAGCGGGTGGTCGACGAGAGCCCGGGGACGACGCGGACCCCTCGGGTGAGCAAGGGGTGGTCGCGGGTCCGTGAGCTCCCGAACCCTTCCTTGCATCCGCGCCCGATTTTGGCGCCACTGTAACCGAGCCGCTACGCTCCCAGTGCTCTCCCAGGGGCACCAAAAATAGAGCACCAGGCATTAACCGACAACGCGGTAATGTGGGGGGGGGGGGGGAAATTGGTTCCGTATTGCAGGGAATGATGGCGGGGGAGTATTTATGTGTTTGTTTCTGCAGGAAGAGGGTTTTTAGAGGCGGCAGCCATGTGGTAGCTAGCGTTGCCAGGGGGGAGGGACAAGCGGGATGGACAAGGCGCTGCTTGCGGCGGTGTGCATGGGGAAGGCCAGAGGAAGGGACGGACGCAACAGGTGGCAAGCAACCGTGAAAGGATGGGTGCGGCAGCAGCGCGCGGGCAATGTCGACGACCGCGCCGGCGTGGCACGACTGCAGCACGGTGCTGCTACCGCTGACCAGGACGTCCCCTGCCATGCAGGACGCGGCGCGCCTGAGCCTGTTGCTCACGGACGGCTGCGGGCGACAGCACCAGCTGCGCCTCAGCCTGCCGCCCGACTACCCTGCCTCGCCGCCCGCCGCCGCCACCGACCTGCCCGCGCCCCTGGCCTTTGCCTGGGTACCGCCGGCCCCTGCGGCTCCAGGCCTGGGCTCCACCGCATACCCCCAGCAACACCAGCAGCACCAACGGAGCTATGGCCAACAAGGAGGGGCGGGAGGGTGGGGCGGAGGCTTCGCAGGCGGCAGCACCAGCACCAGCTGCAGCTGCAGCAGCCTCGTAGACGTGTACCGTGCGTTTGAGCAGGTGCGCCCTGACAAACAACCCACGATGGCGCTGCCCGGCCGAGGCACAACGCGTTTGCTGTTGTGCATAAAAGTCCGGCCGCACTGCATACCGCATGGCGCAAGGCACTAGCTGAAGTGACGTTCGGTATTCATCCGTCCCCGCCTACTGCTGGGTGGGCGGCCCGCGCAGGCGGTGGAGCGCTTCCAGCCGCTGTGGGAGTGCCTGGATGACCTGGACCGCCAGGCCTGCGTGCTGGACCCGCCGCCTACCGTGTCCGCCGGCCGCCGCCACCTGGGGCCGCCCACGCGGCGGCTGGCACTGGGCGGCGCGGCCTCGCTGCAGCTGCGGCTGGACCCGGGCGACCCGCGCGGCCCGCCCCCGGCGGCAGCAGCTGCAGCGGCCCTGGCAGGCGGTGGCGGCGGCGGCGGCGGCGTGGCGTTCCTCGGCCCGCCGGAGCAGGTGGAGGAGCTGCGAGCGGCCTTCTTCGACCACCTGCACCTGTGGAGCCGCGATAGGTGCGTGGGTGGGCCAGGCAGGCGGAGGAGCGCTCCAGGAGCATGCATGGGTGCGCTGGGCGCTGCCCCGGCATGGGAGGTCCAGCGTGTTGGTTTGGTTGAGTGCGGTGCAGCAGCGATGACAGCAATGGCAGAATGCCCGTTTGCCTGTGTGAATCATACTGCTATCGAAAGCATGGCCCTGCTATGCGGTGGCAGGAGCCCTGTGGAGAACCTGGAGCTGGTGCTGGGCCGGCCGCTGCCTCGGCCCGCGGGGTCGTCGCCGGGGGCCGCAGCAGGCGGGGCGGGCTGCGGCGGCTCGCAGCAGCAGCAGGTGCCAGGCGGCGGCCCGCACGTGCTGGAGGCGGCGGCTGAGTGCCCCATCTGCCTCATGCACATGCTGCCGCTTGGAGGCGTTGGCGGTGGGGCTGCTGGGGATGCAGCGGAAGAGCTGGATGATGTGGACATGGAGGCGGGCGGCGGCGGCGGCGGCGTGTCGGGCTTGGTGCCGGATGTGGTGTGCCCCACGCCCGCCTGCGGCCTCGCCTTCCACACGCCCTGCCTGGCCGAGTGGCTGCGCTCCGTGCCCGACACGCGCGTGTCATTCAACAAGCTGTTTGGGCGCTGCCCCTTCTGCAGCAACCCCATCACGGCACGAGCGTAGTATGTGTGACTGTTGGCCTGCTGGTGGCTATGGATGGTGGATATGAATGGTGTCTTTCACAAGTCACGTGGCGGGCGGTTGTGTCGTAGCAACACGTGAGTCTCACATCAACTGGGTCTTTGCATTGCACAAACTTGCCTGGCAGCAGCCAAACTACCGTACCGGTATCACTCAACGCCGGCTCACGTTGGTGCCCGCAGCGTGCGGCCTACGACAGCAGCAGGCGGCAGTTTGCCAGCAGGTGACCCAATGTACTGAGTGCGGCTCCCATCACGGCACTGTCCCAAGGACTGATAGTTTTGAGTTCACTGTAGAGCTCATTCCAAATGCTTGCGCGCAGGTCTAGCGGCAATCGTATGGTATTCGGTATATGCGTTCAGGCCGACCTTAAAAGCCTGCAAGTCAATCAACGGCTTTTGAACAAACGTTGGCTTACCTCATCCCTTTCCGTATATCGGCGCGTGTCACACATTGCTACCAAGGGCATCACCTGCGAAGGCCACCAACAGCCCAAGACCAACGCCCACACACTCGAAGCCAAGTCAGTGCACTGTCCGGTTGCATTGCGCCACCTCCACGGCTGAATACTTTTCAAGCCTCAATGGCCCACCTACATCAAGCAAGCACCAGCCATACATCCTCTCATGCAACGAATGCAGGCTCTCTTCAGGCTTCAGCTCATGTGTGCAGAGGGTACGGGTGCGGATGCGGTTGCACCAGATCGTGTGGCTGTATGTGTTGGCGCCATGGCACCATTGTTGTAAAAGGCACGCTTGCCCTATTTTCCGTGGTCCGTTGCCTCTGGTAGACTCCCTTGCCTCTGTTGCCCCCACCCCCGAGCGACTTGTCGGGGCTCCCGTCAAATGCTATGGTGAAGGCTGTAGTTACGCAGCCACATACACGTGGGACACTGAAGAAGCACGCGCCATAAATATGCCAGTAGCATTCACAGCTCTAGGTCAACAAAACTCAACGACCATGGTTATCCAAGCCGTATTATGCCTGCTCATGCCTTCATGCAACAGCGCAGCCTGAAATACGTTCAGGGGCTTGCGTATGCGCTCACGATGCTCGCTGAGTGGTACCAGACATGCGTATGTTCTGTACTCGTGCCGAGGGCCACTGGAAAGACATGTCATATGCACGATGTGTGTGTAAGAGATGCACACTAAATGTCGAATGCGCCGTCATTTGATCCCATGGCCAATGCCAAGGACGGCGCCGGCGGCGGCTGTTGCCGCCCGCCTTGGTGCTGCTGCTGCTGCTGCTGCTCCTGCACTGGGGCCGTACTGCTGTCCTGCTGGCTATCCGTGACAGAGGACACCGCGCTGGAGTGAGCGCCCCCTGGCTGCTTCTGCTGGGGCGGCGACAGCGGTGTTGGCTGCCCAGCCGTTGGCGGTTGCGGCGGTTGCGGTTGCGGCTGCGGTTGCGGCTTGGCAACAGCGGCCGGCTGCTGCCCCTCCACAGATTTCCACTGCATGCACAGCACAGCGCAGCGCGAGCCGGGGGGGGCGCAGTTCGGGCCGCAATGAAACCATGTCTCAGCTTACTTCAGGAATGCAATCGACTTGATGGCCCAGGACTGCGGCGGGCGTGCTGCTGCGTACACAACGGGACGGTGCAACCAAGACTTCACAGGAGTTCACGTGGCCCCTTGGAACGAACGCAGATCCCGGCCCGGGCGACGGGCAGCAGATAGACATGATGGATGGATGGACCACTCACGTAATCATAATTGGCTAGGAAGCAGCTCATGAGCGGCTTGGCTCCCGAGAACGCGCTCGACATGGCGTGGACCAGCGGCAGGCCCACAAAGTCGTAGAAGCCGACCTGCAAATAATTCAAGAAAAAAGGCAAACTCGTCATGATGCGCTGCAGGCCTCAAACACAATGCATGCGCCCAGAACAAGCCGCATGAACGCAACGGCGCCGACATTGACCAACATGCGGCACCCCACCTGACTCTTGCTGACGCCCTGTTTTGTCCTGTCGAACAGCGGGCTTATGGGCAGGCCCAGCGCTCGCTCGCGGTCGCCCTGGTTGAAGAACTCCTCCTCCAGGCCCGCCAGCCAGCGCTTGTGCACCTCCAGCTCCTCACCCAGGTGCCCGATGTCCGCCACCTTGAGGGCCACCTGTGGAAAGCAAGGCAAACAAATAAAACAAAGCACAGCAGGGACGCCCGACCCCCGTTACATCTCAGCTGCGGATTGCACAGCACGCACGCAGTGCACTCCCTGCCCCCCCCCCCTGAGGTGCAAAACGCCTGCACCGCATGTGAATGCCCGGCAAGCCCACCCCAGCCACCCGCAAGGACGTGGCCCGGCACGCTGCCCCCCCGTCATTAATTTAACATGCATGGAACCCCCGCCCCGCCCGCCAGCGGACAGACCTGCAGCGTCAGCAACCGCTCCGTCTCATCGATGGGTCGGGGCGCGTTGGCCGTGGAGGTGGGGCCTGTGCTGACCGTCCGCGCGGCGCCCCCCACCCTGCCGGGGCGGAACAAACGACATCGCGGGCCAGGAGCTAGTCAGTTGGGGCCCGGCCGCGTCAGTCCGATGATGTGCAACACCAGCTAGCGGAGCCTTGCCCCGGCGACCATACATGGCGCGAATAATAGCCACCATGCCGCCAGGGCCACACAGGGTGCTGCCAGCTTAGGCGTAGGTAGGTGACATACCGAAGGTAGGCATGCAGGACGAAGAGGATTGGGCCCTCTGCTCCCCCGTCCCTGCCTACCCTCCGGACGTCCGCGGTTTGGCGGCCTGCACGCTGTAGCTCGCCAGGCGGTGCACGGTGTTGAAGTGGGCCAGGATCGCAAAGTGCTGCTTCATGTCCGTGCCCATCACCATCTCGATGACCTGGTTTTGCGGGTGGTCCGGAGCAAGTAAGTTGCATGGCGCGCGCGGATGCCATATTATTGTCAGGAGCCCAGCCAGCCAGCCAGTTTGTTGCGCAGCACGCTTTGATTGCTCATCAGTCGTACACACGCACCCCGGCGGCCGCACACCGCCAACCAAGCAAACTCCCACACAGCCGCAGAATAGCACGCACGCACGCACGCATGCGCGCATGCATGCGTGCACGCACCTGCTTGCGGAACGTCGCTCGGTCCGTCTTCGACATCCCTGACAGTGCGTCCAGCTCGGGCTGTAGCGCCATGAGGCCGAAGCAGGAGGCGGCGTGGTGGTTCTCCAGCGGCGACTTGTCGTTGTAGCGCAGCGCCAGCGCGTCGTGCGTGCCGATCAAGAAGTCGTTGGTCAGGCCGGGGTGGTTGTGGTCGTGCACGACCTGCGGCAGCGATAGTCATGTAATGGAGATGCATGGCGGGGTAAGGTTGGGCAAGGTTGGGCAAGGTTGGGGTAAGGTTGGGCAAGTAAGTGTGCTGGCGCTGTATATACTACACTACACTTACGCCGGGTGTATGTACACGCGGCCCTAAGAACGAAGTAAAAGAAACGCAGTGGATGGTGCAACAATCAACTCACCGCCGCGAAGTATGCGGCCAGCAGCCCCAGCTTGTCCAGGTAGTGCACGTGCAGCTGCGCGCCGTGGATGATCACGTGCATCGTCTGCGGCGGCAACCGACATGCCATGAAATGATATTGGTGCACGCGGAGTGGGTGAAGGCCCGGCATGCAGCGATTCGTGGATGAAGACGCTGGATGGCTAGAACCAGCAGTTGTACGGCCACAGCGCCCGACGGCGCCGTATGCGCATGACCGCAGCGGACACACACACACACACACACAGGGGCAGCGTTCACAACACGCACACACACCTGCAGCACGTCTGCGGCGTGCGTGGCGTTGTGGTAGGGGTTGGAGGGGTAGCCTGCGAGCGAGCGAGCACGTGACATGCGTGTCGAAGGCAGCGAGCAGGGTCAGTGAGCGCAGACGGGGCAGGAACGTACGCACTCAGCTAGCAAGAAGCTCAAATCTCAGCCGGAAGCTGCTGGATGTGTAAGGGTTGCCTTCGTGCAGCCGGGGACGGAGCACTTCTTCTTGCGGGGCAAGGGGCGATCGCTCGCCGCTGGGGTACGGTAACATTGAATTGAAGCACGGCGGCCCGCTCACCCACCCGCCTCCAGTGCCCGCAGCAGGCGGGCCAGCACCGCGGGCTTGATCTTGAACTTGGCGATGAGCCCCTCCCGGTGCATCAGGTAGAAGGCCAGGGCCGACAGCGCGTGGCCCTGCGTGGCTTCCGCCAGCTTCCACGTGTCGTACGTCCAGGCGTCCGCATCCGCCAGCAGCCGCTCAACCTGAAGCCCCCGCCCCCGCCCCCGCCCCAGTCCCAGTCCCAGTCCCAGACCCAGACCCAGACCCAGACCCAGACCCAGACCCAGACCCAGACCCAGACCCAGACCCAGACCCAGACCCAGACCCAGACCCAGACCCAGTCCCAGTCCCAGTCCCAGTCCCAGTCCCAGTCCCAGTCCCAGTCCCAGTCCCAGTCCCAGTCCCAGTCCCAGTCCCAGTAGCAGCACACAAGTAGGGGGAGGGCGCGGTCAAGCAAGGCGTGCGATCATGTAGCGGTATGCCATGCGCACTCGTGTACGATTGCATCGAATGTTAGATAGGGCAGAGCAACACTGCGCGACCTTTCACTCCCCAAGCGGCACTTCTGGCTCCCTCACCTGCTCGAGCACGGGCGGCGGCGGCCCCAGCGGCATGGTCGGCGGCGGCGGCGGCGGCGGCGCCAGGCCGGTGGTGCTGGACGCGAGCCCCGCCGTCGCAGCGGCCGGCGGCACCACCAGCGGCGGCACCACCAGCGGCGGCACCACCAGCGGCGACGCCAGCGGACTGCCCTTTGACGAGGGCAGCAACTGCAGCTGCGCCCCACTGCGCGCCCCGCTTATGACGCCGCCCGCGCCCAGTCCCAGGTTCGAGGGCAGCCGCTGCCCGGGGCCTGTACCGCCGCCGGCGCCCGACGCGCCTCCCGCCGCCAGCCCCGCCACTGACAGCCGCACCGAGGTGCTGCTGTGCACGCCGCCGCTGCCGCCCCCGCCGGCCCCTGCCAGGCTGGAGCGGAGCTCCTGAACGGCGGCGGAGTTGCCGCCGCCGTCCATGCTGCCAGTGCGCGGCGCCGGCAGCCCCAGCGCCTCCAGGCGGCTGTGCGGCGTGTGCGTGCTGGCGGCGGCGGCGGCGGCGGCGGCTGCTCCAGGCACAGGCCCCGACCCACTGGCCGTGCCGCCACCGTCGCCGCGATCCCGGTCGCGATCCCGGTCCCGGTCCCGGTCCCGGTCTCGCCCGCCGCTCCCGCCCAGCAGCGGTATTGCCGACGCCAGGCGCGACGTCAGGCCCGTCGGCCCGCTGGCGTCACCCGGGCACCCGACTGGGGGCGTGCTGGCGCTGTTCATGCCCACGTGCGGCATGAGCGCCGTCGGCCGCGTCGCGATGGGCGTCATCGTCACGTGCTCGGGCGCCCAGCCGCCGTCCCCAGCTGCTGCTGGCTCCGCCGCCGGCTCCAGCAGCAAGAAAGGCTCGGTGGGCAGGGGCACGGGCGGCAGGTTGAGCGCATTGCCGGGGTAGCACTGCAACCCGCCGGGGACGCCGGCGGAGCTCAGCAGCTGCGCACCAATGTTGCCGCTGCCGCCTGCTGCCGCCGCCGCAGCAGCAGCCGCCGCAGCAGCAGCGGCTGCGGTCACCGAGACCGGGCACATTGCGGCCCGCGGAGGTGGCGGCGGCGGCGGCAGTGGCAGCGGGCCCAGCGGCAGCTGTGGTGCCAACAGCAGCGACAGCCCCCCAGCTAGCGTGTCCAGCTTGAACAGCGGCGGCGCAATGGCGCTCATGCAGCCGCTGGCACCGCCCGCCGCGGGCGGCATGATGCGGCAAGCCAGGTCGCCGTCACCGGCGCCGCAGCCGCTCACCACCGCCGCGCTGCTGACCGGCGGCCGGCAGTGGAAACCGCCGCCTCCGCCTCCGCCGCCTCCGCCGCCTCCGCCGCCGCCTCCTATTACTACTACTCCGAGTTCGGTTGTGCTGAGCGGCTCGCTGCACACGGACTGGCCGTCCAGGGCGCCGCCGCCGCCGCCGCCGCCGTCGCCCAGCTGGCGGATCAGCGCCTGCACCACGTCCGCCTGAGTGGGGGAGGGAGGGGGGAGGAGGAGGGGCGGGCCGGGGGGCAAGGGGCGCGAGAGGGCGGTAAGGTCGCAGCGAAAACGGGAATGGGAAAGTGTTGGTCAGCTCATCACAAGGCTTGCCAAGCTTGGAAAAGCATGGGGATTCTCCGCTCGGTGAACAGGGCGGGGAAATGGTCTCGTTGCAGGCATGCAGCGTGTGTCAGACGGCCTCAGGCAGACCGCAGGGGGCGCGGCGCATGAGCATGAGCGTTTACATGGCTTGAGGTCCATGCTGGCCCCACTAACGCCTTTGAGTCCGGGGGCGCAACAGAACGAAAAAGAGAAATCTACCTAAGTGGCTGAATTGAGCGCGGGGGCGACTGCACTTGAGAGCCGCCGCCGCACCGCCACACTCACATCGAAGTTTGCTTCCTTCAGCTGCCCCCGCAGGTTTAGCGGCTGGTACACGTCCGCGTTGCGCAGCAGGGCGGTGCGGATGAACACCACGTCCCGCAGCTCGGGCGGCCGGCCCTGAAGCAGGTCGCCCATCATCTTGAGCAGCAGGTCCGCCGGCGTGTCTGTGTGTGTGTGTGTTTGTGCATGTTGGTAAACGGAAACGGAGAGAATTCCCCGCAATCGCGGGCGTGTCTGTGTGCGTTAACGGAAACGGAGGAATTCCCCGCAATCGCGGGCCTGTCTGTGTGCGTGTGTTTGTGCATGTGCGGAGGGAGGTGCGCGAGGAGGGGGCAACAGCACGCAGTGGGGGGTTCCAGGCGTAATGATCGTAACGAGCTGGCGTTTTAGGCGGCAGGAGGGATTTCGGGGACAAGGGGTTCCGTGACGGCAGGGCTGGTAGCTAGCGTGCCGGCATTCATCACACGTACGCACAGCGCTCGCAAGGCATGCACTCCCATTCATTCATTGAATCGATGCGGCAATGATAATGAGGGCGGCACTGCGCCCTCACTGCGCCCTTGCTCACTCACCCGTCTGCTGGACGCGAGCCCCCAGCGTCGCGGCGTCATCCACCTTCATCTCGCGGATGACCTCCTTGGGCAGCAGCGCCTCCAGAAGCAGCTGGTGGCGCCGCCTGGGGTCGGCGTTGGCGGGTCGGGGCGAGGGTGCGTGTGTTTATGGGGTCGTCGTCAGTGCGGGAGGCCTTGGAGGAGGCGAGCGAGCGAGGGTGTGTTTATGGGGTCGTCGTCAGTGCGGGAGGCCTTGGAGGAGGCGAGCGAGCGGCTGCAAATGGCTCAAACGTCAAGGACCATAAATCACCAGTAAGGGCAGCGTACGGGCAGCCCCCGGCGGGGCAGGTACCACCCAGCAGGCACGCAGTCACGTCTCCACATGCACCAGACCGCGCCCGCGCGCACCACCCACCACGACACCATTGCCGCGAACAGCAGCACGGCGATGATGGCCGACAGGATCACCACCACCGCAATCAGGCCGCCGTACCAGCCTGGCTCCCAGCCGCCTGTCGGCGACACGCGCACCACCCACTGCAGGCGGCAGGCGGCAGGCGGCAGGGGCAGGCCGCAGAGGTGCGATCGCCGCCAAGGGGATGGAGGCACCACAAACGGGCTGTAGCGCACACGCACACACGCACACGCACACACGCACGCGCACACGCGCACGCGCACACGCGCACGCGCACACGCGCACGCGCACACGCACACGCACGCGCACGCGCACGCGCACACGCACACGCACGCGCACGCGCACGCGCACACGCACACGCACACGCACGCGCACACGCACACGCACACGCGCACGCGCACGCACACGCACACGCACACGCACACGCACACGCACACGCACACGCACACGCACACGCACACGCACGCACGCACCCACACACACACACACCTGGGCCTCCGGCAGCTCAACGAAGGCCTCCACCGGGTCCACAGGCAAACGGCCACTGAGGGAGGTCGGCAGATCGGGGTATTGGGGAATGAGAGCGGTCAGGACACGACACGGCACGACACTGCATGGCGTATGGCAAAGTACGGCACACACTACACGTACGGTATGAGCAGGGGCCCAGCAAGCCGGCGCAATCCTCTGCCACCCAGGTGACCCAGCCCCGCCCCCCTGCCCAGCCGCAGGCTGTCGCGGCACCCGCACCTCTGCACCACGGTGCTGGTCCCTCCGGCGGCGGGGCCCGCCAGCCGCTGCGCTGAGCGGCTGGACGGCAGCGCAGCCACCTGGTAGTTGTAGCCCATGGACTGCAGCTTGGACGCCTCCAGCGCATCGCTGATGGACTGCAGGTCCACAATGGCTTGCACCTGTTGTTGTTATTGTTGTTGTTGTTGGTGGTGGTGGTGGTGGCGGTGGTGGTGGTGGTGGCGGTGGTGGTGGTGGCGGTGGTGGTGGTGGCGGTGGTGGTGGTGGTGGTGGTGATGGTGGCAGTGGTGGTGATGGTGGCAGTGGTGGCAGTGGTGGTGGCGGTGGTGGTGGTGGCAGTGGTGTTGGTGGTGATGGTGGCAGTGGTGGCAGCAGTGGCAGCAGTGGCAGCAGTGGCAGCAGTGGCACGTGTGCGGGGGCGCAGTCTTGTGTTTTAGGCACATGGCGAGAGGGCAGTGTTCCGGCGCGAGTCCAAGGGCGATTGATTGTGCGGTCGCGGACAACCCAGGGGTTGGGCATGTGCAGCTTGGGCATGCGCCGCCCCAGACCTGCACGCCCATTAGCTCCTGTGTGCTGCGGTCAGTGCAACCACCTCCCTTTCTGACCGCTCTCCTTCCTGATCCTGTTTCCCTGGGCGCCGGTGGCGCTAACTCACCAGGCCCCACGCCTTGCTGCGCGTGGTCGCGTTGTAGGCGCACGGCGCCCCGCAGCCCGTGAACACAGGGCCCGCCGTCTCCGGGCCAAACGTGGCGTTGGCGTCCACGCCCTCCACCCACACGGGGAGCGACACGACCAGGCCGAAGAAGCCGCTGGGCTGCCGGAACGGCCCCAGCACCTGCACCCTGCCGTGGGCCATGACGGCGCGAGCCGACTCGCGGTCTGCGTAGGAGCTGTTGAACAGGTCCACGCCCACCACCCGCCCGTACAAGCCGCCCGCCTGCAGGCGAGGGGTGCGAGCGGGTGTGTGAAACAATGGTGGAGAATAAAGGGAAGGGAGAGAGGGGCCAGAGGCTGTCGAAGGCCAAGTCGGCGTGCAGCAGCTGAGGCTCTTGCAGTGCCGGAAGGTTTGTGCGCTGCCACGCCCACGCGCCCAGCTGTTTGGCCGCCCAGCGCCCTGTGTGATGAGTCCTGGCAGCAGTGCACCTCGCTGCATGGCCAAACTGCAAACCGCACAGCAACCTGCACTCCTACTGCACCACAGCACTTCCACCTGCACCACTGCACTCACCGGGTACACCAGGCGAATGACGCCGTTGGGCGCCACCTGCAGCGCCTGGATGGCTCCGGGCGCGGCCTGAGCCCCCGGTGTGGAGGGGGTAGGGTGGCCGTGGAGGGATGGGTGGGTGGGATAGTTTATTCTATAAACCAGAGCGACCATTGCAACCATTGGGGGCACACATGAGGCGGGCATGGACAGGACAGGCAGGCGTGCATGCAGTGTTAACACCATGACACCGGGAGAACCCAACGCCACGCAGTTTCTTTGCATGCAGTGTGCGTGTAGTGCGTGTGTATGCATGCGCGCATGTTTGCACGGTTGGGCGCGTGGACAACGCCTCGGCGCATTTTTACAGGGCCGCGTCCAGACCGGGCCCAGCAGCCAACCCGCCATCGCGCCGCCATCGCGCCGCCGCCGTGTCTGCCCCTCCCCGCCCCCCCCCCCCCGCATCTATCTGCCACCACCACCTGCCAGCGCTCACCTGGGAGGTGTTCATCATGGCCTCAGCCAACAGGCCGAACCAGCTCGCCACCACGTAAAACTGGGGGGGGGAGGGGCAGCACGAACGGGGGCAGCGCGAAGTGTGTGTGTGTGTGTGTGTGTGTGTTAAAGTTCAGAAGGAGAGAACAAATTCATTTGTGTGTTAGAGATCACAAGGAGATAACAAACAAGTCAAAGACCGTGCATGAAATGCGATCAAGACAAAGCAGCGTCGCGTCAATTCATTTGTGTGTGTGCGTGCGTGCGTGCATGGGCACCGAGTCGCGTCCTAAGACCCCGCGACCTTTCCCCCACTGCCCAGGGTTCGCACGATTCCAAGTAATGCGCTTCTTACCTCTGGCGCGAACTTCACAACAGCCGCAATCACCTCCACATGTCCGACGGTGTGCTGAATCTGTTGGAAACCAGGGCAGGGTCGTTGGCACTTGGGCAAGCATGCCCCCCCCCCCGCTGCGGCAAGCCCAGTTCGCCTGCCAAGCTATGTGTGTGTGTGGTTACAAGGTGGTGCACACTTCTCGTGCCTTCCTGCCTCGTGAAAACCGAAGGCCCGGGCCGGGGTGACCCCGGGGTGAAGCTATCTATCTCCCGTGCGCCAGCCTGCACGCGTAAGTGGAATGTCCCTGTTGTCACGCGCCCGGCCCCCCCTGAGTCCACGTCCACAGGTACCTGCTGCTGGTACCACGACGCAGCGTCCCTCGCCACCACCTCTGCCCGCTCCTGTGTGACCGGCCACAAAGAAGCGGTGAGGGCCTGGCCAAGGTCGGGTCAACGCCCGAGGCGCGCGCCGTCGCGCCGTCTTTCCTTTTGAATCCCCGCAGCAGTACTGCTCTGCGCCGTTGGGCTGGTGGGCTGTCTCCGACAAGGTTGTGGTACAGTGCGCGCCAACGCTCCGCCAAGGCATGGCCACAGTAGCTATACAGGGACGTGCAGGGACGCTTCTAATTTTTTTGCCCACGGACTAGTGTAAGCTCATTCTGTACTCGGGGGCCTGGCGCCGGAATCGAGTGGTCACTCCTACCTGCTCCTACCTCACCCGTCCCACGCCTCCCCACCTCCCCGACACTGGGCGCCCGCGCGGGATTACTTACCTTTGCGACATTGACATCACTGTTCTTTACGTGCACGACGGCCGTGAGGCCGCCCGCGAGCAAAAGGGCAAGCAGGAGAAGCGGGACGCATGCCAGCGAGGGGTAGTTCCATATAAGTTTTGCAAGAGCCTGTGTACACACAAATACAATTCATAATTGTTCAGGGCACGCTGAAACTCCTTCGCGAAGAGCCGCACCTGCGCGTCATTGCGCCACTGAAGCGCCGTTCGCCGCACACCCAATGTCGCTTCCCTGAAAGCCATGCGCAGAGCTTAGCTACACGTTACACAATAGCTCCCGCTGCCATTATGTCACGCGCTTGGCTGCCCCGTCTGGCTGTCAGCATGACGGAAAGGCGAGCGCCATTAAGATACGAAATTATAGAATATTGAACATCCAGCTGCCGAGACTACTGCTCTCAGCTGCGAGTAGTGCCGGTCGTTTTGCTTCCGGTAGTCGACACCGTCAAGGGCAAGGGTTATGTCGGTACTATCATATAGACCGCTATATTGTAGCGTTTGGTATGCGGTAAAGGGTGGCTGGACCTTCGGTGAAGCCGTGAAGGTATCTTGCGGTTCATCGTGTACAGTCGTGTATGGGCATCGAACCTCCGCCGACCCTTTCACCGTGGACCCCAGCTTAGGGCTGTGCGCCTTTGTGTCTTGGTGGGTTGTTCGGGGCGCTGCCCTGTGTTGGGCCTGTAGGCCAGGACCAGACTGTGCCGTTGGCACGATTGATGTGAGGGCGCTGCCCCGTGTTGGGCCTTAGGGCCAGGACCAGACTGTGCCGCAGGCACGCAAAGACGCCCAGTCACGTCCGCGCGGCGGGGGCGACCCTGCTTCGCGGCGTGCGAAATGAGTTGTGTTTCTGTTTGATGCGGATGACGGCGGACCACTGGCCTGTCCGCGCCGTGTTGTGCGGGGGCACCACCACCAAAAGACCTAAAACTGAAGCGTTGCTTCTTTGGACTTGGCAATGAGGAAGCTGTGCGGTGTGGCTGTGACGGGTCATGCATCCGGGTGTCTGACTTGGTTTCGACACACTGTGCGTGGAGTTGCCGGACTGAGGACTTGAAAGTGGGCAGCAAAACCTGGCGGTGGTTTCCGATCGCAGGGTGGATCCCTCTGGCTTATGTCAGCCCAGGGCCCGAGTATGCCCCTTGCTCGCTTGCGAGCTCGGCGTGTCCTTTCCTGTAAACACGCATTCTTTGTGTCGGGCCAACTCCAGTTGCGTGTATGACCACCCACTCCATGAACCATGAACCATCACCCGTGGGCAAAGCTCGTATCTTAGTTCGCTCGCGACCCGGGTCACCAGGTCCTTCTTGTAACCATGCATTCTTAGAAAGGAGGAACCCCTGGCGGGCAGCGTAGATTGACACCCAGGTTGGCCTGAAAACGCTGAAATATCCTATGGTCAGTACAACCCCCACCCACCCCCCAAAAAACGTAGAAATGGGGGTGCCAGGAGCAGTGCCCGTATCTTGTAGATGCCCCTGGGCCCCCGGTGTCTACTACCGTGTAGATGCCCCCTTCTGATTTATCTACCCGAAAAAATTTTCTTGGGGGGCAAGCCCCCCAAACCCCCTAAAATTTCTACCCTCCCCCCTCTTTTCCGCACCAAAACGTGCCACAACGTCTACCTCCCGTAGACGTGCGCCCCACCAACCCCTGAAAGCTTCTACGTTTTCGGCCGAAAAGGGGCAAATTTCTACCGGTAGAAGGAAGATACTGGCACTGGCCAGGAGCCGTAGGGCCCGTACCAGTGTACATGGGCCATGCCATACCCTACAAACGTCAGCGATTTTGCCCGATTTGCGGGGAGTTTCTACGCATATTTCTAAGATAGGAGCACTGCGACCGTGGGCGTGTGCACGCAGGTGGCGTGTACGGGATGGGACCGTGCCCGAATCCCACCCATCTTCACTTCGGTCGTTGCTGTTAGGGGACGGTTCGAATACGCAAGCGCACATCAGTCTCGGCAATCAGCGCCTATTGTGTTACATGCGACCAGACAGCGATGCAACGTCTTGCATGCCGTTAGGTGAGGTAACAGCGGCCTAGCGCACGTGCCCTCCTGCGCCTTACCCAGCGCCATACCACGCAAAACCCTTGCCTTTCTTGTCTTTCAGGGTATATCCATCCTACAGCTGCCCACGCTGATGAAACGTGCGTTGCGTGCCTGACTACTACTGCGCGACGTCCTGCTACCTGGTCAAATGCAAAGCTAGGCGCCCAGACAAGCATGTGCTCATGTGCTGGCGCAGCAACCACCCCGCTACCCCGATGTCGTGCACCCTCTTCCGCCGCCGTACATCATACTGCTGATGCTTACTTCAGATGATGCTGCGCTTATTTACTATGCATGTCTGTTGGTAGCCTGCGCTTGGTGTTGTCATGCGCACCCACAAGTACATAAACTGTTGCTCCGCACGCACCCAGTCAGTCAGAAGACGCCGTGAGAGCACCGTCCTGCCACAACGCGCAACCAAGACGCATAATGAAATGCACAGTGTAATTCAAATTTAGTGATTAAGCCTTTGATATGACGGGCCCTCCTCATTATGTACTGTGGAGGACTAGGGACACCCGCCCTCAACCGCATCTTGGCTGTTACGCTTGATTGCGTAACAGGCACAGACATAAAGAGCCATACGGAGCCAGACTCATCCCTAGCAAACCGAGAATCCACCCTTACTGTGGCCAGGCTCTTGCGCAATATTCCTAAGCAATAACATGTGTCCTATACAAGTGTAAGCCGTGGCAAGCAACGGTGGCGGCACATGCCGTGCTTCAGCAGCGCTCGGCACTGGTGGCTGTGCCGCTCGCCAGCTGGTGGCCAGCTGCCGCCTCCAGCTTGGTGAGCCGCAGCCGCAGCCGCATCACCATCGCCTCCGCTTCCACCAGTTGCCGCTTCACCTCCTCTGCCTCAGCGGCGGCGTCGGCTGCGGTGATGGCAGCCACGGCCACCGGCGCGCTCCAGGCCAAGGCGCTCGCATCACCCGAGAGCGGTGACACCGACGCCGCGTGGCCCGCAGCAGCCGGGGCTGGTTGGGCTGAGGGCGATGGGGCATCTGCAGCAACCGTTGCAGTGGCAGCAGCAGTAGCAGCTGCTGCTGTTGCTGCTGCTGCCACAGGGCGGACAGGGCCTGCGGACGACGACGCATAGGACGACACGTCCTGCTGCGGCGCCTGCGGCTGGGGCGTCGGCTGCGTCGGCTGAGGAGCATAGGCAGCTGCAGCGGCCGCGGCCGGCTCGTGGCTCTGCGGCTTGGCGACCACCGGCTGCGCGGTCGCAATGGTGGGCTGCTGCGGCTGTTGGGGCGCCTTGGCCGCTGCGGGCTGGGGCTGCGGGGTGGCCGTGGAGGGCGAGCTGTGGTGGCCCATTATGCGGGCGAACCAGCTGACAGCGCCGCTGGAGCTGGAGCTGGAGGTGGAGGTGGAGGACGCTGCGGCCGTGAAGGACGACGCCGCAGCAGGCGTGACTGTTGGTGCAGCCGCAGCCGCGGGCGAGGCACGTGGCGTCGTGGCGGAGGCCACAGCTGGAGTTGTAGCAGGCGCGGAGGCGGGAGTCACCACCGGCGCGGCCGCCGCGGCAACAGCAGCAGGGGCCGGGGCTGCAGGGGCCGCCGCGGCAGCAGGGGCCGCCGCGGCAGCAGGGGCCGGGGCGGCAGCAGGGGCCGGGGCAGCAGCAGGGGCCGGGGCTGCAGGGGCCGGGGCTGGGGCTGGGGCCGGGGCTGCTGCCGCCGCCGCGGCCGCTGTGGGCCGGGACCACGCCGCTGCGGCGTGCGCCGCAGCGCTGTTCGAGTCCCAGCGGAAGGCGGAGGAGGCGGCCGCCGAGCTGGCGTAGCCTGCTGCGCCGCTGCTCCACGGGTTTGCTGAGCTGGCGCGGCCGGCGGCGCTGCTGGTGCTGCTGCTTGGCGCGTCGTCACCCACGAATGACACGAAGGGCCGCTGGCTGGCCCCCGCCGATGCCGACGAGGCGGCCGCGCTGTGCATGTAGGCCGGGCCGGAGCTGGCGGAGCCGGCGGCGGCGGTCTGCGGCGTGGGCTGGGAGGCGTAGAAGCCGTAAGCCGGCTGCTGCGGGCTGTTGGCAGCTGCTGGGGGAGGCGCGTCAAAGATGGAGCGGTACCTGTATGTGCGCGCGTGCGTGTGTCAGCGCATTAGTTCAGTGCTATTTCGGCTTCTGAAGATCAGACGAAAGAAAGGCCTGCACGGGGGACCGTTCGCACCACTGTGCGTGCGCATGCGCAACCACACAGAAAGATTGTGCGTTCCGTCGCGTTCCCTGCTTGGCGTTCCTGTCCCTTCGCACGCACAAGTCTTTCATAGTTCTCTCCCTTGTCATCTCTAACACATAACACAGAAAGATTGCGCATGCGCACAGCAGTGCACGTAAGCAACGGCAGACTCCTTGGCCAGTCAGGTACTGGCCCGCACCCGTTCTCACCCGCCGGCGGCGGCGCTGCTTGCGGTGGCGGTGGCCGAGGATGCGGAGCGGCGCACCACCCGCGCGGAAGAGGCCGAGCGCGAGGCGGCACTGGTGGAGCGCGAGGCGGCGCTGGTGGAGCGAGACACGCGCGAGGCGGAGCTGGAGCGCGCAACCGACGCGGACCGCGACACGGGGCGAATGACGCCGGGCACAGTGCCGCTCCACTGCTGGTGCTGCTCCTGTTGGGGAAGGATGATGATTATTTATTCAGAGGCCAGAGCATGCGCTGGGTTACGGACATGCGCTAAATTGCGAAACCGAATGCGAATGTTGTTGCTGGGTGTATCACATTCCTTGTTTGCACGTGTTGGATAGACAGCCGCATCCGTGTAAGTGCGAAGTGCGTGCACGAGCCCCGCACACGCACACGCGCACCTGCAGCTGCCAGGCGCGGTCGTAGTTGGCGCGGGCGGCGGGGTCGCTTAGGGTGTCGTACGCCTCCTTGAGCGCCAGGAACTCCTCCGGAAGGTAGGCCTGCGTGTGTGCGTGTGTGTGTGCGTGTGTGTGTGTGTGTGTGTGTGTGTGTTTGTGTGTGTGTGTGCGTGGTGGTGCACATACCGTGATGATAAGTTACAAGTAACAGCATTGCGTGTTGGGCTGTGGTGGCACGCGTATGGGGGCGCGTGCGTGGCAGTTGGCAGCGTGGTTGGGGTTGTTCATGGGATCCTGTCGCGGCAGTCACAGCCAGCCGCGTCGCAGCCCCTGACTGAGCTCTTCCACGCACGCCCCCACAACAGCGCAACCGCCCCTCCTTCCAGCCCGCCCCTGTTGTGGCCCCCCTCCCCCGCTCTGCCCTGCTGCGCCTCGCTCCTGCGCGCTGTCAGACGACTCCCTATCGTCTCTATCTCACCCCACCTTCCAGCCCGCCCCTGTTGTGGCCCCCCTCCCCCGCTCTGCCCTGCTGCGCCTCGCTCCTGCGCGCTGTCAGACAACTCCCTATCGTCTCTATCTCACCCCACCTTCCAGCCGGCCCCTGTTGTGCCCCCCCTCCCCCGCTCTGCCCTGCTGGGCCTCCTGCGCGCTGTCAGACGACTCCCTATCGTCTCTATCTCACCCGGCCCGCCACGTCGGGGTGCATCGCCTTGGCCATGCGACGGAAGGCCGCCTTGACGTCTTCCACGTTGGCGGTGCGACTGAGCCCCAGGACCTCATAGTGGCAGCCTTTGGCGGTCAGGCAGGCAGGCAGACAGGCACCGCATAGGAGGCGCACAGCACGGGAGGATGTGGTGAATAAGGTGAATTGGTGACTCGAGTTTGAGCATCTCAACTACGTACAGCGGGACAGCTGGCGCACTCAGCGCACTCAAACACGCACACGGTCACGCTGTCGGAGGCGCGAACGCCTCGCCAGCCTGGGACCCGCGCCACAGCCCTCAAACCCACAGAATCATAGGCGAGAACACTTAGGATAACCGCCATTTAAGGAACTCACGTCGGCCGGCTGCTGTGGCGGTCACCGAAACCGCGACGTTCCTCGATGGCCTGGGGCAGCGCTGCGCCACGTCCCAGCCGCGCCGGGGCTTTGCCACAGCAGTGGGCTGCGCACTCCTGCCAATGTGCCTAAATGGCGTCGCCATTGGTCAAGCAGGTGCGAGCGGCTTTTATTTAAGTTAGAAGAGGGAGCGAGGAGGTTACGGGTGTTAAGGGTGTGCTGATGGCGGTTAGCGTATTGAAATCGTGTTCCGCAATTTTGCAATAGGAACAAAAGCAAAGTGGGAAACTGCCAATCGGTGAGGGAGATTTGCAAGGTGGTAGGCGCGGGTCGGCGGAGGGTAGAGTCGAGTGCGTGACTTACTTACTTTTTCCGCGTTAATCGTTCATTTGACTTCATATGTTTATGAAAGAGCCTTTACATGTTTTCTGCTTCAGGTTGAATTCAGCCGGCGCGCGGAGGACACTCGGCTCCTCCTCTCTGCTCGACTGCAAGCGGTCCGCTCCAGCCTCGATGGTTAAGTAACTGTAGTGTTCCTATCTATATGCCAAAGCACTGCTAAATTGCAGGCCACGACGGTCGGCTTCACCGAGGCATGGTCAGCACATGCTGCGTGATGCTGTGGCAATATGAGGCCTCCAGTTCAAGCGGACGCCTTGGACCCATTTGCGTAGTTATCGATTAGGTATCAAGGGGGCGTGTGCAAGGCGGCCACGGAGAGCTGGACACGGCACGGGCCTGCATGTGACGGACCAGGACGGACTAGCGCAAATGGGCAGTAAAGCGGCCCCCTCGCCCGCGGACGCGTTCGCTACATCCTGCTTGCCCACGCGGAGGAACTATCATGAGTCTAAACGCACTTTAACGGAACGCGGCGGGGCCTCAGCTGCAGTGCTCGCAGTTGACGGGGAAGAACCTCAGGAAGCACGCTGGGAAGGTAGGACGGAAATCGGCACGTCCGCGACGGCCAATCAATGCTCATCATATGCTCTTCCGAAAATCTGCTGGGCACACTGCGAGCAAGCATAGTGCTTTTGGACAGTCACAGGATAGAGTGTTTACTACTAGGGCGAGTGGGCGAGGCGAGGCGTCGACGGGAATTCTGTCTGACAGATACATTATTTATATCGAGCAGAAACAGCTCGAGCGACAGTTGCTTGAAAATTTTTGCGTGCAATATTTAGCCAAATGACCGGAGCTGCGCTTGGCTCCTTTTCCGAACACGGTTTGACGGGAAACCTACTTGACTCGTAATCTTGCATATTATACATGACTCTTTAGTATGGTCCTGCGGCATCGTCATGAACGGCGACCAGCGATTTCGAGGGAGGCCAAGGGCGAAACCCCACCCCCAACGACCACGGCACACAAAGCTGGGCCTCCTCGTGTTGGCGCTAGCGCTGGCGCTGGCAGCTTTGCCTTGTTACGCAGGGGTCATGCAAGAGGCGCCACTGTGTGGCTGTGATGTCCATCCGGCGTTCCAAGAGAGGTGCGGCGCGCAAAGGTCACGCCGCATGCCCAGCCAGATGACACGTTACGGAAGTCCGCGCACTCACGTAGACGCCCGCCCACAGCGACGCGCACAGCGGCCGCGCTGCGGTGTGTCAGGGAGCGTACGTGTCAGGGACTGAGGGAGGGACTCTTTGGGAACGGAATAGCCTAGGTCGTCACCACCGGGCGCTGAATGCCGCAGCCCACCCAGGCTGCTATTCGTTCAGGCTCCGTATGTAGAGGCACACATGGCTGGCTGGCTCGCCTAACTCCTGACTCAGTAGTGGCTGTTACACACGTGCCCCTGTCATGTCCTGCTGGCTGCTGCCCTGCTTTGGCTGCTGCCCGACGCACGCCCCACACCGCTCCTGTATGCCCGCATGCATCTCCAAGGTCTGTCCATGCATGCCTCCTACGTACCGCGGCCTTGCCCAGCAGGATCCGGCAAGACCTGGCGTGGCTGGACGAGGCGGGCGGCATCACGGACGCCATGATCCGCAACATATCGTTGGTGGGTGCATGGGTTGCATTAGGAGTGCACGTGCACGTGGATGCGTGCCTCGATGCATGCGCCTTCGCTGCAACTGACACAAAGGTTGTCGGCTCAGCGGGGCCTTCGTGCCAGACCCGTATGCATGGCATATACCGCTAGTAAGGTCGTGCGCAACTGCCGGCGTTTGGGCTTCACAAGTGTGTATGTATGTGTGTGTGTGTGCGGATGCACATGTGCTCAGGTGTGCGACAAGCAAGTCTCAAATAGGTGCAATGGCAAGGTGGTTCGGTTAATGATCCGGGACGGCCAGGTGCGTTCGTTGGGCTGTTGGGCTGTCGGCTACAGCGCTAGCACGCAGCAGCAGACGGTGGTGCCAGACGGCGGGCGATAGTGCTACTGCGCTTATGCGCTACCACATGGCAAATAAACCGAAAAGAACCATATCTTCCCTGCGATGGGGCGCGGGTGCGCACGTGCGTGGTTGTGCGGCGGGTGTGCATCTGCACCTCCACGCGCGCACGCACGCCGCAGGTGTACCTGAACAGCATGCAGCCGGACTGGCGGTTTGGGCCGTACGAGGTGCCGGGGTTCCTTCTGGAGCTGTACGAGCTCAGCCGGCTGCACAAGTGGGTTTACTCATCAGGGGTACCGTATGATGACAGGACGACTGTCAGCTTTTACGACAACGACGACGAGAGCTGCAGTGGTCAGACGCGGGCGTTATCAAGTGGGAAGCTAGGTACTTAAGGAAGGCAGGTGGCAGCAGGCTAGGCGGTAGGTCAAAGCAGGGCCAGCAAGGCCATGCACAGCAGTTAGAACTGGCGGTTACGCCTCGCCTTCCTCGCCCCCACTTGAGAAAGATGCATGCGAGTAGCGAAGTCCTAGAAGTCCCTCATGGGTGAAAAGCGACCCACACCCACAACCAATAAGCAAGATTAGAGAACGCAGTAGCGATATGACAGGCAAGGGTGGGTGCAAGTGTTACGCCTCGCCTTCCTCGCCCCCACGCACCACATGCCGCTCTGTCTGCTACAGGCTTCCGGATGTGGAGTTTGCTTACAATGGCGAGGATGTGAGCGGTGCCTCGTTCGGCGGCGGCTGTGTGCATGTGCATGTGCTGGATGGGCTCGTACGTACAGCTAGCTAGCTAGCTAGGGAACAGGTCCACCTGCCATCACCTAGCCATGGGGCCCTGCACGGTCGGGGCTCTGACGCGCTGTGTCGGCCGGTGCCGTTGGTGCAACATCCGACTAATCCGACCAGGACGTCGCCTCAGCTTGCCTGCCACTGCCTGCCTGCCATTGCCTGCCACTGCCTTCCGGGCTCCAGGACGCTATCGCGCTGTTTGACTTCAAGGACCGGGGCAAGCTGCAGACGCGGTTCCAGGGCGGGCCCTTTCCGCTGCTGGCGTGGGCCAAGAGCCCCGCCAGCAGCGCCATCCTGGTGCCCGACAGCGGCGCGTTCAGGTGGGCACGCACCGCCGGTATGTATGGGCACGTACCCACCCTGCTTGGCGGGCGCGTGCGTGCGGTGGGCCTGTGCGTGTGTGTGCGTGCGTGCGTGCGTGCGTGCGTGCGTACACAGATCGTGCCTATTTACTTATCGCAACTTGCAGTGTGCGCGCACAGTGCACACATGAGTCACACCGTACGTCGTACGTGTTCGCGCCGGTCATGCAAGTAAGCCATCATCACTGGCTGCTGTACCTGCTAGCTCACATGACCACGCATACATCCCCATGCACCGCATGCACCGCATGCACGCACCGCATGCAGGTGCCTGCACGACAGCTTCGACCAGCTGCTCATGCAGCTGGAGGAGGTTCGCCGCCTGCCATGGGCCAACAGGACCAAGGTAGGTGTGAACGTGGGTGCGAGCGCGGGTGTGTCAGTGGGCGAGCGCGGGAACGCCAGGGGAGAACGTCATCAGCTACGCCGCCACAGCACCCTGCCGGTGCAGACAACCCACTCACTCTCACAAAGTGCTGTCCTGGCTCGTGAACTACGTCGGCAGTTCCCTCCTGTAACCAATGCAAACTCACTCCGACCCGCTGCCCCACTCCACTCGCTCTACCTGCCCCCTACCCACCCCCACCCGCCGCCTGCGTACGTGCGTGCAGATCGCGTTCGGCCGATGGTGCGTGCATCGCGCGGGTCCATCCATTCGGGACAGCAGGCGCAATCAACACCGTGACTGTGCGCCTCGCCTGCCAGCTCGCTCTCACTCGCACAACCACAGCAGCTTCACCTTTGCCCACCCCTGCTCATTATCATCTCGGTGATGTTACTTCAGCTTACTACTACCACGCCCTCACGCCCATTCCACGGATGCACATGGAGATCCGGAGACACGCCACATGCTACCCCCTAACCCCCGCCCCCATTCTCCCTGAACCCACTGCCGCCACCGCCACCGCCACGTACGGCATGCACCCATCATCAGGAACAAGTTCTGTGCGCCTTACCAGCTGCTGGGCGGCGGGCGGCTGCCCAGCGGCGAGCCCTTCAAGTGCCCGCGCGCCTGGCTGCCGCGCGTGGCGGCCGAGTTCCCCGACCTCATGGTCGGTAATGAGTGGTGGTGGCTGTACTCAAGTGCCTGGTGGTGGGGGTGGGTGGGGGGGGTTCCATGCATTTAAGTTAATGACGAGGTAGACGTGGGGGTGGGGGTGGTGGTGGTGGTGGTGGTGGGGGTGGGGGTGGTGGTGGTGGTGGGGGTGGGGGTGGTGGGGGGTGGTGGTGGTGGGGGTGGGGGTGGTGGGGGTGGGGGTGGTGGGGGTGGGGGTGGTGGGGGGTGGCGGTGGTGGTGGTACAGGTGGCAGACATGGTTCTGACTGTGAAACTGGACTGGCGGTTGGAGGTTATGAGGCCACCTGGGAGGGTGCGGGAGGTGGGGGACAAGCGCTGCCGGTCGGTCGGCCCACCCACCCACCCACCCCATCCCCCCGTGCCATGCCCCCGTGCCACCCGCCCGCCCACCCCACCCACCGATCAGGACCTGGGCTCGCTGGCCGACCCCCGGCTGGAGAGCGGCGCCGCACGGAAGCGCTCCGTGCCGCTGGCACACCAGAACCAGTTCGCGTGAGTGTGACTATTGAACTAGCTGAAGCGGCATCGCAAAAGCGCCGGGCCCCTCTGGACCCTATTAGCTTGCTAGCCCTTCCTAACTCCTTATTAGTGAGGATGTTGGTCGGCTTCCAACAAGTGTGACTCTTATTGCTGAGGGCTGAGGCAGGCTGCTGGGGGCAGTGGGGCGGGGGCCCAGCCGGCTGCGCTCTTTCAACTAACATGCGTGGCATTGGGACATGCGGCCGCCGCAGGGTGTGTGTGAACCCATCTCCTGTTGCGCTACGCAGTTCGGTGATACAATCCTCTTCCTATTCTTCCTCACTGCCGCGCCCTGCCCGCTGCCGGCCCCAACCAACTAATTCCACCCACCCAACGACCGTCCGCTGCAGCTACCTGGTGTCCACGGACGGCTTCGCCACCAGCCGCAAGTTCGAGATCTACCTGCTGCTGGGCTCGCTGGTGCTCAAGGCGCGTGTGGGCGTTCGTGGGCATACATTCATGCGCATGTCGCGCTAGCTGATTGCTTGATATATGTTTACGCCCCGCCCCTACGCCTTCTGGTCATCGGTATGCCAACGTGTGTTGCAACGTCTGTTCTACGTCTACCTCTTCATTAACTTAAATGCATGGCACCCCGCCCCGCCCCCGCACCCCACAGGCCGGCTCCACCCGGCGCGGCTACTTCTACGACGCGCTGGCGCCCGACACGCACTACCTGCCCGTCATGAACGACTCAGGCCGGGACATCGCGGACGTGAGCTGCTGGCCCGGAGGGAGAGAGAGGGCTGTGCGGGCGTGCGGGCGTGTGTGTGTGTTAGAGATAACAAGGGAAAGAACACAGTGTGTGTGTGTGTGTTATAGAGAGCACAAGAAGAGAACAATGTGTGTGTGTGTGTATGTGTGTTATAGTTTGAGAGAGTAGGGAGCGCGTGCAAGATGCCGCTGTTCAATGTAGAGGGCGACGCAAGCGCCTCGGCGGGAGCCACGAGCGCACTGGCGCATACAATTGCCAGCAGTCGTGTGGACCGTCAATGACCGACAAGGCCACTCCTTCCCAATAACCTGCTCATCGCGCCCCCACCATGCCCGCACCGCACCGCCTGGCCAACCTGCAGCGGGTCCGCTGGGCTCGGGCGCACGACGCCCAGGCGGCGACCATCGCGGCGGCGGGGCAGGCTTTCGCGGTGCGGCACCTCAGCCGCCACTCGCGGCTGTGCTTCCTTCGGGCGCTGCTGCAGCAGCTGGCGGGCCGCATGAAGTGAGCGTGGGTGTGGCAGCTGCTGGGGTGGCAGGCGGCGGGCGGCGGGCGGCGGGGTACGGTTACGGACACGCGCTAAATTGCGAATGCGAAATGCGAGACCGACTGGAGGTTGACGTCGTTTCTAGCAAGCAGCACGAGAGGAGGGTGAGCGGTAAGGAGGAGTGAGCGGTGCCTCTGCACGTCGGCGGTGCATGGCATGGCCGCCGTCTGGATGGCCGGCCCACAGAAGTGCCTGGCCAGCAGCGCCGTCCGCCGTCCCACCTGCGTGCTGCCTCCCCCCATTCCAACACAGGTACAGGCCCAGCTGCGCCCGGCGGAGGCTGTGCGTGCCGCTGGGGCGACTGGTGGAGGTGATGGCGCTGCACCCGCGCTCGCGGGAGTCGTGCAGGTGGGCCGGGGTTCCATGCATTTAAATTAATGACGGGGTCGGGGCAGCACCCGCGCTCGCGGGAGTCGTGCAGGTGGGTCGGGGTCGGGGTCGGGGTCGAGGCCGGATGATGAGGACGGCAGGTGCGCCCGCTGCAAACCGCGACGATGAGCACACGTTTGGAACATGCGACCCTCGCATCCCTACCTCCTCTGCATCACCCCTTGATGTATGCCTTACCCGCGCCGCCATCCATAGTCGGCTTCGCATTTCGCATTATTCGCAATTTAGCGCATGTCCGTAACACGGCGCTTGCTGCAGGTGGTCCGATGTGCTACTGGCGCACCCCACGCCGCCCGAGCAGCGCGCCGCTTGGCCCGACGCCCGGCTGCTGGCGCTCCTGGCGGACCCGCTGCTGTGGCCGCGGGACAACCCGGACAGCTTGACGCCGCCGGATGCCGACCCCTTCGCTAACAACATGTACGCGGTGTAGCGAGACAGGCGGAGCCGGCGGGAATGCGGGATGGGGGGCCGCACAGTGCCGGGGTGCTGGGTGGCTGGCGCGAACACCAGCGCGGGGGATGCGCTAAATTGTGATAACGAATGCGAATGCACGCCACCCGACGTTGATGTCGTGCCTCGCAAGCAGCATGAGAAGAGGGTGAGCGGTAAGGCGTAGTGCGCAGCCACATTACCTCGAGGGACGGTAACCGCTGACGTGAGCCGGCCGGATACCGCCAGGAGGCTGTAAGCTGTACTGTTCGGACCGCTGGGCTGAGGGCGCGCTGGGCTGGCGCAGCCTGGCCCGAGGTGTGACCAACCTGCATGGCGGCACATGTGGCCGTGTGGGAATGCGGTGGCTTGCTTGACGATGGCGGAACTGACACTTGTGATGTCGAAGCGTATGAATGCGACCTCCGACCAGGCAAGGGTGCCCCCGCACCCAGGTCAAGAGGGACCACCTCCAGCCGACGCGTATGTAAAGCTCAGCGCCGCATGCGTGGTCGGTGTCTGTACATGTGCACGACAGATGCTCGGGGAGGGGGGACGAGACTTGGGGCGCGCCGGTGCGCGTAAACAGATAGCTGCGCGGCCTGTGCCCGTAGCTGCGGCCTTGGCAATGTGCGGCACGATTGTCCGAGGACATGTCAAAGCCTGGATGACGTTGTGGTAATGGACTCGACATGTGGAAAGCTCGGGGTTGCTGTCAGCGGCCATCTGCAGACGCACGGATGGACGCACGGATGGACGTGCGGGAGTGCAGTGTGGCGTGCGGTGCAAAATCCATGACACTGAAAGCCCTGTTACTGGCCGCAAATTTACCATTTCTCCAACACGCACAAGCACCACAAGCAATTAATATTCTGTAGGCATACGGACCAACTGCGCATGACCTCCCGGGATGTTCTCCCTCCTCTATGGCTTCTTTGAGTACATATTTAGGAAGGATGAGTTTCACGTGCTCATATTGGGGTTAGACAAGGCTGGAAAGACGAATGTGAGCGGAGGAGGGCTCGGCAACGGAAGCGCGCCAACGGGGAATGAGGGCAAGCTGCTAGAGCAAGCAAGTCACCTAGCTCAATTGTTGGTTTACTCTCACCTGCAGGTGTTGGAGCGACTGAAGACCGTGTTCACGCAGTCCATAGGACTGGACCCCGGGAAAATCCTGCCTACCGTTGGGCTGAACGTGGGCCGCATCGAGGCGCACAAGCATAACCTTGTATTTTGGGACCTTGGCGGCCAGAGCGGGCTGCGCTCGATCTGGGACAAGTACTATAGCGAGGCGCATGCCGTCGTCTACGTCGTGGACGCGGCGAACCGGAACCGCTTTGACGAGAGCAGGGCCGCGCTAGACCGCGTTTTGGAAAACCGCGAGCTGGTGGGGGCGCCGCTTCTGATCATGGCCAACAAGCAGGACCTGGAGGGGGCTGCCAACGCGCAGGAGGTGGGGCAGATTTTCGAGGTGGAGCGTGGCCACGCGCAGGGGAGACAGTTCAAGGTGCTACAGGTCAGCGCCTACACGGGGCAGGGGTTGAAGGACGGCGTGGAGTGGCTGGTGGAGACCATCCGGCGGGGGCAAAGAGCACAGCGCCTGCGGGTACGACAGGCGAGCTGAGTGCAGGTGTGTCCTGCGCGCGTGGGGCCGGCAGGTGAACCAGTTGGTCTGCGCGTCCGATCGCAGGGGTGCACAGACAGAGCTCTCCTTACTGCTCGGCTAGTGCTGTGTTTAGGTGCATCCACGAATTGGGCGCCTGTCGTGGGCGTGCGGGGACCGGGTGGGGCGCACCGGGCGTTCCGGCGTGTGCGCGACGTGGAGCGCAGAGCCCTGTGATACCTAGCAGTGATGTTGGCTGCCATGATTGGCTTGTGATGGGCAGGTACAGAGCTTGCTCTGTTGGGCGGCTCGTGGGAGCGGCAGCTGCAGCTGCCGGAGTTGAAGCAACAGCAGCATCAGCGCAACCTTCCGGCGGCGCTGCGTCTTGTTGCAGCGCCGCACATCCCGCGGCCTCCCCGCGCGGCGCCAAACCCTCCTAGCAGCAGCCTGTACCAGCTAGCAGCAAGCCGCCCATGCCGAAGAGACTAGCCCGCGAAAGGGCCTGGCGACCACTTACTGGCAAGCAAGGAGGGACGTACGGCACTGGTTCAGCTGCTCCCGATGGCAGAGCGGCGCGGTGGAGCGTTGTTGGCGCGGCAGCGCCATCGTAGGCCAGGTTTGCCGATCAGCGGGGGGGGGGGGGCTTCGATGAAGCACTGGACGCAGGCGCAACTCACTTGGTGTGTTCGAGACGAGGTGGGAGTGCTGGTAGTTGGCTAGTTGCCGAGCTAAACGCATGCAAGTATGGACCACCTGGCTCACTGGCAGAGGCGGAGCAGATGCCCTGACCGATGTCTCTAGGTCCGTTCGTCGGACGGTGCAAGGTGCATACGAACGCGGAGTGTAACCATGGGCCGGACCGCAAGTAAGCATTCAACCGACGTGGCTTATTGTTACGCCCTGCCTGGGTTTGGCAACTAGGCGGGCTTGAGAGTTTGGGTTGAGAGTCCCAACTGCGTCGCCGCACAGCAGCCTTGACGCTATTCGCACGTCGCACGAGCAGGAGGCCTAGGTTGGACCAGATTGAGGAGACCCGTGTGCATGATGGCGGAGTGCACAGACCCCAATGCAGTTTGCTGCCTAACACTGATGTGCGGTATGTGTGCTGTTGGGGGGCCACAACAAGAAGGAACGGTTGCCTGTTTGACGACTGTATGCACATGGGGGCAGGAATATGCGTGGTGACAGTCGCATGGCAGGCGACCAAAGTTTGCGAACGTGGTCACTGCGGTTACGGGCCTTGTACTGGGCCAGCGCTGGCGGGACGGGGCGCCGGGCATTTGGGTTCGTGCCGATTGCAAACAAAGCGCTCTGCGAACTCCGGCTTCACGATGCGCTGGATGTTCCTCTTACTGTTGTAAAGTATGATTGACTGTCCATTGACTTCACAGAGTTGCAGCTGTCGACTTTCCCTTCGATGCGGAAACGTTGATATGGGACTACTGTTAACAGATAGTATCTTTGCCCACTATCAATGAAGCTAATGAAACCCTATCAATAGCGAACCTATTTGCGGACGCGCTGCTGGCGCCGGTGGAGAAAGGCAGAAGGTCGCGAAATGTCTGGCCTCGATACAGAGGAGCTGGAGCTCCTGACTCCCTCTGTCACCAATCAGCTTCAGGTAAACAGCCTGCGAATGATATAGCGGCACGCAGTCCAGCATTTACGGTGGAGTCGCACGACGTGCGCGGTAGTCAACAACTGCTGTATGCGGTTGCATAATCTGGGGAGATCGGGGACATCGGAACGAAGTTGGTCGTTGAAATGGGGGCACCAAGGTCGGACTTGCGTCGGCAGTGCCAGCGTGCGGACCCCCGACCCCGCGCACCCTTGAACCCCACGGGCAGCGGGCTTCTGCTGCGGCTATAAGCAGCAGCCACAGTAGCCATGCATGGATGATATACAAAGGCTGGGGCGGTGCAGATGCCCAGGCAGCTGGCCTTGGCCGCGCCCGCGTGTGCGAAACTAACTGGGCGGCAAGTTTTCGTGCCCCAACGGCCCGCGCGTGCCCTGGTGCTGCGGGCTCTGCGTCCCCGGACTGCCTGCAGGCTTTCAACAACCAGGTAGTTGCGCACCTGAAGAACTACAAGCCGGAGATATCGCGCATCTATGGCCGCATCGACGACCTGGGCGCCGCTGATGCGCGGCTGGAGGGCCAGATACAGGCGGTGCAGGTGCGTGGCCTGCAGGGCGCGGCGCGGCCGGGGGGGGGCGGGGCGTGTGGTTGCGAGTGGTGTGTGGTTCCGGGGGCGTGTGGTTGCGGGCCGGGCGGCGGCGGGGCGTGTGGTTGCGGGGTGTGTGGTTGCGGGGTGTGTGGTTGGGGGGCGTGTGGTTCCGGGGCGTGTGGTTGCGGGGTGTGTGGTTGCGGGCCGGGTGGCGGCGGGGCGCGTGGTTGCGGGGCGTGTGGTTGCGGGCCGGGCGGCGGCGGGGCGTGTGGTTGCGGGGCGTGTGGTTGCGGGCCGGGCGGCGGCGGGGCGTGTGGTTGCGGGGCGTGTGTGGTTGCGGGGCGTGTGTGGTTGCGGTGCGTGTGGTTCCGAGCGGTGTTGGGCTAGCACACCCAGTCCGTTGAGCGGGGTTCTGCAATCTTCCCCCAGCCCGACAGGCAATCCTCACCACCTGTGGAACGAACACACACGCTGACACTGGTGCACCTGCACATACGCGGCCACACCCCTTGTCTTTTCACGCCCACCACCCCGCGCCCATTCCCACCCACATGCCACCCACCCACCCACGCCACCCGCCCCCTCGCCCACCCACCCGCGCAGGCTGACGTGGCGTCGCACTACGACCAGAACGTGTCTGCCTACGACGGCCTAAGCGAACGCCTGGCCAAAGTGGAGGCGCTGGTGAACGCGCTGCCGGCGTGGAAGGAAGACCTGGTGGGGCGGGGGCCGGGGGGGACGTTGCATGACGGGAGGTGGGAGAGAGGAGAAAGACTTGCACGACCGTAGTAGGAGGCGGGGAAGGGGAAGGGGACATGGGCGGGAATGGGGACGGCCGTGCGCGCTGATTGGAATCACTGAGGTGATGAGAGGCTTGGGAAGGGCTGATGCAGGCACGCATCTCCGCCCGCGGCCGCCGCTGCTGACGCCCCCTACCCCCAACCCACACACCCATCCTAAGTCTTTCATAGTATTCTCCCTTGTGATCTCTAACACCCATCCTATCTAACACCCATCCTATCTAACACCCATCCTATCTAACACCCATCCTATTGCAGCTGATGCGCATTGACGCGCTGGGCCGCGAGACGCGCGCCAAGCACGAGGCGGCCAGCTCTCGCATGACGGTCATGGAGGGCAACCACGACGCGCACGTGCAGGTGCGGGTGTTGGTGGGGCGACTGTGTGTGTGTGTGTGTGGGGGGGGGTGATGTAGATGCCAGCCCAGACTCGACCAAACCCGATGCAAAATAGCGAGGAGGGGGGAGGGCAGGAGGTGGTGAAGCGGGGGAGTGGGGTCGGCACGCGCACGCCGAGGCCGTACCGGTGTGGGTCAGTGGTGGCACAGTGCCGTGCTGGCCAGCGGGCGTGGGTCTAGTCCAGCGTTGTCCTTCCCCCACCTACCCCCCGGCTGCGTTTCCCAGCTGCAGCACAGTCGTGTTCGCATTTTGTTTCTCACCGGGACTGTTTACCACCTACTGTAACCACCTACCCCTCGCTTCCGCCTGCGGCCTCCTGCCCGCCCTCCGCACACCATGACATCGCCGGCGCCCACACCGGTCCGTCGCATCCCGCCCTCATTTGCCCCTCCCCTCCCACCGCCCAACGTCTGTTCTACGTCTACCTCGTCATTAATTAAACATGCATGGCACCCCTCACCGAGACCCACAGGGCACCCGCGAGCGGCTGGACATGCTGACGTCGGTGGCCAAGACCGCCAGCGAGGCTCGGGCGCAGCAGCAGGAGCGCATAGACGAGCTGGACGTGTCGCTGCGACGGCACCGCGACGCCACGGAGACGGCGCTGGCGGACGGGCGGGTGCACCGACGCCGTGAGTCTTTGAACCAACGCAACGCGAATGTGTTTTTTGCGCTGTTTGTGAGGGTGTGTTGTTTGGTTAGTTGCCACCCAACTACCGTACTACGACACCACATCCCGCCCGCCCCCGTGCACAACACGTGCCGGTACACGTGTACGCCACGCCCACCCACTGCCCAACAAAAGCCCTCACACGCACACGCACACGCACACGCACACGCGCGCACACACACACACACCGTCCAAGCGGTATTTGGTAAGTATATGTAAGCGCTTGCGGGGAATCCTCCCCCTTGGTACTTACAACCCCCAGGCCTGGATGAGGAGTTGCTCCTGGCGCGCAGCAAGCTGGCGGAGCACACCGCGGGCCTGGCGGAGCAGCAGCTGGCGCTGGGGCGGCTCAAGGAGGGCGAGGTGCAGCACGGCCGCAGCATTGAGGAGCTGGTGCGGGGCGTGGACAACCTCAGTCAGGCCACCGCCGGCATCGGACAGTGAGTGGCGCCACGGCGGCGGTGGTGGTGGTGGTGGTGGTGGTGGTGGTGGTGGTGGGGCGGGGATTGCGGAGGCGCCGCTGGGGGTGGGGGCATCGGCAGGGACAGGGACAGGGGTGGTGACGGAGTGGCAGGGGCCAGGACGTGGGCAGGGGCTGTTGATGGTCGGCCCCGGCCCGGCCACTGCCCTGCCGCGGCCGCGGCCCATAACAGGCTGTGGCAACAGCGTGCACCACGCAACACCACACCGCACACCGCCCATACACTTCGCTACCCGTCCTTGCAACCCGCGCCACAATCCGCCCCCGAAACACGGCGCTGGTGCCGCCAGTGCTGTACCCGCTGTTCCTCTGGGTATCGGCACTTCACGAAAAATTTGATACAAACCATCCTATGGATGACTTACCCCCCCTTATATTAGGCCACGCTCACCTCCTCGCTCTTACGCATTGGGTTTGGTTTGGTTTGGGCTGGTGACCACACACACACACACACACCCGCCCAGGGAGATGAGCCTGGTGAAGCGCGGCATGGGTGCGTTGGAGGGCACCGCCGGCACGCTGGTGACGCGGCTGGGCGCACTGGACGCGGAGGTGCAGGGCCGGCTGTTGACGCTGGAGAACCACCGCAACTCGCTTTTCGAGTGGAAGGACGCCACGCACCTCACGCTGGACAAGCTGGGCAAGGAGAAGGCGCTGCTCGTGGACCGCGTCAATGTGAGGGAGGGGCGGGAGGGGGCTGCGGGGGGAGGGGCGGGGCGGCGGGGGGAGGGGCGGCGGGGGGAGGGGCGGGAGGGTGGCGGGAGAGGGCGGCGGGGGGCGGGAGAAGGGGCGGGAGGGTGGCGGGAGAGGGGCGGGAGGGTGGCGGGAGGGTGGCGGGAGGGTGGCGGGAGGGTGGCGGGAGGGACGCAAGGGCGTGGAGGAGAAAGGATGGGAGAAGGGCCAGAGGCGACCGGAAGAGGCGTGGCCTGGCTGCTGCTGTATAAACCTGCGAGTTGTGTCAACTGAGCCATTAACACCCACCCGGCCCCCTCGGACGCACACGCCAACGTTGCAACCTGGGCAACGAACGCTGCCTCCCCCCCCGGGCACTTCATAAACATTTGATAAACACCATCCATGGATGGCTACTCCCCCCGCCACCACCACCACCACCAGATGCTCGACACCAAGGTGGAGGCTGGGCCGCCCGGCCTGTGGAAGATGGCGGCGCAAGTGGCGGCGCACGAGGAGGAGCTGGGCGCCACCCGCACCGCGCTGTCCACGGCAAAGGTACCCTGGGCGCGGCGCCTTCACACAGTCGGTCACTCCCTGACACCGCATATGCCTATACATATGTTTGCGAGTATTTTCTCCTCCTCCTTCTCCCATATTAGGCCACGCTCACCTCCTCGCTCTTATGCGTTGGGTTTGGTTTAGTTTGGGCAGGTAACCACAACCCCCATACATACATAGGACTGCTGCCTGCATGTGTGCCTGCCTGCGGCTGTGTGCGCCCCATGGGGTCGGCCTGTCTGCGTCGGCATGCATGCGCCCGGCATGGCGCAGTCCCTGGCAGTGGCACGTCATCCTGCAGGGCGGGGACGCTGCACCGGCCGGGGTCCCGCCGGCCACGCCCTGTCCCTCACCATTTGCAAACAACTTGATCCCCAAGCGTACGGTCCGCTAACGCCTTTCCCTGACCCTTGTCACCTGCTGCTTCTGCTGCTGCGCCCTGCTGTTGCCACCGGCTCCTGCCGCTGTCGCCCCCTCCTGCTGCTGCTGCCCCCTCCTGCTGCTGCTGCCGCCCGCTCCTCCTGCTGCTGCTGCCGCCCGCTCCTGCTGCCGCCCCCTCCTGCTGCCGCCCCCTCCTGCTGCCGCCCCCTCCTGCTGCCGCCCCCTCCTGCTGCCGCCCCCTCCTGCTGTCGCCCCCTCCTGCTGCTGCTACCCCCTCCTGCCGCCCCCTCCTGCTGCTGCTGCCCCCTCCTGCTGCCGCCCCCTCCTGCTGTCGCCCCCTCCTGCTGCTGCTACCCCCTCCTGCCGCCCCCTCCTGCTGCTGCTGCCCCCTCCTGCCGCCCCCTCCTGCTACCCCCTCCTGCCGCTGCAGGCCACGGGCGAGGAGCTGGCCCGGCGGCTGAACGACGCCATGTCGGGGCTGAGTCACCAGCGCGACACGGCGGCGCAGCTGAGGGAGGAGGTCCGGCTGCTGACGGAGAGGCTGGTGCGTGGCGTGGCGTGGCGTGGCGTGGCGTGGCGTGGCGTGGCGTGGCGTGGCGCGGCGTGGCGTGGCGTGGCGTGGCGTGGCGTGGCGTGGCGTGGCAATTGCGGGGTTGGGGCCAGGGCTGGGGAGGGGACGTGCAGCGTTGCAGGGTTTGCAGGGCCCGGAGCGATTTGGGGTTCGGTGGACGGCACGGTAGTGCCATCAGGACCACAGCACGCGACGCCAGCAATACCGTGCACGGCGTCCCTGCCTGATGTCGCACTGCCGCCTGCTGCTCCCTGCCCAACCCCCCCCCTTTGCATCCTGCCCCCTTCCTTAATAATGCTTAAAGCACCTGTGCCTCTCCCTCCATCCCTCCCGCCCGGCCCCCCCTGTTGTTCCCTAAACCACCCGCCAGTCCTCTGAGTCCTCCCGCGGCCGCGCCTACGTGGACGACCGTATGGAGCCGCTGGCGCGGCGCTACGAACTGGAGGCTCTGAAGAAGAGCTGCGAGGCGGGGCTGGAGCGGCTGCAGGTGGGGGCGGGTTGCTGGGGGTGGGGTGGGGCGGGGGCGGGTTGGGTGGGGTGGGGCGGGGTGGGGCGGGGCGGGGCGGGGCGGGGCGGGGCGGGGCGGGGCGGGGCGGGGCGGGGCGGGGCGGGGCGGGGCGGGGCGGGGCGGGGTGGGCTGGGCTGGGCGGGGGGGGGCGGGGGGGGGGGCGGGGCGGGGCGGGGTGGGGTGGGGTGGGGTGGGGGGCGGGCCGGGGGGGGGGGGGAGTGAAGGAGGATAGGGTTGGGATTGTAAATACCAGCCCATCTAAGCCATGAAAGGAAGAGGGGCGCAGTGCGGGCAGAGTTGGGGGGGGTGCGAAATGAGGGGTGGGTATTTGGAAGGAGAGGGCGAGGACGGCGCAGGCACAGACGAGGCTGCGTGGGGGCACCGGAGGGACCAAAAGGTGGAGCCGGTGGTGCTGATGAATCTTGGGGCTCGTGGTTGCTCGTGGCCCAGCGTGTATGGATTGCCGCCGCTGCTGCTATTGTTACGACGCGGCTTATCGGCTTGGTCACCTCCCCTGCACAATGCACCCCCCCACCTCGCATAGGCGGCTGCGTATCCCAGCTGCAGCGCAGTCACATTCTTCGCAGTTTGTTTCCCACCGGGACTGTTTACCAGTACCCCCCCCCCCCCTCACCTCCCCCCCCCGTCTACCTCGTCATCAATTAAACATGCATGGCCCCCCCAAGACCGCTGCACCAACCAACCCCCCGTCTACTTCGTCATCAATAAAACATGCATGGCAACCCCCCCCATCCATGGATGGCTACCTCCACCCCCCCCCCGGCTGCAGTCGGCGCTGGCGGGCAGTGGCGAGAGGCTCAAGTTCGAGCTGCTGCACGACGAGGCGGCGCAGGTGGGTTTGGGCGGGTTTGGGTGGGTTTGGGCGGGTGGGCGGGTGGGCGGGCGGCCCACCTTGCTGCCGCAGGTTACCGGCGGGACGGGGGAGGGCTGTTTGGTCCAGGCGGCCGCGCGTTGGCCTGGGTCCGCGGGAATGTAATGTGCCCCCCCCCCCGTCGGCACAGTCACGTTCTTCGCAGTTTGTTCTCACCGGGACTGTTTACCAGTAACCCCCCCCCGTCGGCTGTTTCCCACCCCCCCTGCCATACATCCTTGCACCCCTCCCTGCTGCTCACTACCCCCCCCCTCTCCCTTGCATTGGTCGACTTTGCCTGTGCTTCGCTGGCTAGCTTGGTTTCTCGGTTCAGGATGGGCTGGTAACTACAACCACCTCCCCGCTGCTGCTGCTGCTGCTGCTGCTCCTCCTCCTCCCTGTTTACCGCTGACCCGCTCCCCTCCTCCCCCCGCACCCCCCGCACCCCTACGTCTACCTCGTCATTAATTAAACATGCATGGCACCCCCCCCGGCACTTCACAAACATTTGATAAACACCATCCATGGATGGCTACCCCCCTTTGGTGCAGGTGGGCAGCATCCGCGAGTACATGCGGGACGTGGAGCGGCGCAACGGCGCGCTGGCGGAGCGGCTGGCGGCGCTCGAGGCGGGGCTGGACGGCGAGGCGGAGCGGGGGCGCTCCGTGGCGGCCTGCACCCGCGAGCTGCGTGCGGCGCTGGACGGGCTGCTCAACAGCGGCCAGGTGGGTGGGGGTGGGTGGGTGGGTGGGGTGGGGGTTACCAGCCCAAACTACACCAATCTAAAGGAAGCGGTGTCGAGCAATGCAGTCAAGGCGATACAACAAAATACTCGCTAGCTGGAGGTGTGGGTGGGTGTGGGTGGGTGCGGTGAAGGTGGCCAGGGGGGAGGGGCAGTGGACACAGCGGGCCGTGGTGTGGCTGGGGCGGTGTACGCCCCGTAGTTGAGTGGCCATGGGCATGGGCGTGGAGGAGGCCAGCAGGCGGAGGCGGAGGCAGACTAGGCATGATGAGGGGGGAAGGGGGGCGGTGTCCCAGAGCCCACGCTTCTTCTCATTCTCTGCCCCTACCGCCCCTGCTGCTGCCGCTTCTTCCCCTGCTACTGCCCCCGCATCCTCCCCTGCTACTGCCCCCGCATCCTCCCCTGCTGCTGCCCCCGCATCCTCCCCTGCTGCTGCTGCTGCTGCTGCTGCTGCTGCTGCTGCTGCTGCTGCTGCTGCTGCTGCTGCTGCTGCTGCTGCTGCTGCTGCTGCTGCTGCTGCTGCTGCTGCTGCTGCTGCTGCTGCTGCTGCTGCTGCTGCTGCTGCTGCTGCTGCTGCTGCTGCTGCTACTGCTGCTGCAGTCCGACCTGGCCCAGCTGCGCGCCACCATCGCGGGTCTGCATGAGGAGTACGCCGAGCTGTCCAAGCGCGCGGCGCGCAGCGGCGTGCTCACGGCGGCGGCGGTGGAGGAGCTGGTGGACGCGCGGATACACGGCCCCGTCATGGACGCGCTGCTCAGCAAGAAGGTGCGGGCGTGTGGCTGTGCGCGCGTGTGGCTGTGCGTGCGTGCGTGCATGCGTGCGTGCGTGCATGCGTTTGGCGAGGGGTCAAAAAGGGGGTTACGTAATTACCGTACCTTAGGGCGACCACCGCGCATGTAATTAATTAATTTTGTAAAAAAGCTGCAGTACCGCGCACCCCGAGGGGGGGTGCGCGGTGGCGTAATAATTATCTTGGGAGGGGTGCGCGGTGGTGCAAAATTACCCAGATGGGGCGTGTCAAAGCCAAAAATTTTCTTAAGCCCGTCAAACTGAATTCTACGCTAATTTTAATGAGACCGACTGTTAATGAAGTGTGTACGGCTAGTGTACAGTGCTTGAAAGGAGGGTTGACCGCGCACGGTCTAGCGGACACAGGGCTGATTACAGGCTCGACCGCGCAGTATTGGAGATGCGCGGTGGTGTAAAGTTGCCCCTCAAGGGGGTGCGCGGTGCAAAAAAGTTACCATTTTAGGGGTCAAAATTTAAAAAATTTTCGGGGTGCGCGGTGATCAAGCGTACGTACGGTACGTTGCAGCGAGCGGTGCATGGCAGACAGAGCTGCTGAAGTAGCATGCAGTGCCGTATTTGTCTGGCCCCTTGCCCACACCGTGCCTTTGCCGCCACCGCCGCCGCTGCGCAGCTGGCGCGGCACGAGGCGTACGGTCGCACCGGCAGCGGCTTCGCGCACGGCGGCGGCTCCTTCTCCGGCGGCTCCTTCTCCGGCGGCCATGGCCACGGCCACGGCCACGGCCACGGCCCCGAGCACCTACGTGCCAAGTCGGGGGTGGCGCCGCTCGGGTCACCGCTGTCGCGGCCGCCCGGCCTGCCCCTGCCCCTGCCCCTGCCGCTGCCGCTGCTGGACAATGAGCAGAGCCAGGGCTGGGCGGAGGAGGCGGAGGGCGGGGCCAGGCGTGGGGGAGCGGGCCGCAGCGGAGGCGGGGGCGGAGGAGGCGGAGGAGAGCCGGACCCGGAGCTGGGGCTGCGGCTGGTGGCGGTGGAGAGCGACGTGTCCCGGCTGCTGGAGGCCTTCAAGTCCCTGAGCGGCCGGGTGAGTGGCGCGGCGCGGCGCGATGAATGGCATGATGGCGCGAGGAATGGCGCGATGGCGCGATGAATGGCGCGATGAATGGCTTGCACCGTGTCCCATCTTCTGAGCTTCGCTCCCCTCCCTGCCAAGCCTACCTACCCTTTCCCCGCCCTGCCCTGTGGTGTCCCTGTCGGCCCCAGCCGCGCAATCAATGCAAGCTTACCAAGCATGAAGGAAGGCACAATCACACACTCGCACAAGCACATCGGCACACGCCCTCCCTCCCCTTCCTCCGTTTCACTTCTGGCTTCTGGAATGAACCTCCCCCCCCCACACACACGCACACACACGCACCCCGCTCCCTGGCTTCAGGCGGCGCCGCTGTCTGACGTGGCGGAGCTGCGCGACCAGCTGCGTGCGCTGGGTGGCGCGGTGCAGCGGGCGGCGGCGGGGCAGGCGCTCCTCGGAGACCAGGGCGAGGAGGCGGTGCGGCGGCACGTGCACGCCACGCTGCTGCCGGAGCTGATGGAGCGGCAGGCTGCGGACAGCCGCCGAGTCATGGGGTGAGGGCGAGGGAGGGGCGGGGGGGCACTGTGTGGGGGGGGGAGTCATCCATGGATGGTGTTTGGGGGGGGGTAGCCATCCATGGATGGTGTTGAGGGGGGGGGAGAGGGGAGAGGGAAGCGGGAAGCGGGAAAGGGAGGAGGATGGGGGAGCGGGTATTGTAGGGAGGGGGTGAGCGGTGGCGGGTTGGGGCGAGTGGGGCATGGGTGGCGGCGGAATGGCAGTGCTGTGCGGCGGGGTAGGACGGTAGTTGTTTGTGCGTGAGACAATGCCGGGCGGTTTGCAGCCGTGGCAGTCTGTGCAGAAAACAAGGCGTATGGAAACATGGATTGGGTTTGGGATGTGGCGCGTCCCGGCTCATGCACGACATCGCCGTTGTCACTGGTTGCGGTGGTGGGTGCGCAACGCAGGTGGATGGACGAGCAGCTGGGCGACATGGCGCGGGAGGTGGCGGCGCTGCGCCGCAGCTCGGAGCAGCTGGCGGCGCAGCTGGCGGCGGTGGTGGCGGCGCAGCAACAGCAACAGCAGGGGCAGGGGCAGGGGGGTAGCGGCGAGCAGCTGGGCTCCCCGCGTCTGTCGACTTCCATGCGGCAGCGCGGATCGCTGCGGCTGGCGGGGGCCGGTACGGCAGGCTCTGTGGCGGCGCTGATGGAGGGCGGCGGCGGCGGCGGCGGCGGCGGCGGCTTGGCCGGGCTGGAGGTGGCGGCGCTTGCAAGCCAGGTGAGGTGGCGGGCAATGGAGTGCAGGGTGCAGCGCACCGAGCGGGGCTGCGTGTGGGTGCTGCGTTAGGCATATGTGTATCCATGTGTATCCGCATGTGTCCAACTGCCATATCAGCACCAAGGTCATTCCCGCCCTCCCACCATGCCTGCGTGATCCCACCACACACGCATGCTCACACGCACACGCACATTCACACACGCACATTCGTACACACGCACATTCACACACGCACATTCGTACATACGCACATTCATACACACGCACATTCATACACGCGCACATTCATACACACGCACATTCGTACATACGCACACAGGTGGGCGAGCTGACGGAGCAGCTGGCGGCGCTGTCGGAGCTGCTGGGGGTGCCGCTCATAAGGAACTCAGCGCGGGTGACGGGGGCGGGCTTCGCCGCCGCCGCGCGCTTCGGCAGCAGCAGCTTCAACAGCGCCCAGACGCCGCCGCCGCTGACGCCGCCGCCGCTGTCGGCCAGGGAGCCGGCGGCAGCTGAAGGGCCGGCGGCGGCACCCGACGGCGCCGGCACCTCCCTGCAGGCGTCAGGGCAGGAGCCGGGCGCGCAACACCCCCAGCACCGCCCCCAGCAGCAACTGGGCGCGGAAGAGTCGGAGGCGAGCGGCTGCGACCGGAGCAGCACGGACGGCGGCGCGCCCGGGCGGGGGCCGGCTCTGGAGCACAGTGGCGGCAGCGGCGGAGGCGGCGGCGGCAGTGGCGGTGTGGAGGCAGGGGGGTTCATTCTGGGCCGCACGGCGCCGCCGGACCCGCACGCCATGACGGTTCGTGGGCTGGCGCTGGAGGGGCTGAGCCTGAGCCTGCCGTCGCTTGTGCAGCGGCTGCAGCAGGTGGAGGCCAGCGTTCACAGCCTGGCAGCGGGGCAGCGGGCCATGCAGGCGGCGGCGGCGGCGGCCAGCGGGTTGCTTGGTGGCGGGGGCGGCGGCGCGGGTGCCGGGCTGCTTGGCCAGCTGCTGCCGGAGAGCAGCAGCCAGGGTGGGCTGGCGGCCTCGCTCGGCGGCGGCACGCCGCGAGGCCACGGGCCAGGGGCGGAGCCTGCTGCGGCGGCGGCGGCGGCGTTGACCGGCGGCGGCGGCGGCGGCGGCGCGGCGGCGGCGGCGGCGGTGCAGGGCTTGGTGGATGCGGCGGTATCGGAACTGCGGCTGCGGCTGCGGCTTTTGGAGCAGGAGCTGCCGCTGCTGGCTCGTGGGTTCGAGGTCAAGGCACTGCGACGGCTAATGCAGGTGCGTAAGTGGCAGGTTGTGTGAAGCTAATTGTGCCGTATGTTGGGACATGGACACGGCATATGGGTGGGCTGTGCATGGGCTCGGGGAATTCAGCTTGGGAAGCTACAAGAGGTCAAGGCGTGCCTATTGGCTGGTTGCACATCAGCGCTTGTGCTCCTGACGGCCCTCCCTCCCTCCCCCCCTCCCTGTGTAGGACTACGCGGCTGCGGCCAGTACGGCCGTGGCGGGCGCGGCGGCGGCCGGCGTCATGCTGGGCAACGACGTCCTGGCAGCCAATGCGGCCGGCGGCGGCGGCGGCGGCGGTGGCGGCGGCGCCAACCGTTCCCGCGTAAGCAGCGCCAGCCGCGGCGGGCCGGCCGCGGCGGCGGAGATCCCCCTCAGCAAGCGGCTCAGTGAGTTCCTGTCGGGCTGCTCTGCAGGCTTGTGCCAGCTAGCATCAAGCTATAATCATGCGAAGGCCCCCATACGCTGGCCGCCGCCTTAACGCCCATGCACCAAAGTGCGGTACCGTATAACCAACCGCCCATGCGCTGCGCCCCGTCCAATCTTCGCACACGCCCCTCAGGCTCCCTGGAGCTGGCGCTCGCTACCATGGACGAACGCGGTCGCGCTCTGGAGGGCCGCTGGGCGGCACAGGAGGCGCGCTGGGGCGCGGCGCTCGCAGAGGCGCAGTCCGCGCTGCCGCGCCTGCAGGCCACTGTCACGCAGCTCGCGCGCGAGACGGCGGCAGCGCGCAACGGCGCGGCCGGCGGCGGCGGTGGCGGCGGCGGCGGCGGCGGCTGGGGTGCCGGCGGTGAGGGCGGCTACGGCGCCACGGACGACGACGGCGTGCCGCTTCGCGGTGGCGGCGGCGGCGGCGGCGGCAGCACTGGCGGCGGCGCCGCCGCCAGCAGCGGGCGAGGTGGCGGCGGCGGCGGATACGGCGGGTACGGCGGGCCGGGCATGGCGGAGGTGGTGAACGTGGAGCTGGCGGGAATTGCGCACGACCTGGCTATGGCGGCGCACGAGGAGCTGCGGCGCACGCGCGATGGGCCGCTGCCGGACGGCACGGCGGAGGGGCTGCCCACGCCCGCCGCCACCGCGGCGCGCGAGGCGGCGCTGGCGCGGCTGCGGCGCAAGCCCCGTGAGGTGGCGGCGCACGTGGAGCTGCTGGAGGGCGTCAAGCTGCACCTGGACAGGTGGGGCAGAGGAGGAGGAGGAGGGAGGGAGGGAGGGAGGGAGGGAGGGAGGGAGGGAGGGAGGGAGGGAGGGAGGGAGGGAGGGAGGGAGGGAGGGGAGGGAGGGAGGGAGGGAGGGAGGGAGGGAGGGAGGGAGGGAGGGAGGGAGGGAGGGAGGGAGGGAGGGAGGGAGGGAGGGAGGGCGGCTAAGGGCTGAGGGCTGTGGGTGAGGGGGCTGGGTGGGCTGGGGTTCGAGGTGGGGTTGGGTTGCCAGAGCTGGAACAGGGGGCGGCATGCGTGTGTGATAGGAAGGGCGGGCCACGCGGGATGACTGGGTTTGTGGGGGGCGGGTCGTGGGCTGGCCCCTTGCTGCTCGCTCTGTGCGGCCTTACCGGTAAGAGGGATGGAGGGCGAGCGGCTCCGACGCCCCCGCCGACTCGCCTCCACGCCCCCGCCGCCTCCACCATCAGCCTTACCACCACCATCAGCCCTCCCTGCCCCATCCTCCCTGCCCTTGGTCGTTTCGCTTCTGGTTTCTGGAATGAAGTACCACCCCGCCCCCCACGCCTCCAATACACACACACACACACACACACATTCCTCTTCGTCTCCGTTTACCAACACACACACACACACACACACACACACACACGGGGATTCCTCTCCGTTTCCGTTTACTAACACACACACACACACACACACACGAACACACGCGCACAGGCTGCTGTTCTCTCCCTTGTGATCTCTAACACACGAACACACGCGGGCGCACAGGCTGGTCCGGCGCCACACCAACTGCACGGTGGACCGGCTGGTGCTGCTGGCGGCCATGGGCGGCATGCGGCTGAAGCTGCTGGAGAACGAGGCGGAGAGCTTCCGGGAGCAGATCGTGGCGGTGTTCAGGAGCCTGGAGCGGGCCTTCCAGGTGGGTGGGGGGCGGGGGGCGGTGTTCAGGAGCCTGGAGCGGGCCTTCCAGGTGGGTGGGGGGCGGGGGGCGGTGTTCAGGAGCCTGGAGCGGGCCTTCCAGGTGGGTGGGGGGCGGGGGGCGGTGTTCAGGAGCCTGGAGCGGGCCTGCCAGGTGGGTGGGGGGCGGGGGGCGGTGTTCAGGAGCCTGGAGCGGGCCTTCCAGGTGGGTGGGGGGCGGGGGGGCGGTGTTCAGGAGCCTGGAGCGGGCCTTCCAGGTGGGTGGGGGGCGGGGGGGCGGTGTTCAGGAGCCTGGAGCGGGCCTTCCAGGTGGGTGGGGGGCGGGGGGCGGTGTTCAGGAGCCTGGAGCGGGCCTTCCAGGTGGGTGGGGGGCGGGGGGCGGTGTTCAGGAGCCTGGAGCGGGCCTCTCAGGTGGGTGGGGGGCGGGGGGCGGTGTTCAGGAGCCTGGAGCGGGCCTGCCAGGTGGGTGGGGGGCGGGGGGCGGTGTTCAGGAGCCTGGAGCGGGCCTTCCAGGTGGGTGGGGGGCGGGGGGCGGTGTTCAGGAGCCTGGAGCGGGCCTTCCAGGTGGGCGGGCGGATGGGGGCGGGGGCGGGGGGCGGTGTTTAGGAGCCTGGAGCGGGCCTTCCAGGTGGGCGGGCGGGGGCGGGGGCTGGGGGCGGGGGCGGGGGGCGGTGTTCCGGAGCCTGGAGCGGGCCTTCCAGGTGGGCGGGCGGGGGCGGGGGCTGGGGGCTGGAGGGGGGGGGCGGGGGCAGTTCATTCCAGAAACCAAAAGCGAAACGACCAAGAGAACCCAAACCAACCAGCCCAACCCAGAGCGCGGAGGTGGTATGGCCTTAACCTTTAGGTCTCGGGCGCCCTTGAGCCTTGAATCTTCAGTCTTGTCGTCGGTGTTGTCGGTAGTCATGGATGGCACCCATGGGGGCGGGGGCGGGGGCGGTGTTCAGGAGCCTGGAGCGGGCCTTCCAGGTGGGCGGGCGGGCGGGGGCGGGGGCGGGGGCTGGAGGGGGGGGGCGGGGGGGGGGGCTGCTGGCGGGAGACGGGGTGAGGCGGTCGGGAGAGCGGGAGGCCTGGGCAGAGGTGCTGGGTCTGCGGGGCTGAGGCGGCACTGGAAGCGTGCAGAGGGGTGTTCTACAGGCGCCGCTGCACCTTACACGTGCACACCTCACGCATCGACGCCTGTTAAGGTTTCCTTCCTGCACACACCCGCACGCACGCCCCGCCGCCGCTACCGCCCTCCGCAGGCGCTGGTGCAGCTGCAGGACGCGGTGGCCAGCAAGGGCAGCGCAGCCGCCGTCAGCCAGCTGGCTGCCATGCTGCAGGTGGGTGGGTGGCCGTCTGTGGGACGCGAGCGGTGGGCGCTGTGAGAGGGTGCAGCAGTCTGGATGCTCATCTCACACCTCATGAGCCTTTCGTCCAACTCTGCCAACGCCAACCCTGTCGAATTCAATCCTCCGAAACCCCTGCCGGCCCCGCAGGACATGTCCGGCGGCCTGGCGGCGCTTGCCGCGCACTCGGCCGCGCGAGACGTGCTGCCCGGGGCCGCGCCCTCGCCCCCGAGCGCACGTGGCGGCGGCGGCGGCGGCGGCGGCGGCGGCGGCGGCGGGCGGCGCGCCAACAGCCAGGGCAGCGACTATGGCGGCGCGCCGTACTCGCCCATGACCTCGCTGCTGCCTCAGGCGCCCGGCTCGCCCGGCGCCGTGCCGAGCACGCCCGGGGGCACGTCGCAGCAGGTGGAGGAGGCGCTGGCGGCACTGTTGGCGGGAGGCGGGGGTGCCGGCCGCACGCCGTCGCCCACGGCTGTGGTGAGGCCGGTCTCGCCGACCCGCATCGCGGGCCCAGGGGTCAACACGGCTGTGCACAGGCAGCAGGCGGCGGCGGCGAGAGGGCGGCTCATGTCTGCGGGACCGAGCGGGCCGCAGCCGCTGCAGCAGCAGGCACAGCCGGCATGGTGAGCGGGCGCGGGTTTGAGTTTGGGTTCGGGGGCTTGGGGGGCTTGGGCCTTCTGGCCGGGGGCGCAGTGAGCGGCTGGTGGTAACTAGCAGCCCGAGAAGGCCTAGATATTATATATATAGAGAGAGAGAGAGAGAGAGAGAGAAAGAGAGAGAGGGAGAGGGAGAGCAGCGATGCAAACGTGTATCGGCAGAGGGCTTGACCCGGGTCCCATCTGTCGGGTGCTTCCACGCAGGCCTCCACCCAAGCCCGCGGCCGTGTCCGTCCCCGCCTCGCCAGCAGCCTACACCCCTGCCGCTATGGCCGCTGGCTCCAGCCCAGCCGTCAGCATGGCTCCAGGTGCCGGGACAGGTGGCGGGGGAGGAGGGGGCGGAGGCGCTGCTGGCTCGCCCATGTTCCCGCACAAATCGCAGTCGGGCGGTTTGGGGGCCGCTGCTGGTGGAGTCACGCTCAGCCCCGCAGGCGCCGGCAGCGCAGCAGGTACTGGTGGAGGTGGAGGCGGAGGCCGGGCGGGGACGCCGGAGCTGGCCTGGGGTAACGGCGAAGTGTCGGCAGGCGGTGGTACGGGGCCACACGGTAACCGGGTGTGGTCGGTCCGACGGCCGGTCAGTGCGGTGGCGCACGGGCTGCACATGGGGGTGGCGTCACCCAGCGGGGGCGGGGGCGGGGGCGGGAGTGGAGGCACGGCCAGCCGCCTGGGCGGCGCAGGTGGGCAGGGCGCTCAAGGCGCCCAGGGCCTGGGGCTGGGGTTAGTGCCGAACGGCACGGTGGCGGGAGGCGGTAACGCCAGCAATCTGCCGTACATTGGGGGCGGCGGGAACGGGCGAGTGCCCAGCGCGCGCACCGGGCGGTAGGGTGGATACCGTTGTATGCTTTAGTACTGTAATGCGCTTTTGACGCGTTAGGTTCTGTTACTGCTTCACAGCTTCCGCACAGGAAGCCAGCAAGTTTGCAAAGTGGTGACATGGGGGTCATGTACTGATGCCGTGGGTTGTCGTGTGTTGCTCACAAGCACGCCAACGCGTTCACATGTGAGATTGGGAGCCTTGGCTAGTGTAACATCCAATGAACACTGAATGGGCCGCAGGCCAGGGCATTGGCCAGGAAGGTACTCACACACAGCGCTGGAAGCCGCGCGAGGAGCGGAATTGGGATGCCCCAAGTTGACCCGTGCCCGTGCGATGGGCGTCCGAAGGCCGCGCGTTCGAGCCCGATTTGACAGCGCCCTTGGCAGATGAAATCCTCACCAACCAGAATAGTGGCGTATGGGCTAAAGTTTAGCGCAATTCCGTCTCGCATGTGGCGACTTGGCGCGCAAGTCCAAATTCATTTCTGGCAGCGGTTGCCAGCCGACGACCTTTCCCGGCCCAGCCAGTCATTGTATGACAAGAAAAGTAGTCAATTCATGGCTTCATATTTCACGGACGATTGACCGCCCAAGTTTCGCGCAGCAGCAATGGCGGGCGAGGAGGGTTTCCTAGCGTCGTCGCGGGCTTGGAGCGATTCGCCAGGTGTACCGTCTGCGGCAGTGCTCCCACCATGCATTATTGAGGTCGGTGGGCGAGGTGTGCTTTGGACGGGGTGCGCTGGACAATTTGCGTCTTGCTTACGTCGGCAAGCAAGCCATCGACCTCGCGCTTGCGGGAACCGCCAGGCCAGCTGGCATAGGTGACCATCACGCAGGCGCTAGTAGGTGGGGCCATGCGCAGCATTCCCACTAGCCAGGTCACCCCACGGCCGTGCCAGGTATGCGGCTGCCGTAGCAACACCCACCGCAAGTCCGCAACAACCGCCCGGGCGCGCTCTGTTGCATTCTTTTGAGTGAGCGCTCCACAACCACTTGCCACCACATCTCCAAACCAAAGAGCCCTTGGGTCACCCATACGCGCTCCCCACAAAGCCGCCCATGCCCACCCTCGTTTGTGACGCTGCCCCTCCCTCTCCATCCCTCACGCGCAGCGGGTGGGCTCGCACCTGGGGCCGAGCAGCTGTGCCGCCGCCAGGCTGGTGTGCCGCTACTGGCGCCGCCACATCACCCAGGGTGCGCCGCGTGAACCGCGCCGCCGCGCGCAGTCGCGCACACAGAGTCACGAGCGGGTCACAGCAGACCATCTTTTAACTACCGTACTTGCCAGTGCGTATGTGCTTGCCAACATCATGATATATCGGTGTTCCTGAACGCCGATACGGCATGCAATCTGTACACGTCATGATATCCGTGTTTCCGAACGCCGATACGTACGGCAGTCACACATCTGTAAGCCGTGCTGCCCGAATTGACACGGCCCTTTCTGTCCCTCCCGCGCCGCCCACAGGCGTGACGGCGCTGCCCGGCCTCCTCCCGGCGGAACGCAGCAGCGAGCGCTGGTGCCTGCGGCTCCTGGCGCTGTCCAGGCTGTTCCCGCGCCTTCAGGCCGCCCGACTGCTGGTCAGCAGCCGCATGGGCGGCGGCGGCGCGGTGTGGCGGCTGGCGCAGCTGGCTGCGGCGACAGGCGCGGTCTCACAGCTGGAGGTTAGGTGCGTGGCGGGGTGGGACGGAGCGGTTGGTGGTTGGCTGGCGGCGGTTGCGACCCAACGAGGCTCGTGTGTGTGTCACGTCACATGCATGCGCCCACCGTATGTGTATGTATGTGTACTCAATCTGCAGATGCCTGGGTGGGCACATGCCCCCGGCCCTGGGCTGCGGCCAGCCAGGCCAGCCGCCGCCCATGTCGCTGGTGACTGCGGGAGTGGCGGCGTTCGGCGGGCGGCTGCGGGTGCTGGTGCTGAGGGGCGGGCCCACGCCGCCGCCGGAGGCCCTGGTGGCGCTGTCGGCCCTGCGCGGACTGCGGGTGGGTGGGTGATCAACACGGAGCGGTCAGGGAGCGGTAGACATTATTGACATGCCAGGTCGGTGAACCCTGCCTGTATTGCTGTATTACGATACTTGCCGGCCGGCCTGGACGCCCCTGCGTCACCACCTGACCCTCGGACATGTGCACGACACGCCATGACGCCTCCGCCCACCCCACACACATCCACACACACACAAACACACACACACACACACATTTTCACACACACACACACACACACACACACATGCAGGAGCTGGTGCTCCTTCCGGGCGATTACGGTGACGTGTGCGAGGGCGGGGGCGAGGGCGAGGGCGGCGGCCCACTGGTGAGTGAGTGAGAGTGCGTGATGGGACGCATGCTCAGCGCCACGCACCTCACGCTTTGACCCTAGTCACCCTACCTACCTACCTACCTGTCGCTCGTACGTCAGTCTCACAGCGCATTTTTCAGCCATTGCCTGAGGCCGCTTTTGATTGAGCATGCGCACCGTGGACACAGCGTATGCTGCTTCTGCCACCACCACCACCACCACCGCGCCGGCCGGCCGGCAAAACAACCACCCTCAACAACGTACGTAACAGGTGGACCAGACCGGCGACCCCGGCGAGTACGGACTGGCGGACGCGCACTGCTATGCGCTGCTGGCGGCGGCGGCGGCGGGTGGGGTGGCAGGCGGAGCCGTCAGCGGCGTGCCGGCTGCTGCAGGGCTCCTCAACGCGGGTGCCCAACGCATCTGTCCCGCGGGCGGCTTGGGCGGTGGCGGCCTCGAGACGCTTGTCATCAAGGTGGGTGGGGCGCCGGGAACGAACCGTTTGCTTTGGGCATGCCTGCCGAATTGCTGATCGTTGTCCTGCCAGGCTCGCCATGCCAGGCGCCCGCCCAAGCCTACCTGCAATAATGTGCACGGCGGCGCGAATGTCTTAATCCTCATCCTTCTGCTTTGGCTCTCTCCGTAAATAAACGTCGGACACCACTCGCATGTATGTGTGCGCGTGTATGCAGGTGCTGCCAGTGGGGCTGCGGGCGGGCGGGCTGCGGGCGCTGGCAGCCGCCTTTCCGCGCCTGGCCTCCCTCACTCTGTACGACAGCGAGCTCAGCGCGCCGGCGGCCCGTGCGCTGGCGCCCCTCACAGGTGGGTGGGTGCTGGGGGAAAGGGAGTGGGCGGCACACAGAGGTGTGCGTGTGTTAACGAGAACAAAGCAGTTAAGCAGGGAAGCCGTGTGTGTGTATGTGTTAAAGAGCACAGGGACCCGGTGCCAAGCACGCCGCCGCCATTGATGAGCCACAGGCCCACCGCCGCTGCGCCCCATATCAGCATCTCCCCGGTGATGATGTTCAGCTGCATCACACGAACACAGGCGCCACGATGCACATAAAGGCCACGACCAAGACGATAGGGATGATAATGGCAGTGATGCAGTCATCCTCATCCCTATCGTCTTGGTCGTGGCCTTTATGTGCATCGTGGCGCCTATGCTCGTGTGATGCAGCTGAACATCATCACCGGGGAGATGCTGATATGGGGCGCAGCGGCGCTCATCAATGGCGGCGGCATGCTTGGCACCGGCCCGTGCGCTGGCGCCCCTGACAGGTGGGTGCTAGCCTGCTAGGGGAAAGAGAGCGGGCGGCAAAAAGAGGTGTGCGTGTTGTAACGAAAACAAAACAGGGAAGTTGTGTGTGTGTGTGTGTGTGTGTATGTGTGTGTGTGTGTGTGATAGAGCACAAGGGTGTGTGTAGGAGATCACGCGTGTGTGTGTGGTGAAGGTGGCTTGCGCTTTGAATATGGTCTTGCTCTTGTGCTAGCTTGTGGCCTGAATTATTCGCTTACAAATGCTGCCCGCATCGACCGGCATTGGCATGCAGGCCTGATGCACCTGCAATGTGGCGTGCGCTCTGAGGCGGTACCTGCAGTGCTAGCGGCAGCACTGCCCTCACTCTTCCGTGCCGCCGCTTCCGATGGTCGGTGCGACCGCCGCAGCCCGGGTGGTGACCGAGGCACAGGGCGGAAGAAAAGCGGTTTGTATGTCGAGGCGTGCAGGCGACTGCCCCTGGGAGTGATGTTGGGCCGACTGAGCGGTGTGGCTGGTGCCGCCACTGCCCGCGGTGTGGCAGCCGCTCACACTGCCGGAACCGGTACCAGCACCAGCAGCAGCGCCGGCGGCTCCAGCAACGGCAGAGCCAGCAACACCAGCAGCAGCGGCGGTGGACGTAGCAGCGTTGGCCACGGCGACGGTGGTCTGGTCACGGGCGTGTTTCTGGTGGACCAGATCCTCACCCCGCACGTGCTGGGCCGCCTGGCGGCGCTGACCGGGCTGCGGGAGCTGATCATTGAGAGCCCCGGCGTCGGCAGCAGCGAACAGTCATCATTAAGCGCAGGGCAGCCGAGTTCCGTGGAGCCAGCAGTGGGCACAGCAGCTACCGCGCCCGGCTCTTCACCACCGGTAGCACCCGCGACTCCTCGGACTGCTGATGGCAGCAGCAGCCGGGCTGCGGAGCCTATGAATGCTCGTGGACCGACTGGTGCTGCTACTGCTACTGCTGCTGCTGCTGCTGCTGCTGCTACTGCTACTGCTGCTGCTGCTGCCGGGCCCCGTGCGGTCTGCCCGCAGCCGACGCAGCCAGCAGCTGCATCCGGCACCAGCGGATCTCTCTTGCCCAGCCTGATGCGGCTGACTTCGCTTCGCCGGCTCGAGGTAAGCAAGCAATAATGCGACAGGCAGCCCCCCGCCGTGCCGCGACGTGGCGTGTGCGCGCACGACAGCATGCAGCGGCACCTCGCCTCTCCTTGCCTGTGCCGCCTGGACCCCCACCCGACACAACATGCTCCGCTGACCCCTACCTGCCCATCGCCCACGACTCACGGCTCACGGCTCACGGCTTATCACGGCTCGCGGCTCGCTGACCTTGCGCCGCGCTCCCTACCTACCTACCTACCTCCTCCCGCCTCCCCTCCCCTCCCCTCCCCTTCCTCCCTCTCAACAGTCCTTCCAGTTGGACCGGGGCGATTGCCCCGCGGGCGTGCTGAGCCCCGGCGGCGCCTGCCTGGCCCGGCTGCTGGGCGCCTGGCCGGGCCTGGTGACCCTGGACCTGTACAACCTGGAGGCGGCCAGGTGAATTGATTTGATTTGATTTGACTTGATTTGATGTGATTTGATTTGATCTGATCTGATGTGATTTGATTTGATTTGATTTGCTTGATTTGATTTGACTTTGGTGTGGTGTGGTGTGGTGTGGTGTGGTGTGGTGTGGTGTGGTGTGGTGTGGTGTGGTGTGGTGTGGTGTGGTGTGGTGTGGTGTGGTGTGGTGTGGTGTGGTGTGGTGTGGTGTGGTGTGGTGTGGTGTGGTGTGGTGTGGTGTGGTGTGGTGTGGTGTGGTGTGGTGTGGTGTGGTGTGGTGTGGTGTGGTGTGGTGTGGGGTGGGGTGATGTGACGTGATGTGATGTGATGTGACGTGACGTGATGTGATGTGACGTAATGTGATGTGATGTGATGTGATGTGATGTGATGTGATGTGATGTGATGTGATGTGGTGTGATGTGATGTGGTGTGATGTGATGTGTTGTGATGTGATGTGATGTGATGTGATGTGATGTGATGTGATGTGATGTGATGTGATGTGATGTGTTGTGATGTGATGTGATGTGATGTGGTGTGATGTGACGTGATGTGATGTGATGTGATGTGATGTGATGTGATGTGATGTGATGTGTTGTGATGTGATGTGATGTGGTGTGATGTGGCTTGTGATGAGGGGACGGCACTACTGCGGATGAATGGGTGATGGGCCTCGGCGGGTAGGGTGCTGAGGGTCAGTCAGTCAGGCAGTGGGAAAGCGGCATGCCTGGTGTTGCATGTGTGGTATGACTACCATAGCGAGCGAGGACTTTATTTGGCGACAGACCTTTGAGAGGTGGATGGAGATGCGGCTTCATGCCGTTAGCCCGCGATCGCACGGATGGGGAGAACGTGACGTGACGCCGTGGCATTGAATGTGGCTAGCTGCTGCTGCTACTGCTGCTGCTGCTACTGCTGCTGCTTCTGCTGCTGCTGCTGCTGCTGCTGCTGCTGATGGTGCTGCTGCTGCTGCTGCTGATTTTGTTGCTCGCAGGCTGCCACCGGGCCAGCTGGTCGCGGCACTGCGGAGCTGCCGCCGCCTGAGGTGCGTACGTGAAGATTGTCATCACACGTCAGGTTGCTTGAGAGTAGGCATTGCAGGCGAGGGCACATGGCGCGCGCGCAGCCCCAAGCCAGGGCACGCGGACACGCGGCTAGATAGGGTTGTCTCTGTGATCGAGGGACAAGCATTATTAGCATGGGGTCGCGAGACCAACAATCAAATTGTGCTCTGCACGCATCACGCCCGCAGGAGCCTGGCAGTCAGTGTAGTCCACAACCCGGACACCTCAGCCGTCCTCACGCAGCGACTGGATGCCGCGAGCTTGAGAGGCGGCTGCAGCAGCTGTGCAACGACGCAGCCGCTGTCCCTCAACACAGACCACATGCGACTCTGCGAGCCTGTCGCGTGTGTCGGCAACGACGCTCCTGCTGCTGCTGCTGCTCGGGGAATGGGCGCCACGTCGGCTGCCATCAACATTCCACCACCGGCGCGTTCAGGAGGGAGCCGCGGCGCAGGTGGTGCGGCTGCTGCGGCGAGCAGTGGCGGCGGCAGTAGCAGCAGCAGTGGCGGCGGCAGTAGCAGCAGCAGTGGCGGCGGCACGCACTGCCGCCAGGCAGGCGCACCCCCGCCTGAAGTGCCCCTCACACCTACTGCACCGCTTGCGCCTGAGCTGCGGGCTTCACCACCGCCGCGGGCGGCAAGGCCCAGCGCCACTGGCATCTACACACCTGTTGCTTCCACACCTAGCACTAGCACCGGCACCGGCAGCAGCGCCCGGTCAAGCAGTAGCACCACCAGCAGCAGCAGCAGCAGCAGCAGCAGCAGCGGCAGCAGCAGCAGCAGCAGCACGGCCCTGGTGCCTCCGTTAATGCGCGGTGCGGCGGGGCTATTGGTCCGGATGGCGACCAGCGCGGCTGAGGCGCTTTCCCGAGGTGGCAGCGCGTGGCGCCTCAGTCCTTCAGCATCCTCTTCTCCGCCGCCAACGCTGGGCAGCAGCAGCGGCAGCAACCACATGTCCTCTGCGGCTTGTGCCAGCAACGCATGGACGCGAGAGGGAACGTCTGGCGGCCGGCCGGTGAGCAATTGCCGGGCAGAGGCATCAGGCATCACGGCGTTTCGCGATCCCGGCGGCCATTCCTGCTGCGGCTGCTGTGACTGGGTGCTGGACCTCCGTCAGTTGCCAGCCTCGCTGACAACGCTGAGCCTGTCCGGATTCGCAGTCGGCTGCTCGGCCCCGTCCTCACAGGCGGCGGCAGCAGTGCACGAGCACGGTGCCGCTGGCAGGGATGATGGCGCCGCCGGGGCCGCAGCCCGCAGGGACGGCGGCGGCGGCGGCGGCGGTGGCGGTGGCGGTGGCGGTGGCGGTGGCGGTGGCGGCGGCGGCGGCGGCAGCGGCAGCGGCAGCGGCAGCGGCAGCGGCAGCGGCAGCGGCAGCGGCGGTGGCGGTGGCGGCGGCGGCGGCGGCAGCGGCAGCGGCAGCGGCAGCGGCAGCGGCAGCGGCAGCGGCAGCGGCGGCGGCAGCGGCGGCGGCGGCGGCGGCGGCGGCAGCGGCGGCGGCGGCGGCAGCGGCAGCGGCAGCGGCAGCGGCAGCGGCGGCGACGGTGGCGGCGACGGTGGCGGCAGCTCGCTGCTGCCGCGGCTGTGCCACCTGCGGCTGCACGGCTGCAACGCATCGCGGCTGCGGCTGGAGGCGGTGGCAGGGCAGCTGGCTGGGCTGCAGGTAAGATTGAGATTGAGATTGAGTGTGAGAGTGAGAGTGAGATTGAGGTTGAGGTTGAGAGTGAGAGTGAGAGTGAGGCCCAGCAGCAGCAACAGGCACAGGGATGATGAATGGTGACTGGGCCGCGCGCAGGCCTAGCGTACGCACACCACAAGCGCGTGACAGCTTGGCATTCCCGTTTAATGTACTAACCCTTCGGTGCTTTCCCCCATTATTCCCGCCCGCCCGCCCGCCCCGCCCGCCCCCGCACCTCACGTCGCAGTCCCTGGCGCTGATCGCCGTCACCGGTGTGCCCTCCGCGGCGGCCGCCGCAGTCCTGGCCGCCGCCACGGCGCTCACCGCCCTAACAGCCACCCTACGCTGCTCCGACACACGGCTCCCACCTCCGCTGGCTTCGCTGCTCGCGCCGCCGCCGCCGCCGCCGCCGCCACCGCCGCCATCGGGCCCGCGCCCCACGCTCGGTGCCCCCTCCTCAGCCGCCTATGCGCTGTTAGCAGACGTGTCGGCCGCCGCGGCGCCGCGCAGCCACCAGCAGCCGCAGCCTTCGGTGTCGCCGCCGCTTTCCCGCCAACCGCTACAACCGCTACAACCGCTACAACCGCTACAACCACCCTCCTCGCGCGCCCAGCTGCGGCGGCTGAGGCTGGACCCCTACGTCCTGACGCCCAGTGACCTGGCGGCGCTGTCCGACCTAACCGGGCTGCAGGTGCTGTCGCTGGTGCCACGGGCCGAATCCGAGCAGGAGACCGCGGCGGCGGCGGCGGCGGCGGCGGCGGCGGCGGCGGCGGCGGCGGCGGCGGCAGGCCTAGAGGGCGTGCAGGATCCAGCAGCAGGCGCGGCGGACGAATGGCCGGAAGGACTTGGCGCACAGGCGGCTGCTGCCGGCGGTGGTGGTGCGGCTGCAGGAGCACCGGTAGCACCAGCGGGCGTAGGGGCGCATGGCGGCGGTGGCGTTGAGCATGCTGGGCATGACCCGGCGTGGGCGGCTGGGCATGATGGGTCGGGGCGGGCTGAGGAGGAGGAGGTCGAGTTAGCAGATGATGGCATGATTGCCGGCGGTCGTCTAGGTCGCCACGAGCGCTTCTATCCGTCTTCACCCGAGCCTGGAGCCGAGGAGGTGCTGTTGCTCCGTCACGACGAGGAGGGCGAGGACGCAGCCGAGGCCGTGGCGACTGCGGCGGCAGCCCTCGCTGCGGCCGCAGCAGCGCATGCCGGCAGGGCAGCCGCTGCAGCCTGGGCGGCCGCAGCTGGCGCCTCTGACGCACCCATCGCACCGCCGCCGCACTGGCTCCTGTCGCCGCAGCCGCAGCTGTCGCCGAATTCAGAGGACGCCTCTGGTTTCGCGCCTCGGAACCCATTACACGCCTGGCGGCCTGCAGGAGCAGCGGCCGCGGCCAGCAACGCCGCGACCAGCAGCCACTCCCGGGCGCAGCTGCAGCAGCAGCAGCAGCAGCGGCAGCACCGCCTGCGATGGCAGGACGGTGTGTTGGTGGCGGATGGAGGTGGGGAGGCCCCCGTGGATGGTGACGGCAGTGACGGCAGTGACTCGGAAGCGCATTGGGATGACAGCGAGGATGCGGACGACAATGATGACGCGGATGGGCTCGAGGATGGCGGCGAGGAAATGGTGCGGCTGCATGTGGCGGCGGCGGTGGCGGCGGCGATGTTGGCGGGGCCTGGCGAAGGCGGTGATGTGGACCGAGTTGGGGGTGCCGCCGACGCTGGCGTTGGCGTTGGATGGGTGGGTCAGGAGGTGCTGGCGCAGCAGGCGGGGGGAGGCCCGGCCCTGGCACCGGCTGCTGCTGCTGCTGCTGCTGGCGCGGGGCCGGCTGCAGCTGCGGCGGAAGCTGCGCTGGCTGCGGCCGCGCTGTGGGCGGACGCGCGCACTGCCCTCCTGGCGCGGCTTGTGCGACTGCACCTGCCGCTGTGCGATATCGAGGTGCCGCCACGGGCAGCTGATGAGCAGGGGCGGGGCTGATGGAGGCAAGCAGGCAAATGGGTCGCTCGCGAAGGTTGCGAACTATACCGTAGGTGCACCTGCTGAGCCAGATACAGAGAGATGCAGAGGGATGGGGACGCACGTGTCGCCATGATGTAGGGGGCAAAGGGGCCAGGGACACAGGCGCGCCGGGCGGATGGAGGGAAACTGGGAGTAACAGGAGAAACCGTGTGGAACCTGGGGGCCGATGCGCTGGGGCACTGAGAGGGGAACCGAGACAGGCTGGCGCACAAGGGCGCAAGGGGCACACGAGCCAAGTACGCCAATCTTATGGCTTACAGATCAGGCAGTGGTCTGTCCAGACCGAGAGCACTCAGGGCGTACGCCTGGTATGACTATGACTAGTGTTGCTTACGGGAGCAGGGTAAAGCGCCGACCCGACGTGGGTCCATTGATTTCCCTCCGTAGGCTGAGGTATATGAGTACTGATCGCACAGATACTTCCGCAACAACTAGCCCAAATTCCGCCCTACCTAATGCCCCAGCGGGGCTCAACGCTCCCCGGGAACCCCCAACTGGACGGTACTTGTGCTAAAGACATGCGCTACATGGCCGCACGCGCCTCCGGGCCCATCAATACAACATGGACAAGTGTTCCCCTGTGTCAGGGACAAGGGGTGTCAGCTTTGTACAGCTGGAAAATGGGCTGAGCCCTAATACATTCACGGGGTGGGTGGCTGCTTCAATGGAACGATGCGAAGGCTTGGGTCTAAGGACTCGGCCAGCACAAGGCACGCGTGTGTAAGTCCCACACCCTGTCCACGCGAGTTAAGGGCCCCCTTGCTGCCAATCCTAAACACTTGTAGCCCTCTACCGCGCTCCAGACCTCCTCGATGCCCGACACTCCTCGGGCTCGGCACGGGGTGGGAGCGACCTCGGGGCTCCTCGGCATATTAGGAGGGGCGACAGACATGGCTCCGCAAGTTGCCACAAACTCGCGCTTTAGTTCCTCGACTTGCTTGTCGCCAACATAGATTGCTTTATATACCCTATAAACGCGGGCGTAGGCGACTATCCTCGCGACCTCGCGAAAGTTAATTGTCCATGGACGCGCAAAGGCACTTCTCGCTCCGCCCGAATTTTCCCTGCCGCCTATTTACATGCAATAGACAATAGCAAATAATAATACGTGGCAGTCGTGGTTTGTGCCAGTATGATACTTTTTGCCGACGCAGCCAGCCAGCCAGCCACGAACGAACGCACGCACGCACGCACGGACAGGGGTGTTTTGGGGGGGGCTTCGCCCCCCCCTCCGGGACGCTTCGCTGGGGGGGCTCAGCCCAAAAAGGGGCTGAGCGCCTCCACAGTCTGAGGCCGAACTACCTCATCGCCCGGACATAGCCGGGGTCGGTTTGAACAGGCACTGCTGCCTACGACAACACAGGCCCTTGCTCCCCCACTGCAGACCGCTACCTAGACACCAGTCAGCTCCTCAGCTCGCGCGCTTGCGCCGCTTTTGGGGCGGCGCCGCGCTCTCCTCGACCGCAACCGCTGTTGGAATAGAGGCCTCTGCAGGCAGTGTGTGCGCCCGGCCGTGTAGCCCCCTGGTGCGACTGGCGATTCACATGTTCCGTGCGGAGATTTCCCGAAACCGTATCAGCAGGGGTGCCCCGTGGGGGTGCGCCTCCTCCGATCAACGGCATGTGTTAATGTTCCAAGGTGCATACAAATGTCAGCATAATGTTTTGCACAGCTGTGCGCTCGACCACGACGGTACCAACTGTAGACATGTCGGGACAAGTCGGGACAAGTCGGCACACATGCTGGGCCCCACGAGCCGGTTACCACTCTCAATCATACAGAGTATATGCCCGCAATGCCCAGAAGCGCTATTAAATGTTGTACACATTGGTTGCAGGCTGTTTTCCCTGCTGGGAGGCGCTCAGACAACATCTTGTGATAGGCCGTGACAATACCGTTCCGGCCCAGGGGACGACGACCGACCCTCAATCCCATATCTTTGTAGTTTCGACCCTGATTGAAACTCTGAAAGCGGATTCTGAATGCTCTCGTTGAGCTCTTTTGATTATGAAGGTGGGATACTTGTGGGAAGGACCTGCCCCCACCCTGGGGTTCCCCTTCTTCAGTGTCAAGGTGGAGATGAGGACGGGGACAGGGCTGCGGTTGGCAACGGCAAGCGCTACAATCAACCTCAGAAATATATCGCGCGAGACTATAATAAGCTCAACAGGATCTCAAGAGGCAGGCGTGTTCGCGCTTCGAAGAGCGCTTGAACTGAAGGGCCTTCGCGGCCGAGTTGGTCTAACCTTGGTGCGCCAAACCTTGGTGCATCCACTTGCTTGTCCTACTCTCAAATTTTACTCTTCCTTCATTCACAGTTGAAAGTTGCCTCTCCCTGCCAGCATGATCTCCCTGTCGGCACCGCTAGGAAAGTTTCAGCTGGCAGCAAAGCGCCAGCACCCAGGTGCGGCGGTGCGACCGGCGCGGCGGTGGTCTCCTCCTTCTCAGGAGACCTCTCGGCGCCGTGCTGCTCCCAGCCGGAGCGCCGCGGACAATGCGCCGCTGTCACCAGTATGGCACATGGGGGGAGCGCCACAGGGGGGCCACAGCCGGTTCGGGAGGGGGCCCGAAACCCGGACCAGGTAGAACTTCCTCGCCAGCGCACGAGCGCTCGCTAAATTTAGGCCATCCTTATTTTCTCTCCATCTATAGACGAGGGTTTGATTTAACTTTGCTCGGTGGCGCAAAATGTCTCGACTCGACCACCACGACACCACCGTAAATCATATCCAGTACCCTTGCAGTCAAGTATAAGCATGATAATGGTGCGTTTAAGACAGTCTGCATACGCCTAGCTTGGCTCTAGCGACCGAAGCTCGGGCGAAGCGCTCGGAATGTCGGCCTGGTATTCTTCGCTGATTTGAGCCCAGGGCCCACTCAGGAGTTGTTTTTAATATGAAAACAATTGCCTGAAATGGTTACTCGGTATGCCGTTGGGACAGGCTCTGGAGCCCCTAGTCTCGCTCGCTGTAGGCCCCTTGACAGCCCCTTGACACGGGCCATGAAAGACCCTCCGAATGGCCATTTCCCCATTCCTTTCCCCCTGACCACCAACAATATTGTGTAAGAAGGGCAATATAATTGTATTGTTATCGTAGCATGCACGCACGGTATGGTACGTCCTGCCTGCCGTGGCCCTCTTCACGCGCCCCCCAAACACATGCTGACCCCGTGCCGGTATGGCTTTGCATTCGTTTATACCTATATCTTCAACCTGGTCAGGGGCCCCGTAGGGTTGAAGAAGGCGTTATTTGCGAACCTTGACCTCAATGTGGCTGGGAGCCAGAGAAGCTAGAGAGCGCTCTCCCGCTCTCCCCTGCCTCACCCCCGGCAGCACCCCTCACGGTCCCACTGGTCCCAGCTCTGCAGCCCCGCCCCCCCTATTTGTCGTTGCATGGCTGCTGGCTGCGAGCCGCTTGCTTGTCTGTAAGCCATAGTGGCATTTCGTATGGACTTGTGAAGTTTTACGAGATATAGATCGAAGGAATCAGATTTAAGAGGTGAAGCGAGGTGCCCATCGTGAGGGGAGGCACGAACCCTTGCGCCCTTGAAGGCCCTGCCAGGGAGATTTCTGCAACCCCGGAGGCAATTTTCGGGTACTTCTTATATATTTCCGCAGGCCAAAAAGTACTGTTGAAATGATTCCGCAGGGCCCAATAACAATTTATTTTTGCGAAAAACATTTGGAAACGTACGGTACTGTCCTCGCCTTGGCGGCGAGCCTTGGCTCCCCGCCGCTTTGTCATGGCTCCACTTTGCACTCGCAAATGCAGATGGCGGACAGATACGAGGCAATGGGGGCGGAGGTAGGCTGGGGGGTGTGTAGCGGGGTAAATGGGTGGACTGGCAGGCTGTCGGCATCGGTTGCCACTGACACGGTGCAGGCCCAAGCGGCCAAGCAAGGCCGAGGTGGTTTGGCTGCGGGCGTGGGTAGGCAGCAAGGGCTTTGCGTGAATCCGTGGGCAGTGTGCATTGATGCGCGAATGCCGCTCGGAGACGCCACTAACGCCACTGACGCCGCTCGGTCGAATGCCATGCCCACTGCAAACGAAAGGCCGCAGCCAAGGCCCAGGCGGAGGTGAGCTGCTACCTTGGGTGCGGTTGGGATGGCTTGCCTGGTTGGGTGACAGTTATGCGCGTCGCGTGTTCGCTCGGTGTATGAGGGGACGGGGGAGGGGGAATGTCGGCATCGCTTGCCACTGACACGGTGCAGGCCCAGGCGGCCAAGTAAGGCCGAGGTGGTTTGGCTGCGGGCGTGGGTAGGCAGCAAGGGCTTTACGTGGATCCGTGGGCAGTGTGCATTGATGCGCGAATGCCGCTCGGACGCCACTGACGCCGCTCGGTCGAATGCCATGCCCACTGCTGCACGACTACAGGTGTGCATTTCGTGTTGTGTGCATGGCATGCATCTTCTTGCCCTGCTTGACATTGGGCTTGCCCATGCCAGGCGCCGTACGACCGGGTATGAGCCATGCAGCGCATGCGCTGCTCTTTCTGATGGCCGCTCTGGATTCGGCACTTAATTCTTTACTTGTTTTTTCGCTCGTGGCATGTCTTTATTTCATTCTTTAGCTCAGCATGCCACAACCCCCCCCGGCGCAGCCCGCCCAGCCGCACAGCCAGCGCAGCCGCGACTAGTCCCTTTGCTCTTTGCCCGTTGCTTGCCTTGCCCGGCCTCCTTGTCTTCTTCTCCTCATTTTTTACGCTTCTCGCTTTTCCTCCCTCCCGCACATGTCGCGCTGGACACCGGTGGCGCTGGCGCTTTCAGGTTGGTCGCACACCGGCCTCGCTACCGCAGCCCGCCGCGAACACCAGCCCAGCACCTCAGCTCAGCATAATCTTCTGTCAGATGTCAGCGAGATTAAGGACGCCGACTATCTCGACGGTTACCGTCACTTTCGAGGTAACACGTGCCCACTTGTTTTCGACGCTCACTAGCTCTCCTTGCTGCCTGCTAGATCCGACAACGTCATCTCGCCCACTTTGCATTCACATTTTAGCGCATGTCCGTTACAGGTGGCGCGTGTGAAGGAGGAGGTGAGAGTTATGGTGCTAATGGTGCATGGGCTCAAGGAGGCCTGACACAAGGACGGTTTAGGTTTGGTTGGTGTTAGCTGCTGTGCCGTGTCAATGCGCATGGGCTGGGCCATTGGTCCACATACATACACGCACTCACAGCAGTGCCTCCCCCCGCCCCTCCCCTCCCTTCCCATCCTGGCACGCCACGGTGGACAGGCCGCGAAGAAGTCCCGGAGGGTGGGTCCTGCACGTAAATGTGGGCGTAAATGCACCTCTCAGGCAGGGCCCTAATGCGCACAAAACACACATCAAACAAACAAAATCCCGACCGTTAGCAAGTTGCGTTGTTGCTGACGCAGTCGTCCTGGACCTTCTGCGTCACTGCCATCCTCATCCCTATCGTCTTGGTCGTGGTCTTGAAGTGCATCGTGGCGCCTGTGTTCGTGTGATGCAGCTGAACATCGTCGCCGGGGAGATGCTGATATGGGGCGCGGCGGCGGTGGGCCTGTGGCTCATCAATGGCGGCGGCGTCAGGGGGGGGGGTAGAAAACAAAGTTTCCTACCCCATGCTCTAAAACGATAGAGCTCAACGAAATAATAACGCACGTGCTTTTAGTTTTTTCAGGGGGTGTCTGGTGAGGAAGTTCTGGGCCCCCAAAGTTGACGGTCGGTCGTCCCCCCCGGGGTTCCGTGGGGTTTCGGGAGCCTGACCTCAGGGATTTCGGGAGGAGCCCCAACATGCCTTAACTCAGTCTTACGGGGCACAAACGCAGTAGTATGTGATATATAGATGCATTTGGTGCCACGCCTCGCACAATTACACCCTGGGAAGGTCCAACTTGACGCCTGGACGTGGACATGTCGGCACATGTCCCACACATCGATACATGCGCACTGGCTGGCGAGGGACTTGAGGCCCAGAACGGCCTGATAACCCCCAATCAGGTGTCAATACAGCATCTATACAACCGGTGATGGATTCGAGAGTGGATACGGGTCCGTTTACGTGGTGGGGGGTGGGGCGGGAATTTCCATGGATGGAATCCCGCGCGTGTCGAAGTTGCGGGACAGGCCCGCAGATGACATGGATTTATACAGCACGCTGAGAGAAGTCGATTGGCACCGCTTTGGTATTAAATGGAGGGGTATAACCCCCTTTTTGAGACGGTTTTGTCCAGGGGGGACTCGGTCGTCCCTCCCAACGGGGTCCTGGGGGGTTTCGGGGCATGGGGTCTGGCGATTTGGTTTCTACCCCCCCCCTGGCGGCGTGCTTGGCACCGGGTCCCTGGTCGGGGTTGCGGGCCTGGTGCCGGTATTCAAGCTCGCGAACGCGATGTCTGTGGGCTGGAAGGTGATGATGGATTACCCCGCGTGAACGCGCGTGGGAGGAGGCCCCCTTTGGCATGTGCGTCGCCTACCTGTGCCCCGACAGCCTCGGTTTGGGCGCAGGTGAAGGCATGAGTACCAGTCATTGAAGTATACGTAACTGCATGCATGCTGCCCCGGTAGAGTCACTTGACGAACGTGACCTTGCCATCGTTGTGCGAATGCAGATAGAGAGAGACGCGCCGCAGAGTGACCTGCCGATTGTGTTTGTTAGGGCGCACCGGCGCAGAAGCAAAAGACTTGTGTTCACCGATGATTCTGAGCGGTATGCAAGGTGGTATGCATGGATGACGCACTGCTGGCACCAGCAGGTAGATGCTGCCACGTCGGCACGTTGGATGGGCGAGGCGAGAGTGCACGGGCGCACAGTCGCACACGCATGCGCATCCGTGTGGCCTTTCAAGGTCTGACTGGCCACCCACCATCTGCTTTGGCGGCACGGTCGTTATTTCCACCGGCCGTGAACTCGCAAGTCTGCCGCGTAAAGCAGTGCAAGCTCTCTTGGCTGTGTGACTCCCTGCAAGCGACCCCTACAGCGCCGCGCCGCGCCGCGCCGCGCAGCGCAGCTCAGGCGGCCGACAGCCAACGAAATAGGCCACTCAGCAGTGGCCCACCAGCTGTGTAGCTTGACCCCCAGCTGTGTAGCTTGTTATTAAACGCGTGTCAAGGTGGTACCGTGGTGGATGTAGTCTAGATGACGTAGTCAGAACCGCTTTGAGCAAGTTGAGCCATGAAGTTGAGCTTCTAAAGGTTTGAATTGAGATGGAAGTTATCCCGGTAATCCGCTGGACTGCCTCAGGGCTCGGTTGGATCAGGATTCCAGGATGGATGCAGGCGGCCATCCAGCAGTTCAAGCCCTTGCCACGGCCCGCACGGCGACTGACACAACATTCGGTAAAATGACAAGATATGCTTTCACTGAAAGCCGCAGACCCAGTTCACAAACACGAACCGCAAGCGTGTGCTGTTGGCGCAGTAGTCAGTAGATGCCCTTCACCACTTCACGCACGGCCCGAGGCTCAGTCCATCACTCCATCCACGTGAGCTGCAAGCCCCAAAGCCGCGCAAAGCCGCCGCATCCTACCCTCCCAACCGGGTTCCGGTCTTCCAGACCACGTCAGCGGTCAACGGTCAACGGTCGTCCCATTCCCGCTCGCCGCCCTCCTCCCTCTCCGAGCCCCCCACATCCTCATCAGTAGGCGCATGCAGCGCACCTTCGCAGCCGGTCCACACAGCCACCTCGCCTGCAACCGAGCCCAGCCGCCCCTCCACCGCCTCGACTGAGCTACGGGTGCCGGCGTTAGCAGGTTTGCCTCGAGCAGCCCCTTACCGCTACCCGCCGCCAGCTGCCGCTTTTGCGCGGCAGCGCCGTCCCCAGCGATGCCAGGTTCTGTGGGCACGGCACCCATTGCGCCGCCTGGTCCTGTTCCTGGGTGTGGCGGCGCCGTATGGCGCCACCACTGCCTTAGCGCTGCCGAAGAGCCGCCACGCGCCCATCCAGCTTCTCACGCACCCAACCCCAGGTGCGGCGCAGCAGCAGACCCACAAAGCCCGCCAGCAGCAGCAGATTCAGCGCAATGATGATGCCACCCACGGCGTTCTGTGTGGGTGGGTGGGTGTTGCAGGGCCGACGCAGGTAGGAATCAGGGAAGGCGCCACAAACAGCTGAAAGCTTAAGGAAACACTGAGCGCCCGTGCTCGCATTCAGCGCAGGCACCAGCCTCTCTCAGCCCCCATCGCTGAGCATCATGCGTTGCCGTGCATGTTACCACTCTGTTGGCCCAAACTGACCCACCGCCGCGGTGTCGCCAAACGGGTGTCGTCCCAGGCGCAGAAGAACAGGGACAGCGTCAGCGTCAGGGACAACCCGGCCAGGCTGAAGAAGTGCATGACTCATGAGGGTGGCCACATGGGCACGCGCCGGCAAGCAGGCGGTGTTGAGCACCGCAAGCACCGTGAAGGTTGCGACCATGACCAGGACCTGTGGGCGGCGGTAGTTGGTGGCGGTTGTGACTTTGAAGGGGCCCCGCACGGCCATTACGGGATTCATGCGCCCTGCTCTGTCAGTCAGTCAGTCCTTCAGCAGCCCTTGGCTTCCCTCCCCGCGCCCACACGCCCAGCAGACTGCCAGTGCCTGCGCCGACCCGGCCCGCAGGACGTGCTCATGCTCGCTCGCCCTGCCCGCCGCCACCCACTTGTTGCGCCGCGTCGCCCAGAGCGCGGCCGAACGCCCGGCGGCCTGGACCCGCCCTCCGCCGCCGGCGTGCTGTGGGCCGTCAGCCGCTTCGAGCGGGCCCGCGCGGCGGCTGTAGCAGCAGAGGAGGCTGCCGCGGACGCCGGCAGTAGCAGCCCAGGAGGGGCCCGGCAGCAGCAGCAGGGCGCTGCTCCACCACCAGAACGCCTCCACCGCCACCGCCACCACCAGCCCCAGCTGCTGCAGCAGCAGGGCGCTGCTCCACCACCCGAAGAAGGGCCTGGAGGGCGGAAAGCGAGGGGCCCATTGCGTAGGAGCGGGCATGGTGGGTCGGCGCGCCGCTACGCGCAAGACATTGTGAACGCATAGGACAAGGGCACCACGCTTGTCTGTACTGCACCACAAGGATCGCAGCAGTCTGCGTGGCCTCTCACTTGTAGCGGTTTTACATGAAGCCGAAGGCCTTGGCGCAGGCCGGGCCATCCAGGCGCCTCCGGCGGCGCCACAGCAGCAATAACGACAGCAGCGGCGGCGCAACGCAGGACAGGACGCAGCACACACACCGCCACGATGCCGATGGGCACCGCCGCGCCCAGCAGGCAGGTGGCTGTCCGTGTAGCACTGCTGCTGCTGGTCGCGGAGCCGCGGTTGCTGCGGCTGCTGGCACTGAGCGGCACTTGAGCGGTACTTAGCGCTGGCTCCCTGCACGCCGACGTGCTTGCTCGAGCCGCACAACCGGCCGCATGCGCGGAGCATGCGCTGCGGCGCGCTAATGCCGCTGCGAGGACGTCAGCAGATGGTCAGCGTGCGAGCGGCCGACCACTGCCAGCACGCGCTTGCAGCGGCGCCCGCCATGGCCCCCGGACGTGGCGATGGCGCGCAGGCGCTCCAGGAAGTGCGCCTCGCGCAGTGTCTGTGTGGGGTTGGTTGTGGTTGGTTGGGTGCGTGTACAGGCCTGGAGCGGTGGTAATGTGGTATGGTCAGCACGTGGCCTGTGTAGGCGCTGCGCGTACTGTTGCATTTGCATGAGAGCGAGTGAGCCGCACACCACAAACATTCTCCCTTGTGATGTCTAACACAAACATTGACCCAACCGCCCATGTACGTGGTATGCTCTCACGCACCGTCAGCTTCACGTACTGCCGCGCAGCTGCTGCTGCCAGCGGCAGCTCGCCTCCGCCAGTAGGTCCCGCGGGGCCCGCTGCCCCGGCCGCGCTCCAACCCATGAAAAGGCGATCCGTGGCGGCCGTCAGGCGGCGGTGCGGCCCCGGGGGCAGGCACTGTGGCATGAGCCCGGACAGCGACGACACCACCAACTTCTGCACAAGCACAAGCAAGAGGCAGGCAGGCAGGCAAGACATACAGATGAGATCAACATGCGCCGCAGCTGTCATATGCGCGTATAAGTCAGTGGACGAGCTCTTCCCCAAACGCTGCATTACAGCCACGAGGTTTTGACATGGCTTCCAAAGTCGCAGCATGCACTCAAATGCCTGTGTCCGTGACTTGAGCCGTGTTCATGACTCATCACCTGCGCAAGGAGCGGCCCGCTGCCGCCGCCATCGTCCGCCCCCGCCAGCAGCTGCGCCGCCGCCGCGTCCATCCACCCCCGGAATGCCACTGCCAGCTCGGGACGGTGCTCCGCCACGTGCTGCCACACCAGCGCCTCCTGAGCGGCCGCCAGCTTCTGGGCCTCAGCCTCGGCGTCCGCCGCCTCCTGCTGCTGCTGTTGCTGCCGCCGCCCCAGCTGTCGAGCCTCATGCGCTGTCCCTGCTCCTGCGCTGCTGGCACCGGCGTCTGCGCCGTCACGGCTCCTGGCGGGCCCCACCTCTTCCATGCTGCTTCTGCTGCTGCTCCTGCCACCGCTGAGCAGCGGCCCGCCGCTCAGCAGCGCGGCGTAGGCATCTGGTTCGTCCAACTCCAGTCCGTGTAGAGGCACGTCTGTGAAGAGAGAAAGCAGTGGCTGATTGTGTGACAACGGCTGGCGCAGCCAGTGTGAGTTGGGTTGGTGCTGGACATTGTGAGGCAAGCACGTCCGCGGTGCTTTACAAGTATGCCCCTGAAATCGATATGTCAAAACCAAGCGCCATATTCCAGGCAGGAAACAGCATCGAAGATCAAACACAGGTGCGAGATCCCACACTCGCTCATACCTAGCTCGTTTGCCACAACCACCGCCGCCACCTTGTCGCTGAGCGCCAAGTCCCGTGGCCCGCCGCCCAGCAGGGCCTGCCGCAGCGTCGCCGGACTCAGAGCACTGCTGCCGTACACTGCCAACTGCTGCTGCTTCGGCGGCCAGCGCTCGCCTGCGGACCCTGGGCTGCTGCGTCGGTTGGCTGCCGCTGCAGCTGCAGCGGCCATGCGAGCATTTGCTTCGCACAACGCCGCGTGCCACTCTAACCTGCTCAAGGTTACAGAGAGGTGTGCCGTATGGGGGGCGTGATGGACTGCAAGCCATGTACAGCTTGCAACGCAGGCAAGGCGCGCTGAGGCCACAGCCGCTGAGCTAGTCAGCTAACCCCCCACTCACCCGACCCACCCACCGCCTATCCACCACCCACCGGTCCTCCAGGCTGATGTGATCCATGGCCTCCTGTGGGCGGGTGACCCACATGGGTTCGCAGGCAGCCAGGGTAGTCGCAAGTCATGAGGATGGGGCATCCGGGCCGCCGCTCTTCGGGGGGCCGGGCACGATGAAGCGGTTCATGCACCGTGCTTTCCGCAGGCAGCAGCGCGTCAGCACGGCGACGCTCCCACACGCGCACCTGGAGGCCTGCCGTCAGCGGCATCCAAGCCACACGCTCCAGTAGCTCGGGCGGGAGCGAAGCTGTAAGCTGGCGGTACGTGCCGAGGAAGGAATCTCGCGCCTCCACGGCTAGGGCGTCAGGCTCACAGGCCTGCGCCACCTCAAGCACGAACGCCAGGTTCGCTGGGTCCCGGTGATTCACCCCAACGAGCACCACCTCGCATGGCTCTGAGCCTTCTAACTCGAGCAGCAGGGGCTGCGCGGGCGCCTGCTGTGCCCTCTCCGCAAACGCATGCCCCCAGCATGCCGAGATGGTCTGCGGAACCGGCCCCAATCTATCAATTGCCTGGTGGATGTATGCATAATCCTGGAGCAGGCTGTGTATGCTGGGGTCCATGCGAGTGGAGCGGCAAACCCCGCGAGGAACAGCGCTGCTCCCGCGACAGCTGCACGCCGGAAAGCTCCTAAGCCGCGTCATGGATGCTATTTTCATTTTGAGATATTGTCTGTGGCCTGAGACGGCGTTGCGGCAAAGACTGGTTGCAAAAATAACTGGTCAACGCCAGAGCTGCATAATTTTTTGATGGAACGATTTTGTAGATAAATGGAGGTTGGAAATTTTCAGATCATACCATCTCTGGCACGAGGCGGCAGCCGGCAACCCATCGCGAACCCCACTCCTTTGCGCCGGCGCCGAGGCACCCCTCGAACAGCACGCATAGTTTTCCCCACGACCTGACCGGACAGCGGCGCGTAAAAATGCACGCGCGGTGCACGTCTACAATCACCTTATGGTTGCGCTCTTGCAGAGGGGACAGCTAGAGCACGCAGGCACGCTGTGCACTGGCGGTCACGATCACCAACGAATCCTTCCCGCAGGACATGAGCACGCCCCTCCGGCCTCTGGTGCCCACGGCCCCCATCACTGTCTCTGGGTCAGGCGGGTGTGGACTCCTGCGGCATGCGCACCATGCGCAAGGGAGAGGGTCAGAGGGGGCGGCGACAACAAGAAGCATGGAGGCCGAATGCGTCAGCTGACTGGACGTCAGCGGCGGCGGGCCTCTAGTAGCCAAGCAGCCCAACCCGTACGCCGTCCTCACTGTGTCGCGACTGAACGCCGACTGGAATGAAACACACTCCCGCCGTGGCCTCCGTAACCACCCAACCACCCAACCACCACCCCTATAACCCACCAGCCCCGCCAGCACGGCCGCCATGTCCCCAAACAGCGCCACGTAGCCGCTCAGGGCGCGCTGCCAGTACAGCCGCCGTGCCTCGGGCGTAAGGTAGCGGTAGGCAAAGGCCTACGGGGCAGGCGGGGCAGGGGGCGGGACAGTGGGGGCGGGGAAGGGGGGGTTGTGGTTACCAGCCCAAACTAAACCAATCTAAAGGAAGCGGAGTTAAGCTGTCAAAACTGGTGCAAGATAGGACCCCTCGGGGGCAGTGGGCTACAGCAGGTGCCACCCTAAGAAGCAGCTAGCAGCGGCGAGCATTACGAAAGAGCAGCGAGGCGCAGGGGTGAGCATTCGGCGGGCAGTACCGGGCAACAGGCGGCGGCGCACAGGCGGTAGGGGCGGGTGACGGTGAGCACGGCGCTGCATGACTGGGTGGCGGGCCATGCGGTGATGCAGCAACAACTACCGCAATGCATTGGGACCGTACAACATGGTGTGTGTTTGAGGTGCCTCGGCAAGGTGGTTAGCTCCTGGGCTTGGGTGTGTTTCCACAGCCGCCCCCCCCTCGTTACACTCCGACCTCACACACACACACACACACACACACACACACACACACACACACACACACACACACACACGCACCTGGCCGTGCACAGCCACGTCCATCAGGTAGCGGCTCTGTCACGGACAGGTGCCGTACATGCGCCGTACAGGTGCCGTACAGGAGCCGTACAGGGGTTGGGGGGGAGGGATGGCGCGGAGAGGGCGAGGGGCGGGGAGGGAAGGCGGGGGGGCATGCGTGCGCCTCAGCCATGGGGGGGGGCGGTTTGTAAACAGGCTCCCCAGTTTATGGCCATGGGCCATGGGCGCAACACCCTTCCTCCGCGCCACCACATAGCCGTGCACCTCCGCCCAAAAACAACCTCACGCACCTCCCCTAAACCCTCACCCTTCCCTCTATCAGAGGTTCTCACACACACACCAGACCCAACGCCTCCCCCGCACTGCACTGCAGTCTGCACCGCACTGCACTGCACACCCCTGCGCCGCTCCCCCCCCCCCACACACATGGTCGCTTTGGTTTCTGGAATAAACTACCCCCACCCCCACACACCCCACACACCCACCTTGTGCCGGATGTAGCGCAGCGTGTTCAGCAGGTCGGTGCGGTGGTGGTTCCAGAAGCTCACGTAGTGCGTGCCGGGCACCAGCGACCGGTAGTACCACTCGATCCAGGGGGAGGTCTGGATCCAGCCGGGGGGCGGGACGGAGGGGGCCAGGCCAACGGGGTGGGGGGCGGCGGGGCGTGTGGCACGCATGGTTTGGGAACTGGGGGTGTCGACGGCAGTCACAGGCGGTCCAGCAAGCAGAACCAAGCCACATCAGCCCGTCCGACCCATCCCAATGCCAGTCCTTCCCTGTCACTCAGGGCTCATATCTTCCCCTGGGGGTGGCTGGACCGGAAAAAAGGCACGCTTCCCCCATCTTTCCCAGGGCGCCTCAGAGCCCAAAAAGTGCCACTTTGGGGGGGGCGGAGCGTTTGGGGGGGCGGAGCCCCCCCCCCCCCGAAAAGGGGTATTGTGGAAGGTTTGGGGCCGTGAGTCTGTCTGGTACGTGAAAGATGGGCCCCCCAAAACGGCCGGCGACTTCTTTCCGGGGGGCATATTTCGGGCCAGTTTCTTTCCGGAAAGACGAAGATATGAGCCCTGCTGTCACTACCTTTACCCCACTCCAGCTGCTGCCCCCCATTCGCACACTACCCACCTGCCCCCGAAGCCCCCAGCCTTTCCCTCTCCCACACCTGCCTGCCCCCCGCCCCCAAAGCCCCCAGCCCCCAAAGGCCCCGGCCCGCCCCCGCCCCCGCCCCCACCTGCTTGATCACCACGCTGTTGAGCGACAGCAGCCGCGCCAGACGCGAGGAGGCGGTGATGCCATCGAGCGCCAGGACGTACCTGAGGTCATGGCAGCAGCAGGTCCAGCAGATGATGGTGATGATGCGATGAATAAGCAGTAACAGTAGCAGCAGCAGCAGCAGCAGCAGCAGCAGCAGCAGCAGCAGCAGCAGTAGCAGTAGCAGTAGCAGCAGCAGCAGCAGCAGTAGGGTAAAGGCATGGGCAAGGGCAAGGACTGGAGCGGTAGGTAGCGGGGCAGCAGCAAAGCCGGGCAGGCGGGGGCGGCCACTGGGGGGCGGCGGAGGTATGGGGCTCGGCGTTGACAGGGGTTTGCAGTGCCCCAACGTTTCAATAAAAACCTGGGACGAACGCAAGCGACGCCAGTCGGCCCCCATCCCGGCCGACGAAGATGGCCCAACACCTCCCGCCCTCCGTCGTTTCCTGGTTTGTAATGATAATGTTAGGGTGCAACTTCCAGACCAACCATACGCATACACAAGAAACACACGCACGCACGCACGCACACGCACGCACGCATGCACACGCACGCACACGCACGCGCGCACCTGAAGCGCGCCAGCTCCTGCGTTGGCACGAACCCGCGTGCGGGTATGTGCAGTGGCTGCCCCTCTGCCCCACGCGCCGTGTAGTTGTCCACAAAGCCCACGTCCACCAGACGCCCCCACTCGTCGCTGAACTGCGGCCCGCATCGCGAGTGCATGAGGAGTGGGGGCGTGAGGCAAGTGTGGCGTTCATGCACGCGTGCCCTGTGCTGGTCGAAACCTAAGCCCCGAGCTCACGCATCGTCGCGGCATGGGCCTGCAGCTCTGCCAATCGCAGGGGCCGCACAGCCCATTACAGTAATACATTGGTGCTCAGCCCAGCCTCCAGATGTCAGCCCTTGTTTTGCTGCAAGCAGCAGAAATGCACAAAGACACGCGCATAACAACCCAGCCCCGCAGCCCCGCAGGCCCCGCAGGCCCCGCAGGGCCCCCGCAGGCCCCCGCAGGGCCCCCGCAGGCCCCCGCAGGCCCCGCAGGCCCCCTGCAGGTCGTTTTGCTTCTGGTTTCTGGACTGAACTGCCCCCCGCCCACACACACACACCGCGGAGTGGCCGGCCAGGTAGGTGCGGCTGCAGGTGTCACCGGTGTAGCCGGTGGGCCGCGTGTGGCAGTACTCGCGTCCGCGCCACGCCGCCACGTCCAGCTTCTGGCGCCAGGGGAAATAGACCAGCGGCCGCCAGCGGGCCATGCCCACGGTGATGGGCACCAGCACGTCCTCGTCCCTGGCGGCAGGTGCGGGCGGCAGTAGCAGCAAGTGGCAGGTGCGGGCGGCAGTAGCAAGTGGCAGGCGGCGGGTGCGGGCGGCAGTAGCAGCAGAAGGTGGTGGGTGCGGGCGGCAGTAGCAGCAGCAGAGGGTGGCGGGTGCGGGCGGCAGTAGCAGGTGCGGCAGGCAGCAGGTGCCAGGTGGCGGGCAGTAGCAGTTGTGGGCAGGTGACGACTGATATGTGGGCAGGCAAGGTTGTCAATGAGTGGGCAGGTGGGGGAATGGGCAGTCGTGGGCAAGATGGTGGCCACGGCGGCCCCATCAGCCCACGCCAGGCCGCGCCGCCTGTTCTTCAGAGCGCCCATCAGGTTCCCGCGGGCAAACGCTTGTACGGCACCTCTCACTGCAGTACGGCACTGCCGTACGGCGCGTCCCCCTCCACTCACTTGTACTTGCCCCACTCCTTTATGCTGGACAGCACAGGGGCGGGGCAGGGGCCGTGCTTGGCCTTGCCCTTGCCCTTCCCCCCGCCCCGCCCGCTGCCCCTCCTGCTGCTGCCGCCGCCGCCGCCGCCGCTACCCTCCTCCTGCCCCGCCTCCTGCCCCTGTCCCGCCTCCTGCCCCGCCTGCGCGTTCTCCTGCTCGTGCGGCGGCTGCGCGCACAGGCTCGTGTCCGCCACGTTCAGAAGGAACAGCGCGTCCGGCCACTCCGCAGGGGCCGCGGACACCCAGGCGCGCAGGTCTGCGGGGAGAGCAGGCGGAGCACGGCAACGGCCGGGGCAGGCGGGCGGCAGCGAGAAGGGACAAGGCCCGGGCCATGAGCAACCGTAGAGGCGGTTTGCCTTCCATCAGGGGAGCCCCGCAACACCCTGTGTTGACGCATCTAGGCTTGGGGGCCCTTAGGCAGCTGCTGCTTGTGGTACCCCCCCCCCCCCATCACTCCTGCTGCTGCCACTCCACCTGCCAGCCGCCCGCGCTGTCCTTCATGGCCGCTTGCAGCCCCCGCTCGCCCCCACTCTGCCCCCTCCCCGCCCCCCACCCCCCACCCGCTTCATCTTCTTATTGACTCACACCGTCCACGTGGATGGCTACCCCCCTGGTTTAGTTTGGGCTGGTAACCACACACACACACACACACACACACACACACACACACACACACACACACACACACACACACACACACACACCACGCCCCGCCCAGGTCCCCAGGCCCCCAGGTTCCCCCCCCCTCCTCACCCTGCAGCAGGTCCTCCAGTATTGGGTCGCAGGGCTTGGGGCACTCCTCGCCCCACTCCACAGACAGGCGCCCCCTGGCCCCGCCGCCTCCCGCCGCCTCCAGGCCGCCGCCGGCCCCGCCGCCGCCCGCCGCCGCCTCCCCCTGGGCCCCCCCTCCGCCCCCAGCTGCTAGGCGCCGGCCCGGGTGGTCGACCAGACCCACGCGGCCGCCGCGGATCACCACCACGCGCTGCGAGGCCCGGAACGGCAGCCGGCCCAGCGCCCACTCCACAAGCGCTGCCACACTCAGCCCACCGCCGGTCGATGAGGGTGTCCCTTCTCCTGCTGCTCCTGCTCCCACTCCTGCTCCCACTCCTGCTCCCACTCCTGCTCCCACTCCTGCTGCTCCTGCTCCCACTCCTGCTCCCACTCCTGCTCCCGCTCCTGCTCCCACTCCTGCTCCCACTCCTGCCGCCGCCGCCGCCGCCGCCCCAGCCGCCGCCCCAGCCGCCGCCCCAGCCGCCGCCGCCGCCCTCCGCCGCCAAGGCGCCAGGTCCAGCTCCAGGTTCTCGTCGTACAGCGCCGCCTGGTCGGCGTGGCTGCGGACCTGGGGGGGGGATGTGTTGGTTCACAAGGGGAAATGTGTGTGTGTTAGAAAAGCACAAGGAGAGGAAGGGTCGATGTGTGTGTGTGTGTATGTGGGTGGGCGGCGGGCGCAAGGCAAGGCATTGATTGGCATGGCAAAGCCATCTGCGGCCCGCTGAGCCCGAAGGCCGGCAGCGGCAGCCCAGAGCCAGCCGCAGCAAGGGAGGGCGCGGCCGCAGCGCCTGACGCCCGTGAGCGCAGTGCGGGGCAGCGGCCGCAGACCTAGGCGCCCGTGAGCGCACCACTGCGGGGCAGCGGCCGCAGGAGGCCTAGTCGCCCGTGAGCGGGCACACCGGCCGGGCGGGCGCCAGGCGCTCACCTGGATGAAGGGGATGGGCGGCCTGGACGTGCGGGTGGGGCCGCGTGGCGTGTCGGTCATGACCACCGGGGTGGACCAGCTGTGGTTGGGGTAGCGCGCCTGGGGGCGCCGGCGTGGGGGCATGAAGGCGGGAGCCATGTAGCGTCGTGGGTGTGGAAGAGAAGAGAAAGAGAGAGAGAGAGAGAGAAAGAGAGAGAGAGAGAGAGAGAGAGAGAGAGAGAGAGAGAGAGAGAGAGAGAGACAGAGAGAGAGAGACAGAGAGAGAGAGGGAGGAGTGCATTACCAGACACCAGGCAATATGCAGGAGGTAGGCTCATCACCGCGAGGTGACGAGGGGGCCACAGCGGCCACCACTGCCCTGCCCGCCACACCGCGACGCCGGCGCACCACAAAACCACACCACACACCGTCCCCATATCTCACGGCCCTGACCCGCGGCCCACAGCGCCCGCTCAGCCCAGCCTTACCACCCTTGCCGCGCCACCCATGTAACCACACACACACACAAACACACGCCAGACTGCATCGCTTAACTCCGCTTCCTTTAGATTGGTTTAGTTTGGGCTGGTAACCACACACACACACACACGCCAGCCCGCCTTGCTTGTTCTCTCCTTGTGATCTCTAACACACCCGCCAGCGCACCCCCCTCGACCCACCCACCAGCACCCACCCACCCGCCCACCTGCATTACGGACATGCCAAAGCTGAGCGGAGGCGGGGGCGGCGCCGCCGTCCGGGCCGCAGCCGCGGCCGCGGCCGCGGGCTGTGCCATGGTCGCCGCCAGCAGCCCTGCCAGCAGCCCAGCCAGCGCCTGCCCGACGGCCCCACATCGCCGCCGCCGCCGCCGCCGCAGCCCGCCGCAGCCGCCGCCGCCGCCCCCGCCGCCGCCGCCGCCACTGCATAGCGCAGGAGCGCCGCGCCGCCCCGTACGCATGTGCACGGCTAGCCGCAGCGCATGCCGTACCAGTGGCAGTGCCGCAAGTGTCAGCAGCAGCAGCAACGGCGCGATCGGTGGCCGCCGCCGCAGCAGCAGCTGTAGCAAGGGGTGAGGTGCCATGGCCATGACCGGCAGTAGCGCCGGCAGCAGCTGCAGCGCCCGGTGCTGCCGCCTTCGTCTCCCGCTCATGTCGTTGTTGCTACTGCTGGTGCTGATGTCGGTCGGTGGCAACCAGCCGGCAGGGCCATTGCTACTGCCATTGTGACTTCTTGGGCCCGGGGCGTAGGCAGCGCAATGCCACACCGCGCAGGAGCTTCTGTCAGAACCCGGGTCCGGTGTGCGTGCGCTCGCACTGCTGCTGCTGCTGCTGTCGTGGCTGCTGCCGTCAACGCTGCCGCCACCAGTGCCCCGATCACCCAGCCGCGAGGGCCGGCTGCTTAGTGGGCGCCGGCCCATGCCGCCGGCATATTGCTCGTCCCACGTGCAACGCGTGCTGGCACCCGTCGCATCCGCCACGAAGGTCATTGCCGGTGCTGGAAGTGCGCGGTTCTGAGAGTACGGTAATGCGCCGCGTTGGTTGGTTGGTTGGGGTGCCCCGGCGTGTGGGTGTTGCTGCTGTGGCAGGTGTGTGTGTTGGGAGGGGGCCGGCGGTGGTCCCACACACACACACACACCTGCGGGCGCAGGCGCTGCCGGCCTGGCGGCGCTGCTGGTTCTAGGCTTCCAGCGGTGCGGTGCGTCGTCCGCTGCCACGCTGCTTTGCGCTTGCCGGCAGCTGGCGTTGCGCGATGGGTTGCAGCGACCACGTCTCACATCATCGGGGGGTCGGCGGTCGCGCAGCGTGCTGATCCACAGCCAGCGTGTGTGTTTCGCACCCACGGCGAACCCGAACCCCCGTCGCTCGCGATGCCCGTGTCGCCAGCGATGGTAGAAGTCGCTAAGGTTGGAGCTGGGGTTGCTGCAGGTTGCTGTGAGTTAGCGGCAGTACGTAAAGCAGGTAGGAAAACGAAACAATTTGCACGTCTCAGAATCCTCGGCTTCTGCAAAGTAGGCACTCCACAGCAGCGCGCTGGGGCGTGTTTTAATTGGTCTATAGGCGTGTCTTTGAGTAGCGTCGTCTATTGCTCGAGCATCAGCAAGGACAGTGCATGCAAGGAATTGGCGCGAGTGATCGAACTTGGCCAACTCAGCGCCATACACCGAGCATTTTGCCTAAGTATAACTAAACTTTCATTAAATGTCACTTCTGCTGCCTTCCGACACTCGTGTGCAACTTTGTTCTTCTGGGCTCACTTTCCAACGCGCTTAAACGCCATACAAGTAATTCATTAACTTCATTGACAGTATATAATAGTGAATTGAACACAATCTAGGCACTAGACGCGCCGGGGCTTGCCCCTTGACGCAAGATGTCAGCGTTAGACACTCGGAACGCCGACACGACGGCATGGCTCGTCAAGGTGGGCGACACAGCAAGGGTTTCGCGCTGTCGCATAGCTTGGGGGCACAGCCACAGCCGGGCGAGCTCCTGGGCCCGGCCATGCCCCACGGCCGTGCCCCGGCCCGCACCTTTCTGGTGCCGGCTCACCCCCAACGCAACAACGCCATCGCACGTACCTCCACGCCTGCCCTTGCCGCTACCGCCACCGATGCCACTGCTACTGCCGCTGCCACGGCCGCTGCTACTGCCGCTGCTACTGCCGCTGCTACTGCCGCAGGTGCCGGTCGCGCTGGCGGCGGTGTGGAAGGCGGCGTGCGACCAGTCCATGGCGGGGGTGGTGGACGACAGCAGTGCGGAGGGCGCGGGGCAGCTCCTGGGGCGCATCGTTACAGAGGTAGGGGGGGCGGGGGGGGGGGGGGTTAAAGAAGGGGGGCGGGGGGGGGGGGTAGTTCATTCCAGAAACCAGAAGCGGAACGACCAAGAGAACCCGAGCCAGCCAGCCCAGAGCGAGCGGGGTTGGAGGAGGGGTTGTAGTTGCCAGCCCAAACCAAACCAAACCCAATGCATAAGAGCGAGGAGTTGAGCGTGGCCTAATATGTGAGAAGGAGGGGGAGAAAACTAATAGGGGGGCGGGGGGTAGTTTATTCCAGAAACCAGAAGCGGAACGACCAAGAGAACCCGAACCAGCCAGCCCAACCCAGAGCGCGGCGGTGGTGTGGCGGTGGTGGTTAACCTGTGGGTCTCGGGCGCCCGTAAGCCTTGAATCTTCAGTCTTGCCGTCGGTGTTGTCGGTAGTCATGGATGGCACCCAGGCTCGCGCGCGTACAGACCCACCCCGTTAGCTAAATTGCGCAATTCAATCGCAATACTCACCTGCTTGATACCGGAGCAGTGCCGGCGCCGTGATGTGAGCGCCGGTCACGGAGGCGTACATGCGGGAGGGTTGCAGGGCAGGGTTGCGCAAGTAAAGCTGGGTGGGGGAGAGGGGAGGCGGGGTGACGGCGCTTGCGTGTGCAGCGGCACGTGGGACTGCGGCATGGCGGTGGGCTGCACGTGGTCGTGCTTCGTGGGCGCGGGCGTCGGTTGGGGGAAGCCAGGGTGGCAGAGGCAGGACACCGGACGCCCCTCCCCCTCACACACACACACACACACACACACACACACACACACACACACAGCGATTGCGGGGAATTCTCTCCGTTTCCGTTTACCAACACACACACAAACTGGCGTTGGGTTCTCCCGCAGTTTCGTTGTGTTAACACACACACACACACACACACACACACACACACACACACACACACACACACACACACACACACACACACACACACACACACACACACACACACACACACGCGCGCGCGCGCGCGCGCGCGATCGATGGCGCGCCGTTGCCTATGCATGCTGCACGCACGGTGTCGACCCTTCCTCTCCTTGTGCTTTTCTAACACACACACGCGCGCTGTTCTCTCCCTTGTGATCTCTAACACACACACGCGCACAGTGTCGACCCTCCTCTCCTTGTGCTTTCCTAACACATGCGCACGTGCCCACTTACACGCAGGAGGGCAACGTGTCTTTCCTGGAGCTGCCAGAGACCATGCACGCCGAGGGAATCCCCAAGCGCTTCAAACTGCAGTCCATGCCGCTGCCGCCCGGCACCGGCACCGACAGCCGCATGCACGTGCTGTCCTATGAGGCGCCCGCCGGCGGCGCCGCCGCCGCGGCGGCGGCGGCGGCGGCGGCAGTGGGCTCGGCGGGCGGCGCGGCGGCGGCGCCACCGGGTGGCGGCGCGGCCGCGGGCGGCGGGCCAAAGGATCTCCCTAAAGCACGTGCGTGCGTGCGTGCGTGCGTGCGTGCGTTTGAGGGGGGGCCGCTGTTGGGGATTTGGCTGCCGTTGGGGCCACCACACCCACCACACTGACTGGCGAACCTGTGCCACGTGCCACGTGCCACGTGCCACGTGACCGTGCGGTTTCACAGTCCCCCACACATTGACGCCACCACGCTCCAAACGTGCCCCCACCTTGCCTCGGCCCGTCCTCGCAACCCCCACCTCATCACCTCGCCACCTCCACACCACCGGCACACGCCATCATCATCATTGCTGCCCACATGCAATGCGGGCCCTGCGGCGCACACGCCACGTCACGTGGCACACGTGGCACACGTGGCACACGTGCAGGTGTGGACGGCTGCGTGCACCAGCGGCTGGACATGGTGCCCATGGTCAAGGACGAGCAGGTGCGGGCGGGCGGGCGGGCCTGGCTGGCCGGTTGGGTGGTTAGTGGCTGGCTGGCTCGGTGGGTGGTTGGCTGGCTGGGTGGGTGGTTAGCTCGGTGGGTGGTTGGCTGGCTCGGTGGGTGGTTGGCTGCCTGGTTAGTGGTTGGCTGGCTGGTCGGTTGGGTGGGTGGATGTGTGGCTACCGCACCTTCGTTAGTTGGTTGGCTGGGTGGCTGTTGGCTGGCTGGCTGGCTGATTGGTTGGTTGGTTGGGACCTGGCCCCGTTGGGGGTTCCGTTGGGGCGGGGCGGTGGTGGTGGAAGGGGCCAAGAAGCATCCAAGACCAGCGCCCAAGACCCAGCGGCAAAGCGGGCTTGCGCACTCCCGGGCAACCCGTACGGCCGCCGTCCCCGTACGGCCGCTGTCAGGGGGGGGGGTCGGTGCGGCAGGGGTCGGTGCAGACGAATTGGGGGCGGGGGGGGACCGTCAGAGCGGAGGGCGGCGATGGGTGCGCTGGTGGGACCCGCCGCACCTGAAGGACCCCCCAGACACACACACACACACACACACACACACACACACACACACACATACACACACACATACACACAATTTGTTTGTTATCTCCTTGTGATCTCCAACACATACACACATCCGCCAGTAACTCCGAGCGATTGCGGGGATTCCTCTCCGTTTCCGTTTACCAACACACACACACACACACACACACACACACACACACACACACACACACACACACACACACACACACACACACACACACACACACACACCGCCCCTCGCTGCCGCCTGCTGCCGCCTGCTGCTGCTGCTGCTGCTGCACAGGGCCAGTGGGTGCTTGACTCCGAGTACCTCAAACTGGTGCGCTCACGGACGGAGCGGGCGGCGGAGAAGGTGAGCCAGAGCGGGGAGGGGCCGGGGGCCGGGGAGGCGGCACCGTCGGGTGTGTGTGTGTGCTCCTGGTGCACAATGCCGTCCCGTGGGTTCGAGCTGTCCCGCTTGCCATGACCTACCTATGGCGCCATCTACAACACCCTTTCCCTGGGCTCAGTCCCCCACCTCCTTCCACCCGTGTGTTGCACCGTCTGTTCTACGTCTACCTCGTCATTGAATAAACATGCATGGGTTCTCTTGGTCGTTTCGCTTTTGGTTTCTGGAATGAACTACCCCCCCTTCTGTCGGCGACCGCGCACCTCCCTCCCCCGAAGTGAGCCCCACCCACGCAACGCCCCGCCCGCCTGCCTGCAGTCTCCCTTTCGCTCACCCACCATCTTTGCAACCCCCCCCCCCCCGCCATTGCCTGTACTCACTCGCTGGTTTGGTTATAGTTTTGGTTTACGGGCTGGTATTTAGCAACCCCACCCCTGCATGGCACCCCTCCCCTCCCTGCCCTGCCCTGCCGCGCCCTGCCCCCTGCCCCCCCCCCCCCCTTGTTCCCCCTTGTTTTCCCCTCCCCGTCAATAATTTAACATGCATGGCTACCCCCCTTGCTCCCCCCCCCTTGTTCCTCAGGTGCGTGTGGTGGGCAGCTACGACGGCCTGGACCTGGACAACCAGATCGCGCTCAAGATGCAGAAGCAGCGCCTGCAGAAGGACATCGTGGAGCGGAGGAAGGTGCGCGGGGGGGGGAGGCGGTGCTGGGGCGGGCGGGCGGTGGTGGCTGGGGCGGGCGGTGGTGGGGCGGGCGGCGGACGGTGGGGCGCGCGGTGGGCGGTGGTGGGGCGGCTGGCGGGGGGGTTGTGGTTACCAGCCCAAACGGGATGGTAGTGTGTGTGAGGGGCTGGGGGGCGGAGGCTGTGGGTTGACATGGGTGGGCTGCGGGGGGTGGGGTGGGATGTGGTGTGGGCTGTGGGCACTGGGCCTGTTGACCCAACCTGACTGCGGGCTCAAGTCCCAACAACCACACGCGCCCGACCACCGCCACCACCACCACCACCACCACCGCCGCCGCCGCCACCGCCAGGCCACGGAGGCGGCCGCTCGCGCCGACAACCTCAAGCGGCCGCGGCTGGAGAAGGAGGAGCTGGAGGAGATCCTGTTCCGGCTGTTTGAGCGCAACAGTGCCTGGGCGTTCAAGGTGTGCGTCTGTGCGGGTGGGCGGGCGGGCGCGGGGTGCGCTGCGGGGGGGGGGGGGGTTGTGGTTACCAGCCCAAACTAAACCAAACCCAATGCATAAGAGCGAGGAGGTGAGCGTCCATGGGGGGTAAGCCGTCCATGGATGGTGTTCATCAAATTTGGGGCCGCCGTGGTGGGAGGTGGGTGGTGTGGGGCCTGCAGGTGGGCGGCGTGTGTATGACATGCGCGTGGGACCTACGAGGGAGGTTTGAGCTCAACCCACCCCCGCTCCTGCATCCCGCGTCCTGCATCCCTCTCACCCCACCCGCCCGCCCAGCACCCATGCGCCCTTGCGGCCCACCCTACCTTCTATGACATTGCTGGCCGTTGCTTGTGCTGCTGCTGGCTGTTGCTGCTGACTGTTGCTGGCTGTTGCATGTGCTGCTGCCGGCTGTTGCTGCTGACTGCTGCTGCCGGCTGTTGCTGCTGACTGCCGCTGCTGCCGTCTCTTCAGTCGCTCATCGCGGAGACGCGGCAGCCGCACATGCACCTGAAGGCGGTGCTGGAGGGCATCGCCACGCAACAGAAGCGCGGGCCCAACAAGGACAAGTACGAGCTCAAGCCCGAGTACCGACCCGGGAACAAGCAGGCGGCGGCGGCCGCGGCGGCGGCGGCGGCGGCAGGGGCAGGGGCAGGGGCGGGCAAGTAGCGACTGGCATTGTAGGTTGGGTTGAGAGGTTGTGTGTGTAGGGGGGGGGTAAGTTCATTCCAGCAACCAGAAGCGAAACGGGGGGGGGCTTATGTGTGGGGGGGGGCTGTTCCATGGGAAGCTAGGAGGAGGTCTGTGGGCGGAACGGTGGAGGTGCCGTGTGTAGGCGATGCGCGGTACTTCACACCTGTGGTGCGTGCGTGCGACGGCCACGCAAGGACTGGGGTGTCAGTCGTACGGGTCCAGTGTTGAGGACGAATTCCCACCTCTTGCTTTGCCTCTTCGCAGTCCTCGCAGCCTCAGGCTCGTGCCTTACTTTGGGGGCTTTGCTCAGCTCAGACATTATGGGCTGGTTTGGCTCCCATTCTTTGGGGGGGGGGCCCTTGGCGGTTTGGGGGCTTTGCCACAGGAACACGCCTCAGACCCTGCCCAGGTGGAGCGCTGTCGTTAGGTGGGTCCGCATGGGCAGCCAATGGCAGGGGCTCAGGAGTGAGAGAGGCAACTGTCTTGGTCAGATGAAAGCAGTGGGCAGCCCGCGTGTGCACTGTGCAGTCCCATTGTGTCCAAGCCCAAGCGCTTCTTCCCGGCCCCCCCCGTATTTTTTTGTTGTATCGCCTTGACTGCATTGCTTAACTCCGCTTCCTTTAGATTGGTTTAGTTTGGGCTGGTAACCACACCCCACCGGCCCACCCCACCCCCGGGCGACCGCGCAGGCACCGCCAGCCGAGAGCAGTGGTATCTGCAGCGACAGCAACGCCCCTGCAACCCAACTCGCCGGCCGAGTCGCCGCCGCCCCTCCGGGCCCACATCCGTGATACCGACCCACCGACGTACGCTCGGGCGGTACACCGCTTGTTTACCACACGTGTACTCCATTGTACTCCATGGCCACTCATTCTTACTGCAACAACACCCGCGCCTTCTGGACCTGCTGCTATCCACTTCCCTCGGCCACCCTCGCACTCCCCCCCTTCCGTCAACCGCTCCGCCGGTGAGACGCCGCCGGAGAGTACGGTACCTGGCCATGGTCGGGCGGGGCTTTGAGGGAGTGGTGTACCCCCCTCCCATACACACACACATACACACACACCCACACGTCTTTCATAGTTCGCTCCCTTGTGATCCCTAACACACACACCCTACCTACCCCTTGCAGTCCGCTGCTGCTCGCTGGACCATTGCCCACCACTCCCCACTCCCCACCCACTGCGCGCTACACATCGCCCTATACAGCTACGGAATCACACGACTACGAAATCAAAGGCACACCCTACACAGCCTTTCAGCTCCCGCCCGCCACGGCGCTTCAGCTCCCGCCCGCCACGGCGCTTCAGCTCCCGCCCGCCACGGCGCTTCAGCTCCCGCCCGCCACAGCGCTTCAGCTCCCGCCCGCCTCAGCGCTTCAGCTCCTGCCAAGCCGCTACCAGCTCCTGCCAAGCCGTTACCGGCGCCACCTACCCCGCAGCTAGCTCGGCAGCTAGCTCGGCAGCTAGCTAGGCAGCTAGCTAGGCAGCTAGCTAGGCAGCTAGCTAGGCACCTAGCTAGGCAGCTAGCTAGGCAGCTAGCTAGGAGGTGATGGACAGGATGGCGGCCTGCACGTCGCCGCCGTGCTGACTCAGCAGGTCAATGGCGGCGCCGCGCGGCAGCTCCATGATCTCCATCAACTGCAGAACCGACTCCTCGTCCACACCGCCGCCGCCGCCGCCGCCGCCGCCGCCGCCCAGACCGCCAAAGGCGCCGGCTTCAAAGCCGCCCAGGCCCATGCCGCCGCCTAGCTCTTCGTCCTCCAGCATCTCATCGTCGTACTCCATCTCGTCCGGCCCACCGCCGCCGCCGCCGCCCATGTCGGCGTCCCCGCCGCCGCCGCCGCCGCCGCCGCCGCCACCACCGGCGCGGGCCCCTAGCAGGTTGCCTGCGGGCGCCCCAGCGTTCAGGAGGAACAGGCCGCCGCCGCCGCCGCCGCCACCTGCGGCCGCGGCCTCCAGCCCCCCTGCGAAGAGGCCGTCGTGGGGGCCGCCTGCCGGCGGGTGGCGCGGCCGAGGAAGCAAATCATCAACATGACCATCAGTCATCAGGACTAGTCAGTACCGATGATACATGCTGCACAGAGACGACCCTGTCTCGGGCCGCCTTAGAAGCAGACGTGACACAGCACCAGCCCACCCAGCCCCCCCTCAGCCCCCCCAAGGCTCACACAGCCCCCCACACAGCCCCACGCAACCCCATGCAGTTCCCCACACAGCCTCCCCCCCAGGCCCCCACACAGCCCCCAGCCACCCCCCATTAGGCCACGCTCACCGCCTCGCTCTTATGCATTGAGTTTGGTTTAGTTTGGGCTGGTAACCACAACCCCCCCCACACACACTCACCCGCCTCCAGCCAGGCGGGGGGCACGAATTGGCCCAACGTGCGCGACAGCAGCCGCGCCGCCGCCTCCAGCCCCGCCGCATGGCTGCCCGCCGCCGCCGCCGCCGCCGCCGCCATCGCCGCCGCCGCCATGGCGGCCGCCGACATGCCTGCCTGGCCGCCCGGCCCCCCAGCAGCACCACCCGCCGCACCTGCCGCGCCCGCGCCCGCAGCGCCCGGCCCCGTACCGGGTAGCGGCGGCGGCGGCGGCGGCGGCAGGGGCGGCGGCGGCGGCGGCATGGCCCGCAGCGCGTTGAGGCGCATGGGCGCGGCGAAGGGGTCCAGGGACAGCTTCTCGCTCCGCATCCAGGTGCGGTGAGACACCAGCAGGGCCTGCGGGGTGGGTGGAGGTGAGGGTGGGGGGGGCGGCGGCGGCGGCGGCGGCGGCGGCGTCGGTGGCGGCGGCGGCGGGGGAGAGCAGGGCGTGTCAGGGCGTGTCAGGGCATGTCCAGGGAAGAACGAGGGATTGCGGGTGCGGGGTGCCATGCATGGGGGTTCCATGCATATAATTTAGTGACGCGGTAGACGTAGAACATTCCATGCATGGGGAGGGGGTGCCATGCATGTCTAATTAATGACGAGGGATATGTAGACAGACGTTGGGCGGGGGAGCGGAGGGGCGGGGGAGATGTGGGTGCGGAGTTGTGTGCGGTGAGTGGCAATGGCAGTGGGTAGTGGGGGCCGGACCCTCCCCCCCATCATGCCCGTGTCACCCGGCAGCCACCATCCCGCCCGCCCCCAACCCACCCTCCCGCGCCGCCATCGTCCCCAACACGTCTTCTTCGACTGCTTCAACCTAATGAGTATCCTGTTGTGTCGCCTTGACTGCATTGCCTGACTCCGCTTCCTTAAGATTGGTTTAGTTTGGGCTGGTAACCACAACCCCTCCCTCTCCACCCTCCCTCCAAAGGCCCCCCCCCCCAAGGCGGCCACCACCACCCAAGCGCAGCCACGTTTGTTTCTCATCGGGATTGTTTACCAGTAACCCCCACCACAACCCCACCGCCATGGGCACGCACACGCACACGCACACGCACGCACGCACACGCACACGCACACGCACACGCACACGCACACGCACACGCACGCACACGCACACGCACACGCACACGCACACGCACACGCACACGCACACGCACACGCACACGCACCTCCAACAGTCGCACCAGCCGCGGCGCCGAGAGCCCCAGCCGCGGCCCCAGCGCCGCACTGATGGCGCCCACCACTCCCGGCAGGCTGGGCAGTAGCCCGGCACGGACGGCTACAGCTACAGCACCACCGCCGCCGCCGTCGCCGCCGCCGCCGCCGCCGCCGCCGCCACCATTGCCGCCGCTACTGCTGTGGCCACTGCCAAGGCCAGCACCTCCACCGCAGGTGGTGGCGGCGGCGGCGGCGGCGGCAGCGCCGGGCTCCGACCGCAATGACGGCATCTGCTGCTGCTGCTGCTGCTGCTGCTGCTCCAGCGCCGCTGCCAGCGTCAGCAGAGGCGGCGGCGGCGGCGGCGGGAGGGAAGGCGAGGCGCCTTCGCCGTCAGAGCCAGTTGCCGCCGCCGTGGGTGTCTGCTGCTGCTGCTGCTGCTGCTGCTGCTGCGGGCATGGCAGGGGCGGCAGTAGCGCCGCCATGGCGTTCTTCAGCAGCGGCAGTAGCTGCGGGTGCTCGTTGGCCATGGGCGTCAGCTCCCTGCGGCGATACGGTGTGTTAGAGATCACAAGGAGATAACAAATAAAATAAAGACGGTGTGTATGTGTGTGTGTGTGTGTGTGTGTGTGTGTTAGAGATCACAAGGAGATAATAAACAGATCACAGACTGTGTGTGTGTATGGGGGGGGTTACATGCATTAGAGATAGAGAGGGGTGTCGCCAAGCTGCGTTGGTGAGGAGGTCATGAGGTGCGCACACACACACGACAGCATACACACACGACAGCATACACGCACGATGACACGACAGGTGCACACGCGACAGCTTCAGGGCGGTGCGTGTGTATGCCCCCGGCCCCTGGCCCCGGCCCGCTCCCAGAGCCAGCCCCCTCACCCTCGCCTCCGCTGCTACCCCCCCCCCCCCCCACCAAGACCGCTGCACCAACCAACCCCCCCCCCGACCAGCGCGCACCACCATCACCATCCCCAACAGCATCCGCCCCCCCCCCCCCAACCCCACCCCATCCCAACCCCCCAACCCCCGAACCCCCCCGCCCTTCCCCCTCTCACCGCACCACGCCGCCCCACGCCCCCCCCCACGCCCCCCCCCCCACGCCCCCCCCCACGCCTCCCCCCCACGCCCCCCCCCCACGCCCCCACCCCACCCACACCCCCACCTGCGCGCCAGGTCCAGCGCCTCCGCCGGCCTCCCCGCCGCCAGCAGCTGGGCGTAGGCGCAGCGGCGCAGGTCGAACAGCAGCGGCGGGTGCGCGGCCCACAGGCCTGGGTCGGCGGCGGCGGCGGCCGCCTGCACGCCCGCCACGTCGCCCGCCTGCATTGGGGGGGGTGCCATGCATGGCTAATTAATGACGAGGGAGATGTAGAACAGACGTTGCGACACAGAAGGCATACCGATGACCAGGAGGCGTAGTCGGCTCCGGCGGACGACCGGGGGGGGGGGGGTTGTGGTTACCAGCCCAAACTAAACCAAACCCAATGCATAAGAGGGGAGCAGCCATCCATAGGATGGTGTTTATCAAATGTTTGTGAAGTGCCGGGGGCGGGGTTACATGCATTAGAGTTAAAGAAGAAGGCGTAGCCAGGTACACGGGTACATGGAGGGGCGGGGGGCAAATAGGGGAAGGCCGGCGAAAGCCAGGGGGGTGGAAGACAGGGGGGTGGAAGACAGGGGGGCCGAAAGGGGCACATGGGTGCAGACGCCAGCGGGCGGGCGATTGCTGTGCGTGTGTGACTTGGCCGGTGGCTGCCGGCGACAGCATCCAGCGCCGCCGCCGCAGCAGCAGGGCGCCAACACGACAGAAGACAGCGCAGGAGCCGCCGTGCCGCCGCCTGCCAGAGCGAGGGAGAGGGCCTGCGCAACCCCACCCCCAACCCCACCCCCACCCGCAACCCCACCCGCAACCCCACCTGCAACCGCAACCCCACCCGCAACCGCCACCCGTAACCGCAACCCCACCCGCAACCCCACCCGCAACCGCAACCCCACCCGCAACCGCAACCACAACCCCACCCGCAACCGCAACCGCAACCCCACCCGCAACCGCAACCCCACCCGCAACCGCAACCGCCACCCGCAACCGCAACCGCAACCGCAACCCCGCACCCCCAACCGCACCTGCCCTAGCCGCTGCAGCTCCGCCAGCAGCGCCTGGCCCTTGAGCGGCTGCGGCGGCCTGTTGGGCCCCTGACCGCCGCCACCGCCACCACCGTCACCACCACCATCTCCGCCGGCGCCGGCACCCCCACGGCCTGACACAGACGCGCCCGCGCCGGAGCCACGCCGCTCGCCATCCGGGCCGCCGCCCTCCTCTGCCTGCTGCTGCTGCTGCTGCTGCTGCTGCTGCTGGGCCTCCTCGATCTCCCCTACCGCCCAGCCGCCTCCGCCGCCTGCACCGCCTCCGCCGCCGCCGCCCTCCGACGCCGCCGCGGAGCCGCCCGGCGGCGACTCAGACGACGGCGGCGACCGGCGCGCCACCTTGGTGGGCGGGCTGGCCCCCACCGCCGCGTCCGCCCGCGCCAGCGTCAGCGGACCCGGCCCCGCCCGGCTGCTGCCGCCGCCGCCGCCGCCGCCAGCGCCCCCCACGCCAGCGCCAGTGCCAGTGCCAGCGCCCGGCGCCGCCCCAGCGCCGCCCTCCTCCTCCTCCTTCTCGCCTGCAGCCGCCTCGCGGCCCTGCAGCTGCCGAGCCGAGTGGGAGGAGGAGGAGGAGGAGGAGGCGGCTAGCGCCTCCAGCGCCTCTAGCGCCGCCGCCGCCGCCGCCGCCGCCGTGGCACCCCCGCCCTGCCCGTCCGCCGCCTGGGCAGCTGCGCCCCCCTCGCCCGCAGCTGCTGCAGCTGCCGGCAGTAGCTGCTGCTGCTGCTGCTGCCCCACCGGCAGTAGCAGCAGCCCGCGCACTGCCGCGTACTCCGCTGCCAGCTGCGCCAGCAGGGGCTCGTCCAGCCGCAGGCGGCCCAACTCGGCCTTAAAGGCCGCCAGCGCGTCGCCGCCTGGCGGTCGGGGTGTGTGTGTGTCGGGGGTTCCATGCATGCAAGTTAATGACGAGGTAGACGTGGTGGTGTCGGGGTGGGTGTGGGGGTGTCGGGGTGGTGTCGGGGTGGGTGTGGGGGGTGGGGGTGCCATGCATGTTTGATTAAGGACGAGGTAGACATAGAACAGACGAAGAACGGGGGGGTTGTGGCTACCAGCCCAAACTTAACCAAACCCCATGCATGGGGGGGGGGGTCCATGCATTTAGATTAGGCAGAGGGGGGGGTTGTGCTTACCAGCCCAAACTTAACCAAACCCCATGCATGGGGGGGGGTCCATGCATTTAGGTTAGGCAGAGGGGGGGGGGGTTGTGGTTACCAGCCCAAACTTAACCAAACCCGGGGGGTGCAAGGACATGTAGCGAAGGGTAGCAGGTAGGCAGTGGGCGTAGAACAGCGGCGGGCGCGGGTATACTCAGGGAAAAGAGATGGAGGCAGAGAGCTGGAGGTGGAAAGCTGGCGGGAGAGAGGCGCAAGGGAGTAGGACAAACAGCACATGACGGCAGCAGCTCCTTGTCCGTCTGTTGCACGCTGGGCGGTCTTCCCCGAGTATTTTGTTGTGTAGCCTTGACTGAATTGCTAAACTCCGCTTCCTTTAGATTGGCTTAGTTTGGGCTGGTAACCACAACCCCCCCAGCCACCGATCGCAGCCCCCACACCCTCCGCCCTTCCGCCAATCATGCCCTCCTGCGCACTGTGGCTCTGGGTTCCGAGTTTGCAATCAGGAGGTCAAATTTGGAATAGGCAGGAATCATCCGCCTCCCTCAGCAACAACAACAACAGCAAAACCCACACCCACACCCACACCCTCACACCCGCCGCCCACCCGCATGCCTCAGCGCCTCCAGCGCCTCCTGGCGGCTGGTCCCCGCGCCGTGGATGACCGCCTGCACGTCCGCCTCCGGAAACGTCAGCGGCCCGCCGCCGCCGCCGCCGCCGCCTCCGGGCCCGCCGCCGCCGCCGCAGCGCGGCAGCGGCGCCGGGTCTCGTCCCGCGCCTGTCCCCGTCACCCCCACCAGCGGCGGCGGACCCGCCCGCGTCCCTGCCCTGCCGCCGCCGCCTGGCGTCACCTGCCGCTGCTGCTGCTGCTGCTGCTGCTGCTGTGCCGGCGGGTGGGTCGCGAGGAGCAGCCGCGGCGCCAGCTCTGCCGCCAGCGGCGCGGAGGGTGTGGCGGGCGGCGGCGGGTGGGCTGCGTGCAGGCGCAGCAGGTAGCGCAGCTGCAGGCCCAGCAGCGGCTGCTGCAGGCCTGTGTGTGGGGGGTGGGGGGTAGTTCAATCCAGAAACCAAAAGCGAAACGACCAAGAGAACCCAAACCAGCCAGCCAGGGGGGTGGGGTGTGGGGGAGGCAAGTCATGGGCATGGGCATTGGTGAGGGGCAGAGGTGAGGGGCAGAGGTGAGGGGCAGAGGTGAGGACCAGAGGTCGGGCATGCGTGGCAGCAAGGGGGGGGGGGGTCCATGCATGTTAAATGAATGGGGGGGGTTGTGGTTACCAGCCCAAACTAAACCAAACCCAATGCATAAGAGCAGGTGGGCAGCAGGGCAAGCCCACGGCCAGGCCCCTGTCAGGGACCACGCGCCCCTGGCCCCAAGTGACCCCCGCAGATGGCGCCTCACGCCCACCCACACACCCAGTCGCGCGCCCAAGCCCACACACCCAGCCGCACCCACACACCCACACACCCAGCCGCACCCAAGCCCACACACCCACGCACCCACACACCCACACACCCAGCCGCTCCCAAGCCCACACGCACCCAAGCCCACACACACACCCAAGCCCACGCACCCAGCCGCGCCCGCACGGTGAAGTAGGCGGTGTTGGCGAACTCGGCTGTGGAGCCCGGGTCCATCAGCGCCGCCAGCTCGGGGTGGGGCGGCTGCGGCTGCGGCTGCGGCTGCGGCTGCGGAGCCGCCACCGCCGCCGCTGCGGCTCCTGCCGCAGAGGCGGAAGCAGTTGCGGGGACCTGCTCGCCGCCCGTGGGGACCTTGCTACTGCCCTGTGCCTGTTGCTGCTGCTGCTGCTGCTGCGGCGGCTGGGGGGCGGGCGGCGGGGGCAGTAGCAGCAGTAGCAGCAGCCGCTTGAACTCGCCGTAGGCCTCCGGGTACGCGTCCAGGGCCAGGGGCGCCAGCTCGGAGCGGGCGCAGGCTGTAGCAGCAGCAGTAGCAGTAGCAGCAGTAGCAGCAGTAGCAGCAGCAGTAGCAGTGGCGGCGGCGGCGGCGGATGCACGCGGGGGTGAATAACGGGATTTGGATGGGGGGGCAGGCGGCTAGGCAGGCATGGGCGTGGCGTGGCGTGGCGTGGCGCGGCCCAGCTGACATGGTTACCGGTATATGCTGCAATCAGCTGGCTCCGTCATCAAAAGTGCAGGACTGGCTAAACAGCGCACTTGATATGCTGATCTACCAGGAACATAATAAATGCTGAAGCGCCCGCGCGCGCGCGCGCACACACACACACACACACACACACACACACACAGGTCCCGCCCACGCGAGGTCCCGCCCACGCAGCTGACGCCGCCGCAGCCAGGCGTCAACCCCATCGAGCTTGCGTGCGCTCGCGCAGTCGCGGACTTTTGGTCGCGGCTGCTGCAGTTCGCGCAACTCGGTGTGCCCCGAAAGGGCTGGGAAGGTGTTGACGCCACCCACCCGATCCTAGCGGTGGTGGACGGGATGCTGCTCTGCGCGCTTCCGCAAGCTATGGAGCTGGAGCTGGAGGAGTGACCGGGATCAGCCTTCTCGAGTAGAAGAATCGCCATAGCAATGAGCCGCGGACATAGCGGCTGAATCTAGGGACCAGCAGGGTTGGGAAGGGTTGGGAGGGTCAAGGGGAGTGTGCGCCAGGGTTTCGGGTCAACGGAGCTGAGGGTGGGTTGGGTGCCGGAGCACCCCGGGCGTTTCTCGGCCAAGACCGGCCTGGTAGTCTGACGCGTTTGTGGCTGCCCTTTGGCATAGTCTGCCCTGGCGTCGAGTGCTGGTTAGGTTGTTGTCGAGGCTGTGAAAGGCTGCGGGGTCGCTGGACTCAGCCCCGTAGCCACCTGTCGCTGTGCTGTTGCGTGCGGTGTGTCGTCTGTCCGGTGCTCGTGTTGCTGCGGTGCTGGCCCTCCAGCCTAGAGCTTTGTGAGCCCGCTGGGCCCTGCGTTGTAGTACCAGCAGTAACCCTTCTGAGGTTACTGGCGTGGTCCAGGTTGGTTGGAGCGTCCCCCCGGTGGACTCCAGAGCTTGGCTGCGCTCTGGGCAGGGGAGACGCGTGATAGCGGCAGCGTGTGGCCTAAATGCCTCGCTGCCGCTGGCTGTCCCGAGTACTCGCTCACGAGACTCGTCAGGCCGCCTGTAAACCCGTTGTTACACACACACACACACACACACACACACACACACACACACACACACACACACACACACACACACACACACACACGCAGTGTCAGGCGAACGATCCGCTGGGCTCCCAGAACCCCGTGGGCTGCCGCCCGCACCCCCGGTGCCCCGGAGGCCCAAACCCAGCTGCCCCCAACCCGTCCCCACTGCGCCACCCACCAAGCGCCGCCTCCGCGTCCCCGCCCGCGCGCAGCAGCTCCACAAACTTCTGCTTCTTCGCCCGAAACACAAGGCGCACATCCTGAGAGGCGTGTGTGTGGGCGGGGGGGAGCGGTAAAAAAACGATGCGGCCGGCCAAGTGGCGTGAGCTGGCGCGAGGAGGAGTAGCGGCCGACGAGGGCGCAGCCAGCAGCTCAGGCCCGCAGCACTTACCTCCAGAGCCGCTGGGCAAACTGCCCGCATGATTTCAAGCCCCTTGTCGATGTCGCCTGCCATCAGCGCTGCCCGCATAGCGTTGCAGCGCTCCCAGGGGCCCGAAGCCTGCGACACCAGCTACGAGCGTCAGCTTTTTTTTCAGCTGTCGTCATGGGCCCGGTGCTTTAAGTGTCGCCAGCTTCCGGCAGCCTCACCTGCTCTAATATGCCATATGCATAATCCCTGACGAGTTCATCCAAGGCCGTGAGAGAAATTTGCACGGCCATTTGCCTTCCAGCGAGCCCGGGGCTCTCTTGCCTCTCGGGCCAGAACGCCGATCTATATATATGTGATGCAGCTGTCAGTTCATCTCGCGTTCGGTCATCTCGCAAGAGCTGCGCAGAGCTAGGGTTCCTCAACAATTTGCTGTCGCGCTGGGCCGCTCAGGCAGAAGATTCTGCACTACACATAAAAAGAGTTATGAAGCAAACGGCAAGCTTTGTGCGCCTGTGGGCGTCCGATGGGCCTCAATCGTGAAGTAACAGCGCGCCCCAGCCGATCTCCCTACCTCGCCTGCCTCCACGCACGCTGACTCTCCCTTGCCACCCTACCTCGCCACCCACCACGCAAGCGAGCAGTCGTCTCTCGCAGTCCGTGCCTGCGTGCCTGATTGTGTGCACTTTTCCGGAAGCTTGCTTGCGCTCCGGGCACGCCCGAACCTCAGCAGACTATCTTCTACCTACCGGTCGTTCCCCTAGACAGCACCTGCCCCTCCAAAGCGACCGTTGCGCCTTGCGTTGCGCACCTCCTCATCCAACCACTCGCTCCATCCCCCAGGCTAGCGCCCCAATAACACGATGCATCAAGCCCTCCACCCCCCCCCCATAGCCTGGTCAAGGTTATGGTCAAAGCCACCCCCCCTCCCCCCAAAAAACGCTGCATTTAAGTGCATCTGCATGAGTGAATCGGGGCCGCGCACACGAACACAGCAGGCCGCGGCCAGCCCCCCCCGCCTTAAATGGCAAGCACCCGCCCCCCCCCCAACAACCCCACCAGACGACCTTCTGGGTCGTTATTAATCCGCGCCTTCGCCAGTCACCACCACAACCTCCGCCACCGCCACCGCCACCTGCTGGCCCGCTCAGTCACCGTCCATCAGTATCACGCCCCGTACTCCTCATGTGCCCAGTAGGTGCTGTGCAGCTATCACCCTCAGGCACACGCGGCTCTATTATTATTCCCCGTTCCCTAACAAACTTCTTGCCTCGAGAAATAACAACAGTACGGTAATGTATGATGACATGTACATTCACATGCACATCCCCGCCCGCATATCATCTACTGCGCGGCAGTGCGTGTGGTGCGCAGTAATGCGTGGCGGCGCTGTCGTGGTGAGCCATATATACCTGCCTGCCTACCTGCCACCCCAGCCCAGCCCAGAAGGCAGCACCACTAACCGCCGCAGCCTCGACAACGTCCCCCGAGCCCCCCAGCCCCCCGCCTTACACCACTGCCCATCCCATACCCTGATGTCATGATATGCTGTGCACGCGTACATGCATTATCGTGGACACTCAGTGGTTGCCTTTCCCCTGCCTTGCTTGCGCGTTGCATGCCGCCGTTCTGTTCCTGTAGCCTGCAGGCCTGCAGGCACCACTACTCATAACGCTAGGGACATGCGTATTAATGCTGTGAACTCCCAGTTTCCTGTTATGAATTGCTCCTCAGCTGCACCATAGTACTCTCGCATTTCGCATTCGCATTACTCTAGCGCATGTCGGTAACATAGTAGTAGGCCACACGCGCAAACCCTGCGGCCTGCGGGAGGGGGCCCAGCTATGATGAGTTGTGTCCCCCGCCGCTAGCTGTGAGGTGCGCCTATATCCCCAAACGCTGATGGGCAAACGACTCCTAACGCACCCTTCCTGGGGGCCAGCAGTCGTCGCGGAGGCGAGCGCTCAAGCCCGCTGCTGACGGCGGGTGAGGCCCTTGCGCGGCGGCGGCGGCGGCAGCGACCTGCGCCCGGGCGGAGGGCTGGCCTTGGCCTCGGCCTTGCTGCCGCCGCCGCTGCCGCCGCCGCCGCTGCCGCCGCCGCCGCCGCCGCTGCTCTTCGCGGGCGGCGGGCGGAGCCGGTGGCGTTTGTTGGACCCGGATGGCTTGGGGCTCTCCTTCACAGCCGGGCCACGAGCTGGCGACGGCGCGGCTTCAGGAGAGGAGTCCTGCGGCTGCGGCTGTTGCTGCTGCTGCTGCTCGGGACTGCGGCCGCCGCCGCCGCCGCCGCCGTCCCCTCCAGTCATGACTACTGCGGAGGGCACGCTGCCGGCCGGGATGGAGCCACCGCCGCTACTGCCGCCGCTACTGCCGCCGCTACTGCCGCCGCCGCTACTGCCGCCGCTACTGCCGCCGCCGCTACTGCCGCCGCTACTGCCGCCGCCGCTACTGCCGCCGCCGCTACTGCCGCCGCTACTGCCGCCGCTACTGCCGCCGCCGCTACTGCCGCCGCTACTGCCGCCGCTACCACCGCCGCCGCTACTGCCGCCGCTACCGCCGTCGTTGTCCACGGTGTCCAGCAGGCCGGTGTCGTCGCTGGCGCTTCCGGAGCCGGAGCCGGAGCCGGAGCCTGCACCTGCGTGCGTGCGGGACGTGTGCGTGCGCGCGTACTTTGGCGTACTGCTGGCTTCCCCTGGATCGCCGCCCCTACCTACCTGGACAAGCAAGCGCATGGCACACCGCCCCTCCGGACCTGCAGCCGTGCCCCATCCATAGCTGCTCCTCCGCCCCGCCTAATCCCGGCACGCAGCACCGCCCCCCCTCCCCCCCGGTTGTTTCGCTTTTGGTTTCTGGAATGAACTACCCCTCCCGCCCCGCCCCGCCCAGGGGCGCCTAGCAGCCCAGCCCACCACGACACTCACCGCCACCGCTGCCTCCGCACGACGGGCTTATCTGCGCCGCCGGGCAGTCGTCACCCGGTCCAGCCGCCAGCGCCAGTGTGGCGGCGGCCTGCATCCACGTGGCGGGGTAGCCGCGCCGGGCGGCCGTCACCCGGAACTCCACGCCGCCTGGGGGTGGTGGTGGTGGTGGTGGTGGTGGGTGTGGTGGTGGGGGTGGGGGGGGGGTGTTGTTCAGAGGAGCAGTTGGCCGGGTGGGGTGGGCGGGCCGGACGCGGCGAGCGGATGCGTGTAAGCTAGCTTGGGCGAGCGGACATCCCATGAGTGTATATATCCCTGGCTCTCGCTGCCCGCTCGCTGCCCTCTCGCTGCCCTTTCGCTGCCCTCTCACTGCCCTCTCGCTGCCCTCTCACTGCCCTCTCACTGCCCTCTCACTGCCCTCTCACTGCCCTCTCACTGCCCTCTCACTGCCCTCTCGCTGCCCTCTCGCTGCCCTCTCGCTGCCCTCTCACTGCCCTCTCACTGCCCTCTCACTGCCCTCTCACTGCCCTCTCACTGCCCTCTCACTGCCCTCTCGCTGCCCTCTCGCTGCCCTCTCGCTGCCCTCTCGCTGCCCTCTCGCTGCCCGCTCGCTGCCCGCTCGCTGCCCTCTCGCTGCCCTCTCGCTGCCCTCTCGCTGCCCTCTCGCTGCCCTCTCGCTGCCCTCTCGCTGCCCTCTCGCTGCCCTCTCGCTGCCCTCTCGCTGCCCTCTCGCTGCCCTCTCGCTGCCCTCTCGCTGCCCTCTCGCTGCCCTCTCGCTGCCCTCTCGCTGCCCTCTCGCTGCCCTCTCGCTGCCCGCTCGCTGCCCTCTCGCTGCCCTCTCGCTGCCCTCTCGCTGCCCGCTCGCTGCCCTCCCGTCCCCTTCTCCTTCTGAGTGCGCTCCCCGCCGCCGCCGCGCTCACCGCTCAGGCTGCAGGGCAGCGTGAAGGCGAAGGCGAAGGCCGTGGCGGCGTGTGGCGAGCTGGAGGCGCCCAGGTCCACTCGGTTGCCGCTGGTGGGGTGTTGGTGGGTGGGTGGGTGTTGGGGGTGGGTGGGTGTAGGGTGTGGGTGTAGGGTGTGGGTGCTGGTGGGTGGGTGTAGGGGGTGGGGGCGGTTGTGATGGCTGGGTTTGATGGGTGTGCCAGGTAGGGTGGCGTGTTGAGAGAGGGAGGCGGCAGGGTGGTGGCAAGGCACTTGTTCGTACGGGTGTGTGTTCGTACCGAATGTTGGATGGGGCGCGAGGGCTGTTGAAGGCATGTGGGCTGCATGCCGCCGGGGCACTAGCGCGGCTCGCCGCGCGGCCGCAAAGAGTGAGGTGCTTGTGTTAATGTTGGTGCGGTGGTGATGTTGGTGCGGTGGTGGTGGTAGTGTATATCCCAAAACCCAAAGCGACCATGGGGGGGCGCAGTCCCATCCGACTGACGCCACAACAGTAGGCCCGCGTAGCTAGATAGCCAACGGCATGTCGGCCCTATCCCTCATCAGCGCCGCCACCCCCCACCCACCCACCCACCCAACCCCCCAACCCACCCACCACCCCACCCACCCACCCACTCACTCACCCACCCACCCACCCAAGACCCACTCACTCACCAGCCGGGTGTGGGCGGCGGGCTGCTGAAGCGCCCGCCCCCCTCCGACATGGACAGCAGGGCCAGCCCCGGCACCGGCAGCGACAGCTGTCGGGGTGGATGTGGGGTCGAGGAGTGTGTGGGAGTGGGAGTGGGAGTGGGAGTGGGAGTGGGAGTGGGAGTGGGAGTGGGAGTGGGAGTGGGAGTGGGGAGTGGGAGTGGGAGTGGGAGTGGGAGTGGGAGTGGGAGTGGTAGGTAGGGGCCAAGCAAATGCAGCAGTGCTGAAGGTGAGCTGGGGCCTGGGGGCTCCGCCGTGCGGGCCGCCAGGTGGAACCGCGGCCTCCAACTCACTCACGACTGCCCCGCTCCCTGCCCTCCCTCTACCTCCCTCCGCCTCCCTCTACCTCCCTCTACCTCCTCTACCTCCCTCTACCTCCCTCCGCCTCCCTCCGCCTCCCTCCGCCTCCCTCTACCTCCCTCTACCTCCCTCTACCTCCCTCTACCTCCCTCTACCTCCCTCTACCTCCTTCCGCCTCCCTCGCTCGCCTTCGCCTTCGCCCCTCCCATCACGCCGCTGCCTGCTGACCTTGCCGGTGTACTCGGCGCCTGGGCACACACTGGTGGTCAGCTCGCCCCTGTGTGCATGCGAGGGGTGGGAGGTAGGGCGGTGGTGGAGCTAGCGTACGTGTGATTTGCCCAAAGCCGCTTGCAAGCCTACATCGGCTCCTTTATAGTCACTAGTCAGGCCGCGCGGTCGGTGGCCAGTAAGCACTGGGACCCCAACAGAAACCCCCCAACAGAAACACAGACACTCTCAGCCGTGGGCTTGGGTTCCTAGCGCTGCTTTTGTGAGCGCTCTCGCCAGTCCAGAGACTGGTCGGGGGCAGGCCCACAGCTGTAACACACAACTAGACACTCACGTGTCGGCCCGCCGAAACTCAAAGGTGATGCGTTCTTCGTGGTAGGGTATGCCGTGCGGGCTCTCCAGGAAGAACCCCTCAGCGTCCGTGAGGTCGTAGTAGGGGCGTTCGGGATGGGCGTGGCAGGGGTTGCCTTCGGGCATGACCCCAAGCGCGGGCTCCCACCTGCGGTGGGCGAGCCAGCCGGGGCGTGCGGTGGGGGATGGCCGCCGGGATGCCACGAGTACCGAACGTTCGGGCCTGTTCGTTGATAAGAAGCCGCGCAACAGAGGACCCCAGGAGGCGCGCCGGGCCGTACCAGTATTTGGCGTATCCACCAACGCCTGGTGGCATCAGCACTGCTGAGAGCAGCACTTGGATGCACGTCGCCGAGATGGCGAGCGGCAAATTCATTCTCGACTCGTTCCTCCCTCGACGGGCTGCCCAAACATGTACTTCAACTTGACAAACCACTCATTTTGGATTGTCTACGTAAGGATAACTATGGGTGCTCGTCGCCGCCCGCCCAAAAACGCAATGAAGTACCGGAAGGCGGTCCGACAAATACCTTTCGCGTAGTATGACCCAGTAGCGCGCGAATCGATCGTCCCCTTCGGTAAACCACTGTACAAGTAGCTGCAGAACATTTGTATTAAATTATGTAATCGGAGGAAGAGTGCGCAAAGACTGCAGCTTGACGGAGGCGACCAGTAAACCGCACCGTGTCGCACCGTGCCTTTCTTTCTGCCCCCTCGCTTTCCCACTTTCCCGCTGCTGTCCCGGCCGATTCAACCACGACAGTACGACACCTGCCCTTCAGCACCCGGTGAATCCAGTGCCTGTATCTTCCTTCTACCGCGTAGAAATTTGCCCTTTTTCGGCCGAAAACGTAGAAGCTTTCAGGGGTTGGTGGGGCGCACGTCTACGGCCGGTAGACGTTTTGGCGGGCAAATCAGGGGAAGTGTAGACGTTTTGGGGGGGTTTGGGGGGCTTGCCTCCCAAGAAAATTTTTTACCGTAGAAGGATTAGCAGGGGTCATCTACGCGGTAGTAGACACTTAGGGCCCAAGGGCATCTACAAGATACAGGCACTGGGTGAATCCGCCCGTCAGCTGCATTTACAGCAGGCATCGCTCCAACTATCACTATGGAGTATGCACAGAGCTGCGTGGCTACCGTTTGTCCGCGTCCGCCAACAGCCGGCACGCGTGCCGGCACCCACCCCACCTGGCGTCTTCCACCCTTCCCTTGACTGCCACACGCTACACAGCACACCGCTGAATGCGTCTACCCAGGTCTACCTCAACACCTCCGTTGGCGCTATGCCAACCAATAGCGAGCTATGACGGTGTCTACACTGCCCCTGCTTCACTGTTCTCGCAGCCGTACCGGTAACCAACAGCAGATCTCACTCCTCCGGTGTTCCTCCCAAGGCAGCAGGAAGCACCGAAGCAGCGGCTCGACTGGAAGTACATGTGGCGACAAGTCCCTCTGAGGAGCACCGAGCACAGCATACCCTGAGGAGATGTGGCGACAAGGTCCTTTGAGGAGCACCGAGCACAGCGTGCCCTGAGGAAGAGCACCCGGGGTTCCCCTGCTGAGGACCGCCAGCATGCAAACACAGCACAAGCCTACGTAAACTTCAACTTCCAGTCGGTTTCGCATTTCGCATTCGCATTTTAGCGCATGTCCGTAAGCCTCAGAGCGGGGCTCACCAGGCAACACACGCCATCCGTGCCCATTCGTCGACAGCCATGCCTGGACCCCACACATGCTTGCCCAGACGCTTCTACTCTTTCTTTAGACTTTAGGCCAACTTCCACAAAAGCACCGAACGCCCATCATCCGACAGTGATTGGGGCCGCGAGCAGGATGCGCACGCAGAAAAAAGACATGCGGAACGTTGATACTTCGATGCATTGAAGTCTTGAACACACACAAGGGTAAGCAGTTCCTCACAATCTTGCTTCAAGCTCATTTGTCTTGAGTGTATCGTTCCCCCAGAATGAAATTGCGAGCGGCGCCTGCCCATTTGCACGCGGCTGCATGACCACACGCCTCAACGGGGACACACGCCCAGTACGCACTAGGCAGTAGCACTAGCAGCACCTGCCGAGCCACAACCAGCAGCACTGCCACGCCACGGGGAGAATGCGCCGCCTGCGTGCACACACACACATACACCGACACCCCCCGGCACTGCAATCCCTAGCGCCCCCTCCTGCCCCAGCTCCCTCCAGGGGCGCTCCAGCTCAAGCCTCGTCCTCCTCCTCAGCTGCTCCTCAGCTCCTGCTGTTGCTCCTGAGCTCCTGCTGCTGCTCCCCAGCTCCTGCATTGCTCCTCAGTGCTGCTGCTGCTGCTCTCCAGCTGCTCCTCACTCCTCAGCTGCTGCTGCTGCTCCCCAGCTGCTCCCCAGCTGCTCTCCAGCTGCTCTCCAGCTGCTGCTGCTCTCCAGCTGCTGCTGCTGCTGCTGCTGTCCAGCTGCTGTCCAGCTGCTGCTGCTCAGCACACGCCCACGATGAACCACCTGAACATGACCGCCGCCAGCTCGGCGCGGCTGATGGAGCCGTCGCCGTCGATGTCGAGTTCGCGGAACACGGCCACCACCTGCTCGTCGGGCGGAACCTGGGGGGGGGGGCGAGGAGGAGGAGGCCGGGGGGGGTGGGGGTAGCCATCCACGGATGGTGTTCAGTCAATAATGAAGTGCCGAGAGTGCTGAGTGCCCCTATGGGGGGAGGCGACGAGGAGGCCAGGGGGGGAGGGGAGGGGAGCGGAGGCAGCAGCAGGGGGCAAGCGTGAAGCGGGGCAGGCGGGGGCGGGGAAGGGGGTTCCATGCATTTAAATTAATGACGAGGTAGACGTAGAACAGGCGGGGGCGGGGGCGGGGGCGGATGAGGGTGTGGCGCAGGGTTCAGGTGGGAGAGGCGTTGCGTGAGATAGAGGGCAGGGTTGGAAGGGCGCGGGTGAGGGCGGTGGGGGGGGGGGGTCGCAGGGCGGACGCAAGGGTTTGCCGTACTCGTGCCCAGGAGCCATGTTGGGGGTGTCAACAGTAGGAGGTGACTCGGACCAGGCGCGTGGGTGAGGAGAAGCATCAGCACACCCAAGACCCCTCCCCCTCCCCCCTGCCCCGCCCCCCTTGGGCTGGCATCTACAACCCCCTGGCGCCGCCCCCCGCGGTCAAGGGCGCCCGAGACCCGCAGGTTAAGGCCACACCACTTCCGCGCTCTGGGTTGGGCTGGCTGGTTCGGGTTCTCTTGGTCGTTTCGCTTCTGGTTTCTGGAATGAACTACCCCCCGCCCCCCTTCTCCAGCCCCCGCCCACCGCCCCCGCCCCCCACCTGCAGCTCCGCCTCCCTGCACACGGTCTGGATGAACTTCTTTAGGTCCGCCACCTCTATGGTGCCGTTGGCGTCCTTGTCCAGCGCCTGGGCGGGGGGGGGGGGGCAGGTGCATGTTAATTGAATGACGAGGTAGACGTGGGGGGGGGTGCAGGTGCCGTCAAGTGCGGGCGGGCAGGGGAAACATCAAACATGGCAAGAGCTGAGCATGGCGGTAACACATGGGGGGGGCGGGTAAGGGGAGAGGGAGAAGGTGGGCGGGGTTTCGGTCTGTCAGGGGTATCCCACGCCCAACATCCCTCCCCCTCCATCGCCCACGAGCGCCCGCCGCCCACCGTGAATGCTCCGATTTCCGCCCTGTCAGCCGCGGCTGCGGGGGCGGCAGCCACAGGCTCCCCACCGCCCCACCCTAACTGCGCCACCTGCACCTCGCCACCGCCACCCTGCGCCCCCCCCGCCGCCACACCCCTGGCCCCCCCGTTTGGGTTCTCTTGGTCGTTTCGCTTTTGGTTTCTGGAATGAACTACCCCCCCGCCCCACCCCCGTCGCCAGCCCCCCCTGCCCCCCAGTTTGGGCTGGTAACCACAACCCCCCCCACCCCGCCACCACCCCACCCCCGCCCCCACCGTGAGGATGACCTCCACAATGCGCGGCAGGGTCTCAGCCGTGAGCGCCAGTTCGCACGTGTCTTCCAGCGCCGCGCGGAACAGGTTGCCCACGTTTAGCGAGCCCGACAGAACCTGGTGGGGGCATGGGTGGCGCGGGGCGGGGGGGCGGGGCGGGGGGCGGGGCGGGGTGGGGGTGGGTAGTTCACTCCAGACACCAAAGGGACCATTGGGGAGCCAGCGGGCGCGCGGCGGTGCAGGTTGCGGGTGAGACAGTTGCGGGTCCAGGCCGTTTGCGGGTGAGACAGTTGCGGGTCCAAATCGTGAAGGTTGTGCAGGGGCTTTGCGGGCTGGGGGTAAGGATGAGGATGCGAGATCGCTCGGCAATGAAGGAACGCAGATGCCACCCCCACCCGCCCGCCCAACAGGCTACCGCCGCCGCCATCGTATGCAGGGAAGCCGCAGCTTGAGCAACTCAGGCGCCGCTCACCCCGCTGGTGACCTTCGAGAGGACCCTTGCCGCAGGCTTCTCGTCAGCTTCATCCTCGCCCTGCCCCCCGCCGTCCGCCTGACCCGGCAGCGGCTGAAAGGCTTTGCGGCTGGCGGCGGCGGAAGGCGGCCCCTTCCCCGCCGCTGCTCCGGCTTCGCCATCGGCGCCCGCCAGCGTCAGTGTGCCGTCCGGCCGCTGCGTCAGCCCAGCGGCGGCCAGGGACGCAGCCCGTGATGGCAGGCGGGAGCCGCGCGACGCATGTGACACGTGCGACACGTGTGACGCGTGTGACACGTGGGACACGTGGGACATGTGGGAGGCCGCGCGGGAGGGCGCTGCGGCATGCTGCTGCTGCTGCTGCTGCAAGCATTTGGGGGGGGGGGGGGGGGCATAAGGATGGGTGGGTGTCAGCGGGCTGTTGGCTGTCAAGCAAGAGCCGGCAGGGCACCACCAACCTCCTCCCACCGGACTTGCAAGCCGCGCCGGCACGCCACGCATCCCCACTGCGCACCACCGCCCTCCCTACCCAAGCCCGCCGGGTGCTGCGCACCTCCGTAAGGGCAACATCTGGACTTCGGGTACTGGTTGCGGCCTGCAGCGTGGCCTGCCTCAACTTCCGCTGCTCCTCAAAGAACTGTGTGCAATCGCCGAGCGAACGAAGGGCGATGGCAGGTGACCACATGACCTCACACAGACTCCGCTTCCTAGTATGGCAATTCAAAACAGCCATCAATCACCGTTACCTGTTCCTCTGCACGTTGCTTTAAGCTACTATCCGAGCAGCCCATCGCTTAGCTATGTCCTAGCCAGCGGTCAACGCTGAACACATTCCCATTCTATAGCTGTGATAGGTTTGTCATGTTTGACTCAATTCGCGTGCAAGGAGACTGTGAATGCCGCGGCTTGGTTTTGCCAAATGTGACAAGCGGCGCCTTTATTTAAAAGCTGTGCAGTGGAGTCCTGCTGCTATTTGCGAGTTTGTGACAAGCACTGTTGCTTTGTTCCGCCGTATGTGTAGCGGCCGATGTAATCATGACAGGGTTTTTACGAATGATTCCACGTGTTGGCCAGGGGCCGCGGGGGGCCGCCAGACCACCGGCCGACCAACCCCACCCCGCAGCAGAGGCCCCTGCCCACACCACCTTGCTGCCGGAGCCCACACATGGCAATTCGCTTCTTGCACCTCCATTCCGCCAGCGCTTCAAGTTTACCCATAACATCCCATAACATACCTCACTCCCCCCCCCCCCACCCCCCCCACACACACTCGCGCACACCCGCGCGCCATCATACTCGCACACCCGCGCGCCGTCATGCTGCGTTCAAGACAAGCCGGAACTGAACACCCTGCTGATACACCTGCCTGACCGCCAGCCTACTCATCGGCATGCAAGCCGCCCACAGTGCACCCTTCAAAGCTGTGACTGCGCTAACTAACTAGGGGGCTGTCATGAAGCCGACGTGAGATCACCAACCACCACAACCAAACGCCGCCTTCTCCTCATCCTTCCGCTCGTTTCCATGCGGCTCTGTAATGCGTCCATGACTATTCCTACTGCTGTGTCGTGAGTAATCCTACTGCTGCTGCTGCTGCTGCATGGGCGGGGTCAGGGGCATGGCCATGCCAAGCGACATGGTCCGATGGTCGTACGCGAACTGGCACACGTACTGCCGGCCACCACCCGGCTCCGGCCCACCCACCTGCTGCTGCTGCTGCTGCTGCTGCTGCTGAGCACTGCCTCGGTGGGCGCCGCGCGGCGCGGACGCGCCCCGGCCAGGCGTCGTGGCCGCGGAGGCCGCGGCTGTAGCTGCAGCCTCCGCGGCTGCAGCTGCAGCTGCGGCTGCAGCTGCGGCTACAGCCTCCGCGGCGCTGGTGTGCACCGTGAGGCGGTGGCCCAGGGCTGCCAGCGGCAGGCGCTCCGACCGGAAGGCGGAGCGGAACAGCTGCGGCAGCGGCGCGGGGGCCAGCGGGAAGGGGGTCTCCTGCGGCAGGGGGGGCCAGCGGGTGTGTGTGTGTGTGGGGGGGGGGGGGCGGGCGGTGAGGGTGGGCAGGTGAGGCCCGACGTTGCGCGGCGCAGGCGGCAGCACGGCGCGTTGCGGTATGTGCCATTGCGTCCACCGGCCCCTGCGCAGGAGTAAACTCCATATGCGGTATGCTGTTGACCTGCAGGCCTTTTGGCAGCACGCGCAACCCACCCACCCACCCACCCACCCACCCACCCCCTACACCCACCCCCTACACCCACCCCCTACACCCACCCCCTACACCCACCCCCTACACCCACCCACCCACCCACCCACCCACCCACCCACCCGCACCCACCCACCCACCCACCCACCAGCACCCACCCCGCCCTACCTCGGAGCGGAGCAGCAGCCGTCCCGAGGCCAGGCGCACCGCCGCCGCCGCCGCGCCCTCCTCCCACAGCTCCTCCAGCACCAGCACCGGCGGCCGCGCCTGCCCCGGCAGCGGCGCCACCTCCACCGTGTCGCCAACCGCCAGCCGCTCCTCCTCCTCCGCCTCCTCCTCCCCGGCCTCTGCTACTGCCGCTGCTGCTGCTGCTACTGCTGCTGCCGCTGCTACTGCTGCTGCTGCTACAGCCTCCTGGGCGGCGTCCGTGCCATGCGGTGCCAAGGCCGGCGTGTCGGCGTGGGGCCGCCGGCGGCGCCTGGTGAAGGCGGTGTGGAAGCGCGGGCCGCCGGGCAGAGCCGCGGCAGCGGGCGGCGGCGCGGCAAGGGCGCCGCCACCAGCCGCCGGGGGCCAGCCGCCACACCCGCCGTGTGCGGCTGTGTGTGCGGCTGTGTGTGAGGCGGCGGGCTCGGATTTGTCACACCAGCGCACGAAGTCATAGAGGGGCGCGGCGGAGGAGCTGGAGCTGCTGGTGGTGGTGGTGGTGGTGGTGGTGGTGAGAGCGCCCGCGGCAGAGGTGCGCCGCGAGGCCGGCGGCGGCGGCGGCGGCGGCGGCGGCGGCGGCGGCGGCGGTGTGGGCCGGTGGCTTGAAGGCGGCACGGGCGATGGCGCCGGGTGGCGCTGCGCGCGCGCGTCGCCTCCTCCTCCTCCGGACAGGCCAGCGGCAGCTCCCGCAGCTCCCGCAGCTGCCGCATGTCCCTGCGGCACAACACCTGTGGCAGCTGCAGTAGCAGCAGTAGCAGCAGCTGCTGCTGCTGCAACTCGGGCGCCTATCGTGCCTTCCGCCTGGGCGGCGGCGGCTGCCGCGCTTCGCCCGGCCTGCTGCTGCTGCTGCTGCTGCTGCTGCTGCTGCTGCTGCTGCTGCTGCTGCTGCTGCTGCTTGAGCGCGTGCGCCGGCGGAGGCGGCGTGCGCTGTGGCTGCTGCCCCCGGGGCTGCGCCGAGCCCTGCGCCGCCGCCTGCTTAGGCAGCAGCTCAGGCGACCGCCCGGCCGCCGCCGCCGCCGCCGCCGCCGCCCCCAGCGGCCTGAAGCCGGGCGGCAGCGCGCCTCGCAGCAGCACGCCCACCGCCCACTCCTTGTCCACCACGGGGATGCCCAGCGACCGCACCGCCCGCCGCAGCGGCGCGTTCCCCGCCAGCAGCCGCGCCGCCGCCGCCGCGTCCGGCAGCGGCGCCGCCGCCTGCTGCGCCGCCACCGCCGGGCTACAGCCGGGCCCGCCTCCTTCAGCTGCTGCCGCAGCACCGCCGCCGCCGCCACCGCCGCCGCCGCCGTGGGGGGTTGCGGGCGGCCCGTCCGCGATCACCAGGTCCACCGCCGCCTCCATCACGTAGGAGCCCAGGGCCTGTCATGGAGTGGGGCGTGCGGGGAAGGGAGGGGGTTCATTCCAAACCCAAGCAAAAATGGGGCGTTAATGTGGCGAGGGGCATACAAGAACGCGGGCGAGGTGGCAAGGCCGCGACAAGGCAGCAGAGGATTGGGCGCGCGTGGCTAACCGACAAAACCGTGAGGCCGTTAGCTGGTGCCTAGTGACTAGTGCCCTGCTGCCGCCGCCTTGCTTCCCGGACGGCTCTGTATCGTATGCAGTGCCCGCCGCCGCCGCCGCCGCCGCCGCCGCCGCCGCACTCGCGCCCCCACGCACCCCGTACGGCGCCGCCGGCACCGCCGCCTCCCACTGCTCCATGATGAGCGCCCCCGCCATGGACAGCACGCGGCCAAAGGTGGCGCGGAAGGGCCCGTCTCCCGCTAGGTACAGCCGCACGCCTGGGGGGGGGGGTTGGGTGTGTGCGTGTGTGTGTGTGTGCGTGTGTGTGTGTGTGTGTGTGTGTGTGTGTGTGTGTGTGTGTGTGTGTGTGTGTGTGTGTGTGTGTGTGTGTGTGTGTGTGTGTGTGGTGTTGAGTGTGTGGTGTTGAGTGTGTTAGATAACAAGGGAGAGTACTATGAAAGACTTGTGTGTGTGTGTGGCGGGTTGTGGTTACCAGCCCAAACTAAACCAAACCCAAGGTGAGCGTGTGTGTGTGGGGGGGGGGGTGGCGGGGGTAGGGCAGCGGTGAGGGCAGGGCAGCGGTGGGGGTGCGGGATGGGTTGGGGCGGCGGGATGGGTTTGGGTGGCGGTGATGGAGGCAGAGGGTGTGTGTGTGGCGCTGGCGAGAACGCGCTTGCGAGGCGTACCTCAGGATGTTGACTGTGGGGGTGCGACGTGTGGGGGTGGGGGTGGGGGTGCGACAGGATGGGAACAAGAAATATACCACCACCACCACCACCACCGCCGCCGCCGCCAATGAGCCCTTCCCCCTCGACGCACCTGCGAACACGCCGGCCTGCTGCAGCTGTGGCCGCGGCGCATGCAGCACATAGTCCTGCGCCGCCGCCGCCGCCGCCTGGCCGGCGCCGCCGACCCCGCCCCCTCCGCCGCCGCCCAGACCCGGCGGCGGCGGCGCGAAGGGGTCCAGGAAGCGCGCCGCCGCCGCGCTGTCTCGCAGCCACCGCGCCGACAGCACCGGCACGCCCCGCCCCAGCGGCCCCAGCAGCTTGCAGGTGCGCCGCTCGCCGCAGTCCGCAATCACCACGTCCGGCAGCTGCCGCACCGCGCAGGGCGCGGCGGCGGCGGCAGCCGCCGCCGCCGCCGCCGCCGCGGCAGCGGCGGCGGCCGCCTTGCACGGCGACGAGCCGCTGCCCGCGCCCCCGCCCCCTCCTACACCACCACCACCACCACCACCCGTGCCTCCTCCTCCACATGTGACGGCGGCGGGCTGCGGCAGGTCGTCCATGATGGTGCCGCCGTTGCGCACGATCAGGTTCACCACCTCGCGCCGCGACATGCGGCTGGCGCCCGCGGCGGCGGCGGCGCCGCCGCCGCCGCCGCCGCCTTCGGCATCGGCGTCGCCGGCGGCGGCGGCGGCGGGCGCTGCGCCCGGGTTGCGAGTGAAGCCGGTGATTACAAAGGTGACGCCGCCAAAGGCTGCGCAGCGCTGGCGCTTGGTGCGGCGGATGAGGGACTCCATGCCTGTGGCTCCACCGCCGCCGGCGCCGCCGCCGGGCGGGCCGCGCTTGCGCAGGCGGCCGCCGTCGGGCGTGCCCGGGTCGGAGCTGCTGGGCTGAGACAGGAGCGGCAGCGGCGTCGTTGTGGCGGCGGCGGCAGCAGCGGCGGCGGCGGCGGCGGCGGCTGGAGAGGTTGCCACTGAGGGCTGGGAGCGGCGGCGGGAGCTGCCCGGCTGCGACTCTGCCCCGGCGGCGCCGCTGCCGAGCCGGGAGCTGCGGCGGAGCGGCGCCGCAGCGGAGCTGGGGCGGACCTTGCCGCCGCCGCCGCCGCCGCCGCCGCCACCGCCGCCGCCGCCGCCGCCTGCAGCGGGTCCGGCGGCGGGCCTGGCGGCGAACGGCCCGCCCGCCTCCTGCCCCTCAGCCGCCCCGTCAGCAGCATCAGCAGCAGCAGCCACGATGTCCTGGATGCTGCGGAAGCGCTTGTGCGGCCGCGGCCCACCCACATCCGCCGCCGCCGCCGCCGGCTGCTGCCGCCTCCTACCGCCGGCCGCATCTGCAGCCGCCGCCGCCGCCGCCGCCGCCGCCTGCTCCGACACCTGCTCTTCCTGCCCCTCGCCCTCGCCGCCGCTGTCACCGGCTTCGTCGCCGCTGTCCACCTCGCCACCGCCGCCGCCACTAGTATCGGCATCCGCATGCCCCTGCGGCCCGTGAGGCCGGTCCGCCGCCGCCGCCGCCGCCGCCACTACTCGCCGCCGGGCCGCCGCAGAGCCGCTGCGCCGGCGCTGCGTGTGCGGCGCCTCCTGCCGCCGCCGCCACTCCTCAGGGTCCGCGTCCTCCTCCGATGTCGCAAGCTCCACCACATCGTGCGCCCCCCTGCCACTGGCGTCGCCCGTTCCCGCGCTCCTGCCGCATCCGGTCGAGGGTGCTGCTGCGGCGGCGGCGGAGGCGGCGGCAAAGGGCTTGGCGGCGGTGCTGGCGGAGCTGCGGCGGCTGGCGCGGCGTCCCCACTTGATGCCCAGCCCAGGGCTGCCGGTGCCGGCGCCGGCGGCCGGGCTGGGCCCGGCCCGAGAGAAGAGGTGCTCTGGGTCAGCGGGCAGGCCCAGCGAGTCCACCGGGGCGGCGGCGGCGGCGGCGGCGGCGGTGGGCCGGGCTGCGGGTGCCGGCCTGCCTGCCGCCGGCCCGCCGGCCTTTGCCGACGCCGGGGGCAATGGGGGCCGAGCGCCCAGAGGCGACGGCGTCCGCTGCTGCCGTGCCTGCTCCTGCGCCTGCGCCGCCGCCGGCGCCGCCGCCGTGGAAGCCCCCTCGGCGCCGCGCCGCCGCCCCAGCCAGCGGCCCCCGGCGGCGGCGGCCTCCTCGGCACGGGTGGCGGCCGCCAAGCTGAGCTCCTGCTCCCCGTCCTCCGCCTCCTGCTCCTCCTGCTGCGCCTCCTCCTCTTGGCTGTCCGGCTGAGTGAACACCACACGGCGCCGGTGCGTCACACCCCGCCGCGCGGCCGACCCCTGCTGCTGGTGGGGTGCCGCTGCTGCTGCGGCGGCGGCGGCAGCGGGGGTGGCAGCGGCGGCGGCGGCGGCGGCGGCGCCCGCTGCAGCGCCGCCAGGCCTGGGCCCGAGCGGCGAGGGCTTCGGCGGCTGCAGCGGCTGTAGCGGCTGCTGCTGCTGCAGTGGCGGCGGCGCGGCGGCGGCGGCGGCGGCGTCCGCATTGATGCGAGGGCTGCGGCGGGCGGGCGAGGAGGAGCCCTGCGGCGGCGCCGGCGCGTGGGCGGGCTGCTTGCTTGGCGACAGCGGCGCGGCGGCAGCTGCAGCCGCCGCAGCCAGAGGCCGGCGACTGGCCAGCCCTCCTAGCTTGGCAGGTGAGCCGCCGACACCGCCGACACCGCCGCCGCCGCCGCCACCGCCGCCACCACCGCTACCACGACCGCCCGCCGCTGCTGCCGCTGCTGCCGCTGCTGCGGCGGAGCCGTCCAGTCGCTGCCGCTTGTGCGCCGGCTGCTGGTTTGCCGGCGGCTGGCCCCGGTACTGCTGCAGCTGCTGCTGCTGCTGCAGCCGCCCGGGCCCTGCATCTCCCGCCGCCTCCCCCAGCGCCCGGATGCGGGCCCACCGCACATCCTCCTCCTCCGCCTCAGTGGCCGCCGCCGCCGCCGCCGCCTCTTCGTGGTCCTCGCCGTCGGCGGGCGAGGGCAGAGAGGGCAGGTCGTAGGGGTCAGAGGGGTCGGCGGGCGACACGCCGCCGCCGCCGCCGCCACTGGTGGCCGCAAGGTGCTGCTGCTGCTGCTGCTGCTGCTGCTGCTGCTGCTGCGGCCGCCCACCCTTGTTGGCTGCGGCGGCGGCGGCGGCGGCGGCGGCGGCCGCGGCCTTGGGTAGCGGCGTGTGCTGACGGTGGTGGTGGTGGTGCTGCTGCTGGTGCGGGGATGAATCTGCCTTGACGGCGGCTGGGGCGGCTTTGGCCAGGGCGCGCGCCTGCAATGCCGAGGGCGTGATGAGCCTTGGCCTCTGCTGCTGCAGCTGCTGCTGCGGCAGCTGCTGCTGCTGCTGCTGCTGCCGCTGCTGCGGTGTCTGGGCCTGGTTGGCTGCCGTTGCTGCTTGCGGCGGCGGGGTTGCCTGCCGTGGCGGCTGCAGGGGCTGCTGCTGCTGCCTCGCTGATTGCATGGGCGATGGGTGCATGGGCGATGGGGATGGCGACCGGGCTGCGCCGCTCGCGCCGGCGGCGGTAGCGGCGGCGGCAGCAAGCGGCTGAGGCGGCCGCAGTGACGGTGACAGTGACGGTGACAGCGCCCGGCCAGGCGCCACCCCCGCGCCGCCCCCTGTGGCGCCTGGCTGCTTTGCCGCCGCTCCCGCCCCCGCCCCCGCCCCCGCCCCCGCGCCCGCACCCGCGCTCGTCCTCCGCTCCAGCGCCGCCAGCTGCAGCTGCTGGCGCCGCGACGCCGCCAGCCGCTCCGCGCGCCGCTCCTGGGAGTTGAGCCGTTTCACCAGTGGGACCGGCGCCGCGCCGGCAGTAGCAGCGGCAGTAGCAGCGGCAGTAGCAGCACGCCTGCGGCCGGCCGCGGTGCTGGCGCTGCCCACGCTGCCGCCGCTGCGCGCTGCTACAGCCGCCGCCGCCGCCGCCGCCGCCGCTGCCCCGGTCCGCGTGTGCCGCCCCACCACCTGCGACCCGTGTCGAGTCGTCGCCCTGCCGGCAGCGGCGGCGGCGGCGGCAGCGGCGGCGGCGGCGGCGGCGGCAGCGGCAGCCCTGTTACTCCCGGGCCCAGCTGGCGGCCTCTGCGCGTCTAGCAGCGGCGCCTGCGCCTGCTCCTGGGGGCGCTGCGGGCGCTGGTGGTGCTGCGGGTGCTGCTGGTCCTCGGTGGGCGGCAGCGGGTCTGCCCCCGCGCCCTCCTCCTCCTCTACACCCTCCCCCTCCTCCACGCCCTCCTCCTCCTCCTCTGGCTCCCTCTCCTCCTCCTCCCCCTCCTCCTCCCCCTCCTCCTCCCCCTCCTCCTCTGCCTGCTGGCGGGCCTCGTCCTCGTCCTCGTCATAATCAATTCCGCCCTCCCCGTCCTCGCCGGGGCCCGGGCCCGTGGGCGCAGCACCCGCCCACAGCCCCACGCCGCCGCCGCCACCCCCAGCAGCGATGGTGGGCGTGCCGGACGCATCTTCATCGCCCTCTTCGCCACCGCCGCCCCCGCCGCCGCCGCCGACGCCACGCAGCCCGCCCGCTCCGTGGCCAAAGCTGAAGTTGGACCGCGTGGCGCCGCCCGAAAGCGAAGACGGCCAGGGCCCAGCGCCGTCACCTCCTCCGCCGCCGGCCCCGCCGCCGGCCCCGCCGCCGCCGCCGCCGGCTCTGCGCGGCAGCGTCTCCGGGTCGGTCTGCGTCTGCGTGCCGGGCGGCGGTGGCAGTGTGCCGCTGCCGGCGTAGCAGGCCAGGGAGCCCACCACCACCATGGACGAGCAGGAGGCGCCCCCGGCCGGCGCGGCTGTAGCCGAGGCCGTAGCTGAGCCTCCCTGCTGCTGCTGCTGCTGCTGCTGCTGGGAGGTCTGCAGCTGCGGTGGCTGGGCGGCGCCCCGGCCGGCGGCTGCAGCCAGTCGCGACGGCGGCGGCGGCGGCGGCGGCGGCGGCATTTGCACGAAGCCAAAGGACAGCGAGATAGCGTGCGAGGCGCCGGCGCCGCCGCCGCTGCCTTCGGCCTCGCTCCCGTCCAGTGGCGGCGGCGCCGTCGTTGCCGCCGCCGCCGCCGCCGCAGCAGCAGCAGCAGCAGCAGCTGCTGCACCGGGCTCCTCCCGCCCGGGCGAGGGCAGGGTTGCGAGGGTGGCGGGGACCATGATGGACCCCAGCGCGTCCTCGCCCTCGCCCTCGCCCTCGCCCTCCAAGTTCCCGTCGCCCACGCCCTCGCCCTCCGGAGCTGTGGTGCCACCTGCCGCCGCCGCCGCCGCCGCCACCCCAGCCGCCCCGCCCTGGCCCAGCTCCTCAGCAAAGGGGGGAGGGGTGGAGGGCGAGGGGGCCAGGGTGCCGCCAAAGGTCATCGCCAGAGGGAAGTCGTCACCGTCGCCGTCACCACCGCCGCCGCCGTCGCCGCCGCCACCGCCACCTGCGCCACCTGCGCCACCTTGCGCCTGTGGCGGCGCCTGCTGCAAGCCGTGAGCCATGGCCAGGCCGCCGCCGCCGCCGCCGCCGCCACCGCCGCCACCGCCGCCGTTGCTGTAGCCCAGCCCCAGGCTGAGGTTGAGCTCAAACGCCACCTGGCTGTCGCCGCCGGGCAGCTCCTCGGCCTGTGCCGGCGGCGGCGGCGGCGGCGGCGGCGGCTGGGCCTCAGCGCTGGGCAGGATATCCGGCGCCGCTGTGGTTGCCCCCGCCACACCCCCGCCCACCGGCGCAGCCCCATCAGCCCCCATGGGTCCAGCGGCCGCGGCGGTCGCCACCAAAGCACCGGCAGCAGCTGCAGAAGGGACGGGGACGGGCGGCGCCGCAGTAGCAGCCGCCAGCTGCAGCCGCTGCGGCTGTAGCTGCTGCAGCTGCTGCTGGAACAGGCCTAGGACGCCCGTCGGCGGCGGGCGCGCCGTAGGAGTGGGCTGTAGCTGCTGCTGCTGCGGCTGCTGCTGCTGTGAGGCATGGCCGCCGGGAGCGGCTGTAGCAGCAGCGGCGACGGCGACGGCGACGGTGACTGTGCTGCCCTCCTCGGAGCCATCCAGGCGGCCGGGGAAGGCCGGGGAAGGCACGGCGGCCACGGGGTCGGCGGGCGCGGGCGCCGCCAGGCGGGCGCGGCCGGCGGCGGCGCCGTTGAGGCCGGTGGCGGCCGCGACGGAGGCCAGGCCACGGAAGGTGGCGCGGTGGGGCTTGGTGGCGGAGGCGGCGTTGGCGGCGGCGCCCGCCGCCGCAGTCGCCGCTGCGACTGCGCCCGCCGCTCCGCCATGCACACCCGTGCCTGCCGCCGCCGCCGCCGCCGCCGCCGCCGCCGCCGCCGCGGAACGCTCACCTGCAGCAGGGGCACCAGCGCGGCCGGCGCTGGGAGTGCCAATCGAGCCAACTGCAGCGCCGCCGGGCCCTATCGCGGCCGCCTCGGCACCGCCCGCCGCTGCCGCTGCTCCTGCTCCTGCGCATTCGGCCACCGCCACCGCCGCCACCGCTCCGTCAACACCAGCTGGCGGTGAGCTGGGCGGGACAGCGGCGGCAGCCGCAGTGACAGCAGCGGCCGGCAGCGGCGGCGGCGGCGGCGGCCCGAGGCTGGGCGGCTGCGTCTCGTCCTCACTGGCCTGCGGCAGCACCGGCGGCAGCGCCGAGCCCTGCGGCGACTGCTGCACTGGCAGCAGCAGCTGGTGGTGGTGGTGGTGGTGGTGGTGGCGGTGGCCCTGGTCCTGGTCCTGGTCCTGCTCTGATGCATGTGCCGTTGGGTCCCTGGCCTCCGCGCCAGCTGGCTTGGACGTGGCGGCGGCTTGGGCTAGGGCTTGCACTGCCGCCGCTTCCGCCCCTGCCGGGCGGCCGTCCACAGCGTCACAACAGCCGTTGTCGCCGCCGTCAGCGCCGGCCGCCGCCGCCTGCTCGCCGCCGCCGCCGCCGCCGCCGGCTGCCCCTGGCCGGCGGGTGCCCCTGGAGGGCGGCTTGGTGGTGTCCGTGGCGGCGGTGGTGGCGGTGGCGGTGGTGGTGACGGAGGTCAGGGCGGTTGCGGCGACCACTTCCACGTCCACGTCCATCGCCTCCGCCGCGCCAGCAGCACCGGCAGCAGCACCACCACCACCACCAGCAGCAGCAGCACCAGCAGCAGCACCAGCACCAGCACCAGCAGCGACGGCGCCCGGGGCCGGCGCCTGCGGCGTAGCCGCAGCAGCCTGCGCCGCTGGCGCCTGTGCTGCTGGGCCTGCTGCTGCTCCTGCTCCTCCTCCTGCGGCGGCGGCGGCTCCTGCCGTCTTGCTCCTCCGGTTGGGCGACGGCGGGGGCGTTACAAAGGCTTCGGTCTGAGGGCCAAGTCACAGGGTGGGTGGGTGGGCGGCTCAGCAACCCCAGCCGCCGTCGCTGCAAGCACGTGTGTCCCCAGCCGGCCCCGCCGAGCTGCGATCCTAGACCTCACCATGTCCTGGGGGCCCCCTGAACCCCCACCGAGCTGCCAATCCTGCCAGAAGCCCCCCAGGGATGACCACAACCCCCGCCCCCGTCCCGGCACGCAAGCCACGCAGACCCGACCCGACCCGACCCGGCCCGACCCGGCCCGCCCCACCAGCAGCCACTCCTCGTCCGGCCCAAAGTCCGACAGCTCCTCGTCGCTGTCCGCCACCTCGGCCGCCGCCGCCGCCGCCGCCGCCGCCCCCGGCTCGTCCGGCTCCTCCTGCGCCGCCGCCCCCGGGTCGCCGCCGCCGCCGCCGCCGCCGCCGCCGCCGCCGCTGCGTGATGATGCGCGACGCCGCCGACTGCCGCCCCCGCCGCCGCCGCCGCCGCCGCCGCGCCCGGTGAGGTCGTCCCACAGGCCCTGCTGCTGCCGCGCGCGCATGAGCACCACCTCCCAGCGGTTGAGTCGCTGCAGGTGTGTGTTGGCGGATGGCGGGTGTATGTTGGCGGATGGCGGGCGCATTGGCGGATGGCGGGCGGCCGACACATCCCAACATGCTTGGACAGGCAGCTCAGCAGCAGCTTGCAGGTGCTAATAGCAGTGCGTGGTGCCCCAGCCACCCAAGCCTCTTTCTTCCCCCACTCCTCCCTCCCTCCCTCTCCCTCCCTGCCCATCGGCCCCAACCTCGATGCTCCCAACCTTCCCGCCTCCCCCCCCCACTGGTCGTTTTGGCTTTGGGTTCTGGAATGAACTAACCCCCCCCCCCCAACACACACACACACACACACACACACACACACACACACACATTTGTTTGTTATCTCCTTGTGATCTCTAACACACACACACACACACACACACAACGCACACACAGACCTTCTGGTGCTCCCTGTCCGCCGCCACTCCGCGCAGGTTGGTTCGCACGCCCGCCGCCGCCATGGCGGTCTTGAGCTCCTCCGTCACCACCACACTGGCCAGGCAGCGGTCAGAGTCGCCAGCCAGCAGGCCTGGGGGATGGGGAGGGGGAGGGAGGGGGTGCCATGCATGTTTAATAAATGACGGGGGAGATGTAGACAGACGTTGCGACACAGAAGGCGTACCGAGGGGGAGGGCAGTCCATTCCAAACCCGAGAAAAGACAGAAACCCAAAGGGGTTGGGTTTGCGCCGGTGCGGGGGGCGGGGGTTACATGCATCAAGATTGGTGAAGACGTAAACCGTAGCCAGTCTTGGAGGGGGCAGGAGAGAGCTTCGGCGGCGGTGGGGGAGCGACCGGGCCAGCGGGCCACGTCAGCTGATATCTATCAGTGCCAGGAGCAAGGGGTACATGATACAGTCTCTAGGCCACCGCACCGCATGTGACGCTTCCTGCACTGCCCTCATTGCCGCCCGCAGTCGCCGCATCCACCACCCAACCGCCCAACCGCACACCTACCGCACACAACCCCCCCTTGCTCTTATGCATTGGATTTGGTTTAGTTTGGGCTGGTAACCACACACAAACGCCCGCCCACAAACCCCCCCCCCCACACACACACACAAACCCCGGTCCCCGCACCTCTGTGCACGCGCATCAGCTCGTCCGCCGCCGCCGCCATGCTGCCCACCACCCCCAGGCTGTTGCTGGCGGTGGGGCTGGGGCTGCCGCCGCCGCCGCCGCCGCCGCCGCACGAGGTGGCCGCGGTGCCAGTCAGGGTGGGCGTGCCGTAGCCGCTGCCTGTCAGGGTGTCAGGTGTGGGCGTCAGCATGGCGCCGGTGGCACCCGTGGCGGTGGGGCTGGGCGCCGTGCCCCCCGCGCCCGCGCCCCCGCCTGTGGCGGCCTCGCGGCCGCCGGCGCTGCCCGCTCCGGCGCCCTGCGGCTGGCTGCCACCGCCGCCGCCCTCGCCGGCTTCAGCGTTGCCGTCGACAGGCAGGAGGCGGCTGCCGCGGGCCGTGGTGCCGTGCGCGCCAGGAATCACTGGGCTTCCGGCGCGGGGCGCCGCCGCCGCCGCCGCCGCCGCCGCCGCCGCCGCCGCCGCCGCCGCCCGCGGAGATGGTGCCAGCTCGGCTGTATCGGCGGCCGCGTCTGCAGGTGCAGGCGCAGGTGCGGGCGCAGGCGCAGGCGCAGGCGCAGGTGCGGGTGCGGGCGCAACGCCCGCCGCCGCCGCAGAGCCGCCAGCCTCCGGTCCCTGTCCCTGCCCCGCTGCGGCCGCAGCTGCAGCCGCAGCCAAATGATCACCAGCAGCAGCAGCAGCAGCAGCAGCAGCAGCAGCAGCGGTAGCAGCCCCGCCGCCTTCGCCGCCCTGCCAACCGGCGCCGCCGTCCCCCTGGAGCACCTCCGCTGCTGCTGCTGCTGCAGCCCCCGTGAGCACCTTGGACGTTGTGGCTGCGACCTCGGCCCCCGCCTGCTCGACCGCGATGCGCACTGCGGGCGCCGCCTGCGGCTCGGCCCGAACCTCCTGAACCTCCTGATCCTCCTGGGCAGCCTGAGCAGCCTGAGCAGCCTGAGCAGCCTGAACGTTCTGAGCAACCTGAGCAGCCTGAACCTGGTGAGCAACCTGAACGTTCTGAGCAGCCTGAACCTCCTGAACCTGGTGAGCAGCCTGAGCCTCCTGAGCAACCTGCAGCTGCGGCGGCGGCGGCTGGGCTGCCGGCAGTGGCAGGAGGTCGGGCAGGAGCAGCGGCAGGTGCAGGGACGGCAGGTCCTGCGACTGCGACTGTGAGGCATCGAGGCCGGGGTCCAGGGCGGCCGCCAGGCGGCTCACCGTCACCGCGGCGGCTGCGGCGGCCGCCGCCGCCGCCGCGCCGCCCACCGGTGAGCCCAGCTGCTCCTCAGCGGCGGCCCTGCTGCCGCCGGTCGCAAGCGCCGGGTCGCCCGGCTGCAGCAGCAGCGGTAGCGGCAGCAGCGGTAGCAACGCCTTGGACGTTGTGGCTGTGACCTCGGCCCCGCCCGCCTGCTGCTCCGTCCGTGTCGCATCCACCTCCATGGGCTTCGAGGGCCCCGCCTCGCCGTCAGCTACAGCTACAGCCACAGCTACAGCTGCAGCTGCAGCTACAGCCCCCACCGCAGACTCTGTGCGGCCTGCCGCCTCAGCTTGCTGCACCGACCCTTGCAGCAGCAGCGGCGGCGGCGGCGGCGGCGGGTCATCTGTGTCCATGGCGGCGCCGGTCGCCCCATTGACGTCCGGTGGTGCTGGCTCCGCCGCCCCCTCACCCATTGAGCTGCCCGCCGCGGCCCTGGCATCGGCGTCCACCATTGCTATCACATCATCATCATCAGCAGCAGCAGCAGCAGCAGCAGCAGCAGCAGCAGCAGCAGTAGCAGCAGCGGGAAGCGGCGGCGCGGGGCCCAGCTGGGCAGCAGCCGCCCCAGCCCCTGCAGCGGCGGCCGCCGCCTGGTCCCCGCTCAGCGCGAGCGTTGGCGCCAGCTCCACGCCAGCAGCGCTGCCCGCCTCCAGCCCAGCTCCGGCCCCGGCCCCGGCCCCGGCCTCGGCCTTGGGCTCCTGCAGGGCCGCGGCCGATGCGCCGGGCTGCGGCGCTGCGCCCAGCCCGGCCGGGCCGTCCATGTCCAGGTCGGGGCGCAGATCCAGATCCAGATCCAGATCCAGTTGGAGCTGCAGGCTGGGCCCCGCCAGCGAGTGCGGCTCCGGCTCCGGTTCCTGTTCGTGGGGCGGGGGCTGGGGCTGGGGCTGGGGCTGGGGCTGGGGCTGGGGCTGGGGCTCGGTCGGGTGCCCTGGCTGGTCAGCAGCGGCCGCTGCGTGGCTGCCTGCCGGCGCTGCGCCACCGCCAGTCGCCGCTGGGGCCCCGCCCTCAGGCGCCGCCGCCGGAGCCGTTGCAGCCGCGCCTGCAGCCCCTGCATCCGATGGCGTTGTTGTTGTGCGCTCCGCGCCACCGCCAGCCCCACCCTCAGCCCCCGCACCGCAACCCCCTGCTGCCTGCTCCTGCCCCTGCCCCTGCCCCTGCCCCTGCCCCTGCCCCTGCCCCTGCCCCTGCCCCTGCCCCACGGCCGCCTCCGGGCCCGCCAGCTCCAGGCGCAGAGACGGGTGCGGCGTGGCTGCGTCCTCCCCATCGTCGCCACCGCCACCGCCACCGCCGCACATGTCCATGTCACCCGCGCCTGCGCCAGCGCCAGGCAGCTCCAGCTCCAGCTGCTGCTGCTGCTGCTGCTGCTGCTGCTGCTGCTGCTGCTGCTGCTGCTGCTGCTGCTGCTGCTGGTGCTGGTGCTGGTGCTGCTGGTTCTGCAGCAGCTGGTGCTGGTGCTCCTCCAGGTGTTCCGTGCGCATGAGGACTGCGGGCGCGTCCTGCAGGCCTCCGCAGCAGAACACCGTGGTGGGCGGTGGAGGCGGCGACATTGGGGCAGCGCCGGTGGAGCCGGGCGCCGCTCCCGCTGCCGCTGCTGCCTCCGCCGCTGCCGCCGCTCCCTCCGCCGCTCCCGCCGCTGCCGCCGCTTCCTCCGCCGCTCCCGCCGCTGCCTCCGCCGCTCCCGCCGCCGCTTCCTCCGCCGCTCCCGCCGCCGCCTCCGCCTCCGCCGCGGACCTGACAGCAGCTGGCAGGGCCCGGTGTGCTTCGAGCTCGCCAATGGCCAGTAGGTCAGGGCAGCCGGCCTTTGCCTCAGCCGCCTTATCTGGCGCTACTGCTGCTGCTACTGCTGTAGCCGCTGCGCCAGCGTCCAGCTCGGACTGCGGTGGTGGCAGCTGCCTGGCCGCACCCATCGCATCTGGCTCGCGCTCGTCAGCAACGGAGGTTCCGGCGTTGGTGGTGCCACCCTGCGCGGCCCCGCCCACCGCCGGCGGCGGCGGCAAATGCCCCCGGCCTACGTCAGCATGGGCAGCGGCCACAGCTGCAGCTGCGACGGGCGTGGCTCCATTGGCAGCAGCAGCAGCAGCAGCAGCAGCAGCAGCAGCAGCAGCGGCGGTGGCGGTGCCGATTACGCTTCCGGTTGCGTTTCCGGTGGTGACGGTGGTGGCGGTGGTGGTGGTGGTAGCCACCAGGACCACCACATCCGCACCCGCCACTGCATCCGGCTGCGCCCCCTGCTGCTGCAGGCCCTCGCCGTGGAACTCCATGCCAGCCCCAGGCGTGACCGCCGCCATCGGCAACGCCGCGGGCTGGCCTTTGCCGGGGGCCACCGGGTGCAGCGCCGGCTTCTGTGTGCCAGCCGACAGCCAAGGGTCCAGAATCTGCAAGCAGCAGGCCGACAGGGGGGTCCAAGCGTTGACCAGTTTGCGCGCTGCCTCGCCGGCGTTGACCAGTTGGCGCGCTGCCTCGCCGACGTATCACATGGCCCCTCACATGCCGAGACTGTGCGCCCACAGCCTACGTGCCTGCCATGCAGGCGCGGCGGGTCCCTGAGGCCTCACCTGGGTTGCGATGTAGTCGTCTCCCCAAGCAGCCGCGCCGGCCGCGGTGCCCGCCCCTGAGGCCTGGGGCATGGAGGTCGGGGCCGGCGCCCCGCATACGCCTAGCAGCTCCGGTACTTGAGCCTCCATTGTGTGTGGCCGTTGAGGGCAGCAACTGCCTCAGGTCGACAGGCGCACAGCGACCTAGGAAGCAAGGGACGGGGCGTGGACGCTGCTCGGCACGAAGCACGTCCGGGTCGTGTCTGCCATCCTCGCCGTAAGGGCCGAGACGTACATCTAGGAAGTGATAACTAAAATCCTACATGTAAGTCATAAGGCTGAGTGAAAGCGTCCTGGCCCAAGTTTGGCGGCAAAATTGCCCGAGCTCGGTTGTCACAACAAAGAAAGCACGTCATACCTTGTGATTAGTGCAGCTATTAACGTAGCGTGGGCCTGGCTCGCCTACGAGCCAGCGCGTGAGAACTCAGGGCCATGAACGAATGCAGACGCGATTTTTGCAGGCCGTGCGCTTCCAATAATATTATTCTGTCAGCATCAAGTTTGTTGTAGATAACAAAGCAGTCATCCGCTGACGAAAGGCCCGCTAAAACAGTGCTCAGTGCCATTTGCCACTGTCCTCAGAAGCTGTCCCAATCATCGCGTTATGTGCCCGTTATGTATGTACGTGTTGTGGCAGCTATGAATTGGCGAAGAAGTGCACGTTCAGCGGAGAGTGCAGCGCCATGCTGTGTGCTGTGGATCCTTGCCTCATGCCCGACATCGCAACCTGGCGAGGTCCAAGCAATTGAGGTATACCTGTAATTTCCAGGATACACCTTGCACATGACCAGGATCCACTGGCGAGTATGCTGCGCTCCGGAAGGCTGACTTGGGTACTCGTGCCGGCTGGAGTGCAACGGGCTTCAATCGTGCAGCTTGCATTGCGGCCACAGGCAAAGGTGACATAGAAAATTGTACAAGCGTTTCTAGCTGCAGTGAAAACGCTTTCTTCAGAGCTGCGCCTCCCCGTACGAATTTGCACTTCTATCATTCTACCCGTCGCCGACTCTTACTTTCCTCGGTTTCCTGGCAGCTTACACATTCGTGCCGAGCCCATTCATTGGCAAGTGACCTCGAGCCAATGCAGAGGCCGCGCGCGCTACGGGCTCTGGCCATCCTGGCGGCATGGCTGCTGTTGCCTCTCGGCAGCCGTGCCGCGAGGACTCCGCCAGCTGGGCGTCCTCCAAAATCTGGCAGTCAAACGGATATTTCTCACATGCCGGTGGCAGCGGTGGCGAACATCTCTTCGGTGCCCTTGAACGCTTCCGCCTTACCTCCGAAGGCGGACCTGCGCCGCTTCCTCATGTGTGTGTGGTTACAAGGTGGTGCGCACTTCTCGTGCCTTCCAACCTCTTGAAAACCGAAGGCCCGGGCCGGGGTGACCCTTATAACGCCTAGTAAACTATGATTGTTCAACTCTCTTGACCGGCCCTCGCAAGGGGCACATTCCTGCTCCTAAATTCCCATATGGAGTCGAGCAGCGCAGCAAGCCTAGCCGGGTCCGCATTCCGCATCACTTCCTGCATGCCCTTGCTAAAATCGACGCCGCTGTCCGTCCTCAGTTGGTCGTAAGCCGTACATGTCATCAGGACGTGGTGTTCGTCCTCCACTTCGTTCGCTGTGCACAGCGGGCACGTCCTCTCCTCCCTAGGCCTATCCCATCCGCGATTAGCAGTAATTGGCCAACAGCATAGACGAAATCGCATCAGGAGTTTGTGTCGCGCTTCCTGTCCGACACGAAGGACAGGTGCGGTCGGCCGGGGCGCGGGGGAATGCGGGGAGGGGCCAGGCAATGAATATAAACGGGCGTTTGGTTTCTCAAGTGCTGGTCTGGGTAGTGAGGGTCCGTCCTATCCTAACCCCAACTAACACTCTGCACGAACACGCACGAACACGCACGGCAGCAGTGACAACCCCGCACACATACAACTAATATAACATCCGACAACGTCATCTCGTCCACTTCGCATTCACATTTTAGCGCATGTCCGTAACCAACACAACTAACACAACCTACCCCGCACACGCTGCACATTGCAGGCTCTATGTGCCCGTGCCCCCTATCACTGGCGTGCTGAGCTCCCAGACAACGCACATACTGCTGCCAGCAGCGTACGGCAACGTACCGAGCGTTGACCTGAACTGCAGCGTGTCGGCCGCGTTCATTCGCCCAGCTGGACGGATCCTCGGGGGCCGTGCTGCGGGTGATCAACGACACGGTGGCCCTGCGCTGGAGCTGGAACGACACCAACAACGGCGGTGGCAATCAGTGCCTGTATCTTGTAGATGCCCTTGGGCCCTCAGTGTCTACTACCGCGTAGATGACCCCTGCTAATCCTTCTACGCTAAAACATTTTCTTGGGGGGCAAGCCCCCCAAACCCCCCAAAAACGTCTACACTTCCCTTGATTTGCCCGCCAAAACGTCTACCGGCCGTAGACGTGCGCCCCACCAAACCCTGAAAGCTTCTACGTTTTCGGCCGAAAAAGGGCAAATTTCTACGCGGTAGAAGGAAGATACAGGCACTGGTGGCAATCCGCTGTGTGTGGTCAACGACTTCACCTCCAGCCCGCCTGGCGACACACTAGGCAGCACCTACAGCATTGGGGCGACGCGGGGCGCCATGTCAGCCGTGGATGCGGCCGGCACGCAGCTGGTGTGGGCCACCATTATCACGGCGGGGTACGCCAACGCCCCACGGCACAATGCGCCAGGGGCCACCCTGCTGGTCCGGCACGTTGACCTCGCCACGGGGGCCGGCCGCACCGTGCTGTCCGTCAGCGTGACCCGCGACTGGCTCAGCGGCGTGGGCTTCGCTGTTGCAGCAGCAGCTGATGATGGTGGTGCTGGCAGTAGCAGCAGCAGCGGTATTGACTACAGCCAATATTGGATCACGTCCGGCTTCACGGACATGCTGCTGGTCGGCGACTCCGCCCTGCTACTGCCGCGTTACACGGCGCCCTCGTCCACGACGACGTTCTATCCTTCCGTCAAGGGATTTGCATCCACGCTCGGCCACATCGCTCCCATAGCCCTACGTGTAGACCTGCTGGGCACCGGCAACTGCAGCGCCGTGCCTCTGGGGCTGGGCACACCCCTGCTTGGCCTGGCCTATGACGACGTGTCTACCGCACCAGCGCCCCCTCCTCCTCATGCGGCACCTGCTGCTGCTGGACCCAACACGTCCGCTCCTCAAGCAAGCAGCCACAGCCCCCAGCAGCAGCAGCAGCAGCAGCAGCAGCAGCAGCAGCAGCAGCAGCAGTAGCAGCCGGCCACCTTCTACCTGCTGTACGCCGACACCGCCCCTGTGTCCGTGGACGCTTGCGACCCGTGTGGCGCGGACGGCGTGCAGCACAGCGGCGCCCTCGCTCCGTACGGCTGGTACAACCAGCAGCAGCTGTGCTACCCGCACTACGTGCTGCGCGAGCAGCAGGCGCTGGACCCGCAGCAGGGCCAGCAACGCCAGCAGCATGCAGTGGTGCCCTTTGAGTTGACACAGAAATTTTATGGAAGCACGCAAATCCCTGGCGACTACGCATCCGGCGGCCCACCCGAGCTGCCCATCCTGGCCCTTAACCGCCGCCGCAACACCACCAACACTGCTACTGCCGCCGCCTCCACCTTCACCTCCCGTTCCGCTGCTGCTGCTGCTGCTGCTGCTGCTGCTGCTGCTACAGCCTCCCCGCCGCCATCCGCCCCTGCCGCCGCCCCGTACCTGTACCTGTACCTGGCCGACCGCGACCGCTGCCAGGTGCGGCGTGTGGACCACGTCAGCGGCGCCAGCAGCGTGGTGGCAGGCTACGACGGCAGCAGCAACAGCGGCAGCGGCAGTAGCAGTAGCAGCGGCAGTAGCGGCAGCGGCGGCGCGCAGCTGCAGCGGCGGTCTGTCCTGTGCTCGCTGACGGCGCAGGACGGCGCGGCCCTGGGCCAGCCCATGGGGCGGCCGGGCCGGCTCAGCCGCGGCTCCCCGGGCACCCTGTTTGTGCTGGAGGACTGGCAGCCGGGCAACGTGCCGCTGCGCATACGCCGCATCATGGGCGTATAATAACGTGTGATAGCAGTAGCAGGCGGGTGCTGTATGTGTGACCGGGCGAGTTTGACACAGCAGGCAAGGCGTAGGGGGGGGGGGGTTGTAAATACCAGCCCAAGCTGGGGGTGTGGCCATCCATGCGGACGGTGTGGCAAAGCAAGCAGTGTTGAGGGGCATAATCTCATTGTTCATGTGTTGGCGAGCGCAAGTTGGTTGAATGCTCGAGTCAATGTGTCAATGTGGGAGTGCAATCAAGCATAGCAACAAAGCATCTCTGCCAGAGCGAGAATGCGATGTATCAGCATGACTAGCGTAAACCACGTCTGTCCTTGCACCAATGTGGACGGGTAAAGGGCAGGCTGTAAATGCGACAAGGCGGGGGAGACAGCAGTGAGAGGTTATGAAGGGATGCATCCTCACATGAGAACATGGGCTTTTGGCGGCGGCTCTGTTGCTTCCACTACCGTAACCAGGAACTCCATTGTAGGCGTTGAGGTTTAGAGCAGGGCGCACACCCACAAAGTGCTGTGCCGGCTCGCTCGTGAACTACGTCGGCAGGTCCCTCCTGTAACCAATGCAAACTCCAGTGTGCGCGCTCTGCACAGGCCACGGGGCATGCAATCGGCAATCCCATGGTTGTCGTCACTGCATATGCCTTGCAAGTTTCCATGTTCTCTGAAGCTTCGCAAATGTCAGCAGGGGCACCCACCTGTGCCAAGTTTTGAAGGGCCATCTTGAAGCGCCGCGGCCCGCGGGAGTTCTGACCAGGTCTGGACGTGCCAGCTAGCCTTAAAGACATGCGCTAAATTGCGAAACGAAAGCGAAAGCACGCCACCCGATGTTGATGTCGTGTCTCGCAAGCAGCATGAGGAGGGGGTGAGCGGTAAGGCGTAGTGCGCGGCCACATTACCTCCGAGAGACGGTAACCGCTGACATGAGCCGGCCGAATACCGCCAGGAGGCTGTAAGCTATACGGTTCGGACGCACGGCATTCCGCCCGCCTGTTCTGCAAAAAAAACGTAGAAGGGCAGTGTCCAGTCATCTACGGGGTGTAGACACCGGGGGCCCGAGGGCATCTACGAGATACGGGCACTCCGCCCGCCTGTCCTATCTGCTCCAAGCGCGAGCGGCAAAGCTACCGTTATTCCATTCCTTTCCGTGAGTTTTGACAATGTACTTGCATCTCGCACTCCCGCCTTGAGGGCGTGGGCGTGGGTGTAGCGCGCCTGAACGCTGCGCGGACATGCTGCACCGCACGCCAGACGTCCACACGCCAGACGTCCACACGCCAGACGTCCACACGCCAGACGTCCACACGCCAGACGTCCCTGCCACAGGCGCCCAGCCCGGCGGCGCCACCAGCGCGGCAGTTCACCTCCTAATTACCCCCACGCACTAAGGGATGGGTTGCACGGGCAAAGCTTACCATGAAGGTGTCGCTACAAAGGTCGGCTCGGTGCACGCCTTGGCCCTGCATGTGGACGCTGCAGCATCGCTGGCGTGCCAGCGCGGCGCTCTCCCCGTGACAAATACACCATTCTCTCTCGGTACGGATCCTGGCCCCCGACCTTTTTTTGCGCTACCACTCTCGCTCCAGAGCCTGCGTGACAAGCATGTGCCGCCGCGCCGCCGCGCCGCTACCGCAGCACCGCAGCACGTGCTCCAGCGCCTTCTCCTTGCGGAAGGAGTGCGTTGTGCGCGTCCCGCTCTCCCCGCGTGCTTGTGGATGGGCAATCTTCGGTATGCATCACTTGAAGATATGCTGCACGCAAAATTGTTGTTGCAGGTTCAGTGGGGGGGGGGCGAGCGGACTCGCGAGCGCGGGGAGGTTGCGCCATCGGTGACACTCGCTTTCGCCGGCCCTGATGTCACCGGCCGCGACCGAATCGCCCCCGACAAGTTCCTTAGGCTAACGCCTGTTAATATTTGAGCAAGAATATTTACACAACCTTTAGAACTTGACCTATCTTGTAGACGTCGCGTGGGTTGCTTTCCTCTTCGCGAGCGTGGCGTGAGCTTGCAGCAGGGTGTAGCGGAGCCCCTTGCGCGGCGGACCTGCTCTGCTTCATACATTGTTGCATTCCATATTCAACAGCAGAAAATGGCGTGCCTACAGCGTGCCGGCAGCGCAAATGGTCTCTCTCGCGCTTGTAGCGGCAGTCTGCCGCCGGCTGCTCCTTGCCCGCGGCTTCAGCGCCGAGGAAGCAAGCCTTCACCGCTAAGCCGCGCGGGCTCTGCGTGCGCGGCGCTTCCGGAGGGCAACCCGACCCAATCTTCTGGCTCTGCGCCCTCGGTGGACCCGTTCACAGCGGCTGGCCGTCGTTTACAAACGCTTCTCTCTCGCGTCGGGTAAGGTTGGGACGGGGCTGCGGTCCGCGCGGGGTGGGGTTTCACCGGTTGGAGGCAATCGCGTTGGGACCACCTCCTCCGCGCCTCCTCGCATCCCTTGCAACGGGCCATTCACGCATTCTGGCGCATGCCTATACGCAACAGCACCCGCGCGGCCCCGGGGCCTGGCGGCCAAAGTCCTCTCGCCCCTCACCATCCTCGGCGCCCTCCCTCCCCGCTCGCTCGCTACCCCCCCTTGTCCCCGTCCTCCTGCTCGCCCGCCTCGGCCCCCCTTCTTGAACCCCCCTTCCCCTCCCCTGCCTGTCGGCGACCGCAGCGACGGCGAGGACGAGCTGCTTGACTCGTTGGTGGAGGCGGAGGCGCCCGAGTCCAAGCTGCAGACCAGCGTGGTGATCGGCGGCGTGGTGACGGTGGGCGCCGTCATCGTGACCAGCCTGCTGGGCAAGGACCCCTGGGGCGGCGCCGGCCTCAACGCCGCCACGCTGGCGGCCGTGGGCACGGGCCTGGCCGCGGCGCTGCCGCTGGCGGCGCTGCGCATGTGGAGCTGGACGCCCGCCGCCGCGCAGGCGGTGCCGGCGCTGCAGGTGGGCGCGCGGGGGGCAGGGGGCGGGGGGGGGGGGCGGGGGCGGGGGGGGGGGGGGTTGAACAATTCAGAAACCAAAAGCGGGGGGGGGGGGCGGGAAGGGGAGCGCTGTTAAGAGGGGCGCTGGGCTGCCACCGCGGCTGCGGGCGAGCAAATGGGTGTGTGTCAACGTGCACTGACAAAGGCAAACAGCTAGAGGGCGCGCAGGGGAGGGCACCAGACCTACAGGGCGCGTGGACGTATCTACATTTACCCCCCTGGTCGGCTAGCCACCATCAATCCTCTACGTCACCACCTGCATGCCCCCCACGGCCCCACGGCCCCTACCTCTACTCTGCCCGATCTAAATGCATGCAACCCCGCCACCACGCCCGCCCCGCCCTTCAACAATCAAACATGCATGGCACCACGCCCGCCCCCCCGTGTGTTGCAACGTCTGTTCTACGTCAACCTCGTCATTAATTTAAATGCATGGAACCCCGTCCCCCCATGGCACCCCCCCAGGACGTGCACGACGGGCAACTGGAGCTGCAGAAGCCCTGGCTGAGCAGCATGAGCCGGCCGCAGGTGGGCGTGATGCTGGCGCTGGAGGTGCTGCCGCTCACGCTGCTGCTGTTCCCGGCGGGGCAGGCGGGCATCATGGCGGCGGTGGGCATGTACGGACAGGTGAGGAGGGAGGGGGATGGGAGGAGGGAGGGAGGAGGGGGGGGAGGGAGGGAGGGAGGGAGGGAGGGAGGGAGGGAGGGAGGGAGGAGGGAGGGGAGTGGAACGGCAGAAGCGTGGGGGTGGTGGGCGTGGGGAAGGAGGGGGGATTCAGGGCGCGGTGCGACTGGCGCGTGAGCATAGGAAGCGCGGGTGGTGCCCGATGCCACGGCGTAGGATAGGGCGGGCCCCACAGTGTATGGGCGCGCATGCCGATGATGCCTGGGGCTTTGGGACCAGCACTGGGGAGGTCAGGAGTAAGTCCTTTGTTTGGTGGCAGGGTAACTGCTGGCAATGCGCCTAGTCCTGGGCAAGGCATGCGGCGCCGCCCCCAACCCCTTCCCGCCCCGAAGCCGCCCCTGCCTGCCTTCCTTTGCTCCCCTCCCTCCCTCCCCCCCTGGTCATCGTATGCCAACGTGTGTTGCAACGTCTGTCCTACGTCTACCTCGTCATTAATTAACCATGCATGGCACCTCCCCCCACCCAACTTCCCCTCCCTCCCTCCCCTCCCCCCCTGGGCAGATGCTGAGCGGCGCGGGGCTGCAGGGCCAGGACACCTACCTGGCGGCCCTGGCGCTGGTGCTGACGGCGCTGGGCTGCGGCGTGGGCCGCAGCCTGGACCTGTCGGTCAGCGCGGAGGAGTACGACCTGGTGGCCACCGCCAGCAAGAACGCCGACAGGTGCTGGTGCTGGTGCGCTAGTGGGGGCGGGGGGCGGGGGCGGGGGGCAGGAGGAGGGCGGGGGGTAACAGGGGGGCGGGGCGGGGTGGGGTGGGTGCGGGGAGTAGCGGCACGGAGGGCGGGAGGGGCGGTGCCCGAGGGAGCGGCAGGGCGTGCATGAAGGAGGAGTTCCATGTTGGGCGGGGCCGATGTGACTTGCTGCAGCATGCAGGCGGCCCAGGCCTTGAACTGCACTCCGCAGCTCACCCTGTCCTGCCGTGTCCCCTGCCCTCCTCCTACCACCGCCTCTGCCGCCGCACCCGCACCCGGCCCGACCTGACCACGACCACGACCACGACCGCGCCCGACCACCACCACCGCCCGCAGGTACTACCGCACCATGGCCGCCGACGTGCACACCAGCCCCGCCGAGGCCGCGCGCGCCGCCGAGGCATTCCGCTTCGTGGCCGCCGCCTGGCTGCAGACGCGCGGCGAGGCGGCGCTGCTGGCGGGCGCCATCACCGCCGCCGACGTGCTGGCGCAGGGCGGGCTGTGGTACGGCACCGGCAACCTGGCGGCGCCCGCCATCGCAGCGCTGGCGGTCAACGGCGTGGACTACTGGCACATGCACACCGCCGTGCTCAAGCGCGAGCGCCGCCTCACGGGCGGCACCGGCGGCAGCGGCAGCGCGTAGGGCAGCGGCAGTAGCAGTGGCAGTAGCAGCGGCAGCGGCGGCAGCGGCAGCGGCAGTGGCAGTGGCAGCGCGTAGGACAGCCGGCAGCCTACGCGGGGTGGCGGCGAGGGGGCTGGACGCCGCTCGGTTTAGTTCGGCCGCCGGGCGCTGCGGTGGTGGGCCTGTCGTCGCAGTCCCGGTGCGTGGCTGGCTTTGATGATGACGATGATGACAATGATGATGAAACGTACATGGGGGACCGGCGGTCGTGGCGGGGGCGTTTACTCGCATGCGGCTGCGCTGCGGCGGCTCAGCAGCAGCAGTAGCAGCGGCAAGCGACGCAAAGGCGGCGGACCAGCAGCAGCGACACTGATGACGACGACGGCGGCGGCGCGCACGCGCGTCCTAAATGAGCGCCATGGTGTGTTTGGTAGCGTTTGGGTGTTGTCACACGTGTTCTTTTTGAAGTGCCTCGTCTGAGTGTTATTGTCGGGTTTCAAATTAAAATGGGTTTTTGGTTTGTTGCTTAACCACCGTGTTTCAGGGAGCGGTTGCTTCCCTGTGAAGGACCCACATGAAATGAACATGGGGCACTGGCCGCAATGAGGCCACGGCCCCAGCAGTTATGCACGTTCTCCCCCAATGAGCAGTATATGGGTTACCCCTAATTTTGCTGCGGTGGCTCCTACTACATAAACCACACGAGGCTGCTTGCCGCTATAAAGTTATGGGGTTGACGAATTGCGGGGTAGCTTCGCTTCCACGCGAGTGAGTCTGCCTTCCCCTCGACAGTTGGGGTTCGCATTACGGCATGTATTCGGTCTGCAATGAGCAATGGCCGCCAGTTGCTATGTGTGGGGGGTAGCGGCTGGGGTTGGGGCGCGGTCTGCGCAAAGTTGAAACCCGCAACCGAAATGGCACGAGCTGAGGACGGAGGTGGGAGAGGTCACCAGAGGTTGAAAGCGGCTAGGAGCGGCGAGTGCATTCACAAGAGGGCTGCGAGAGATGAGACCGAGAGGGCGCGGCCCCGCGCGTGCGTGTGTCTGCCGGGCGGGGCTGATGAGTACTGCGAGGAGTGGCGAAGAACGTCTCACACGAAGAAGCGGAGGAGACCCGGAGGTGAGGTGGGGTGGGGTGGGGGAGCGGCACAGCGACCCACTGGGCGATGGCGGCGGGCTGCCAGGCGCGGCCCGCGGCAGGGTCCAGCGGAGGCGCCACGTGTGCATGTGCGCACACGGCCTGCCTCAGACAGTGTGTGTAGACACGCAGTCAGTGAGGTGCAGTGGCCAGGTTTTGGTCCTCGCAGTGAGGTTTAGTGGCCAGGTTTTGGTCCTCGGTCTGTAGAGTAGGCTGGCGGCCGCGGTGGCGGCCGTGTGCTGCGTCACGCGTGGATGCATGGCATCATCATCAGTTCGAGGCGGGGCGATGCACAAAGCTTGTTGTTAGCGGTGGTCGGGCCCGCCGACCGGTTTTGACGGGACACTAGAGCCATTGCCATCCGTTGTCTAGCTGAGCCGAGCAAGGGCATGGGGCTTTGCCACGGCACACACACGTTGTTGTGGTAGGGTAGGGGTCATGTGGTGCACGGCACAGCACGGCGGGCTGCACAGCATGGTCACGGTACTACACTGGATTATTACGGGACTGAGTAGTGGCGCAACACCACAACGCACTTTTGCGGTTGCAGGATGATTGTAATATCACACGTTGAAAGTATCGGACCGTGCACTCCCCCACCACAGCGTCGGGCGGTTGGCGGGTCGGGTTCAGTTGGATGTGTGACCGTGGCGGCATGGGGCGGTTGGTGGTATACTTTTGCAAGAGCCTGATGATATATCTTCGCAGATATATTCCATCTTCGCAGACTTGCTCTCTCGCGGCCGTTGCAGCATTACAAAATGGCACGGTGCCTTGGGTGACGAAAGGGCTTAGTCGATTCATGTGTGCGCGTGAGCAGGGGGATGGGGTTGGGGAAGAGGGTCCTGCGCAGCGCTGATCGAACAGGCATGGGGCAAAAGTGCGAGGTCCCAGTAGTGAGGACCATGCATGGCCGGAAGCGTCCCCTAACTGCAAACGTCCCCTAGACGGGGGCGCTCCGGCGCTGGCCGCGTTGCTGTAGCTCAGCGGAAGCGGCGGCACCGAGCGGCCAGCGCCCCCCCGTCTGCCGCGGTGCACGGCTTCACAGGAATCACAGCCCACAACACCACGTGTACAAGAAGTCGGAAGGTGGAAGACGTTTTTTGGGCTGAGCCCCCCCCAGCGAAGCGTTCCAGGGGGGGGGGGGGGCGAAGCCCCCCCAAAACACCCCGGTAGGCTGCAGAGGCCGTGTGTCGGGCCCGGGTCGGAGGCAGGCCCACAGCTGTAACATTAACGCATACCCCGGTCCGTGCGTGCGTGCGTGCGTGCGTGCGTGCGTGCGTGGCTGCGTCGGCAAAAAGTATCATACTGGCACAAACCGCGACTGCCACGTATTAGTATTTGCTATTGTCTATTGCATGTAAATAGGCGGCAGGGAAAGTTCGGGTGGAGCAAGAAGTGCCTTCGCGCGTTCATGGACAATTGACTTTAGCGAGGTCGCGAGGATAGTCACCTACGCCCGCGTTTATAGGATCTATGAAGCAAACGATATTGACGGCAAGCAACGCAGGGAACTAACGCGCCAGTTTGTGGCAACTTGCGGAGCCTGTTTGTCGCCCCTCCTGAAATGCTTGCCGAGGAGCCCCGAGGTCGCTCCCACCCCGCGCCTAGCCCGAGGAATGTCGGGCATCGGGGACGTCTACAGTGCGGTAGAGGGCTACAAAATGCTTGGACTTGGTGGCATTGACTCGCGTGGATGTGGGCGTTGGGATTCAGGCACGCGTGCCTTGCTGACCGAGTCCTAAGCCCCGAGCTTGCGCATCGTCAGCATGGGCCCAACGCTCATTCCCTTGAAGCAGCCACCCACCCCGTGACTGTATTGGGGCTCAGCCCATTTTCCAGCTGTACAAAGCTGACACCCCTTGTTCACAACACCGTGTACAAGAAGTCGGAAGGTGGAAGACGTTTTTGGTGGCCGCCCACGGACGCCCTGTGCCCGCCTCAACTTCGGGCGGGCTCCCCGCACTGCGCACGCTGCCGCCACTAAGCCCCGCACCTTTCCCCGGAATCCCCGCCCCTTGCTTCTCGGAATCAAGCGTGCAAGCGAGCCCCGCCCGCAACGCGTCGGGAGTCGGGACGGACCCAGGAAGGAGTCGAGGGGCATGGGCTGGGCCGAAGGGACATGCAGACAGCAGGACCAGGGGGCAGCAACTGTAGTGCCACATGCACTACGGACATGCTCTAAATTGCGAAACGAAAACGTAAGCACGCCACCAGATGTTGAAGTCGTGTCTCGCAAGCAGCAGGAGACGGGGGTGACGCATGTCTGACGCGACCCCGGCTCACCTGCTTTTGCCCCTGCTGCATGCTCACCCCCCGGTCCCCCGGCCCCCCCCCCCGCCTGCGCAGGCCCGCAGCGGCACAGCGCCAGTCCCTACTGCACGCGCTCCATGCTGTCGTCGCCGTGTCGCCGTGCCCCAACCATGGAGGACGCCGTGGCCTCGAAGACGACGCTAGCGGCGGCGATGACCAGATGATCAGAAAGATTAGGGGGGGGGGGGTGTCAAGGCCCTTCAAGGCCACCGGTGCTATATGATGTACGCATGCATGGAGGGGTTACGGCGGAAGCGGTGAGGCGGCAACGCATGGGCTGAGGACAGGGCGGGCGGCAGGACCTGAGGACGGTGCTGGGCGAGGCCTGTGAGGCCGCAGGTGGCTGCTTACGTCACGATTGGCAGTTCTTTGCCCCTTGGTTGTTGTTAGTTGGTAGCTGTAAGCTGTCTTCGCCAGTAAGCTGCCTGTGTCAGTAAGCTATCTGTATCAGTCTATCAGAGTACCGTACCGACAGGGCGGCAGGGCCTGAGGGTGGTTCAGGGCCTGAGGGCGGGTCAGGTCGAGGCCTGAGGACGGGACCTAAGGAACCCCTGTGTGGCCCGGGCCGGGTTAGATGCACAACATGGAAGCTGTTCATCAGCAGATGGCGGCTTTGGAAACGCACTTCGAGCACCCTATTTGACATGAAATGATAGTTTGCGCAAGCGTCGGAGAGCGCACAAGCAACCAGTAGGACCTCGTCCCACATTCATATGTAGGGGGATGGGGTTCGGGGAGAGGGTCCTGCAGCAGCGGGGCGGCACGCCGTCGCAATGCATGCGAGTTCATCTTGCCAATTTTTCCAACAGCAGTGAAAGTGTTTTCATGTATAAACGGTTGGATATACCGGCGTTGGTGCCGGAGCGAAAGTTTCATCATTGATTGCCGTTTAGAAGCCGATGCAACAATTAAGTACCGCCTCGGTGCCTGCATGTTATGCAACGCAATTATGTGAAGAGATCTTATGTCCGCGGACCGCGCGGCTGACCGCCGGAGGAGCGACGGGCCTTGTCCTCACGGATGGCGCGAGGACCGCCTTTCTGGGCAGCGCTGCTGAACTCGCGAGCTGGCAGGAGCACGTGTGCACACATGTACCGCTTCCAGCCGCCCCTTCAAGCGGCAGCGGCAGCAAGGCACGCAGGGCTGCGCCGGCCCGCGTGCAGTTCGTCAGCCTCTCGCCCGACCTCGCTCACACCTCCGCCGGGGACGGAGCCGGCAGCTCGCCGCGGCCACCCAGCCACCTGGCCGCCATCTCGCTAGGCAGCCAGCTGCAGGTCGTGGCGGTGGGCGCCGGCCCGCAGCCCGGCACCCAGCCGGAGCACGGCGGCCGGGGGCTGGCGGCCGCGGGGGCTGCTGCTGCTGCTGCTGCTGCTGCTGCTGCTGCTGCTGCTGCTGCTGCTGCTGCTGCTGCTGCTGCTAGCGCTGGCGGCGGCGGCGGCGGCAGCCTGGGCGTGCTGGCGGCGCCGGCGCCGTTCGCCTGGCTGAACGTGTCCTGGCTAGCTGTGTCCTGCGGCGGCGGCGGCGGTGGCGGCGGCGGCGGCGGTGGTCAGGCGGGCAGGTGCCTGCTTGCAGCGGTGTGCCAGGTAGGTTGTGGGAGAGGAGGGGGCCGCCAAGGCTACTGGCTTTTGTAATGGCGCTGTTGCGGGGTGTGGTCTTGCACTCTTGCCCATGCCAGTCAACGGCGGCTCGCTTTTGCATTGCTTCCTTCCTAGATGATAACATGGTGCTTGGTGGCCAATGGTCGTGTGACTGCGCAGGCCGAGCTCCGGGTGGTGCTGTGCGAGGCCGGTGCTGCTGCTGCGACAGGCGCCGGGGCGGGCGCGGCCGCAGCCGTTGCACCCGCGTCAGCAGGCGCCGCAACGGCAGGAGGGCCAGCCCCCTCTGCTTCCGCGGCAGCTCATTCACAAGGCAGTCTCCGCGCAGTGGCGCAGCTGTTTCCTCCACTGTGTAAAGTGTCAGGACCAGGCTCTGTTGGGGCTGCCAGGGGCGGCGGTGCCGAGGCCGCGGCGGCCCCGCCCGCGTGCCGCTCCTCGCAGTGCCATGTGGCCTGGGTCGGCGGCGACTGCGCTGACGGCCGCGACGTGTCACACAAGGGTGGCGGCGGCGGCGGCGGCGGCGGCGGCGGCGGAGAGCTCGGGGTCGGAAGCGGCCGCGGGGCAGCGGAAGGCAGCGGTGGCATGCATGGCTCGCGGGCTGGCAGCGGCCACGGCGGCGGCGGCGGCCAGGCAGTTGTGACGCTGGTGGCGGCCTGGGGGCCGGACATTGAGGTGGTCAGCTGGGCGCTCCGGGACCTCCTGCAGCTGACGTCAGCAGGGGCGGCGGCGGCGGCGGCGGTGGCGGCGGCGGCGGGCGCGGGCGCGGCGAAGCCGGTCAGCCGCCGCACGCTGCTGCTGGGCGTGCCGGGGCCGCTGAGCGCGGTGGCGCCGGGGCCCTGGGGCTCCGTTGTCGCCACCACCACCGCCGCCCTGGCGCTGGCGCTCACCACCGCGCCGGAGCCGGAGCCGGAGCCGGGGCCGGAGCCGGCTGCGGACCAGGACGGCAGTAGCGGCAGCAGCAGCAGCAGCAGCAGCAGCAGCAGCAGTAGTAGCACTGATCCGGAGGATGCCAGTGCGGCGGCAGGTGGGTCACAGGCGACGGCCGCGGCGCCGGAGGTGCTGGACCTGCGGGGGCGGCTGGTGGGCGGGCCCCTAGGCGGCGGCGGCGGCGGCGGGCTACTAGATGGGGCTGGTGAGGCGGGCCCGTCCCTGGCGGGGCTGTTCAACATCTCCTCCAGTCTGGTGGACGAGGAGGCGGCGGGGGCGGCAGCAGCACCAAGGCGGCCGCTAGGCGTGCTGGGTGGCGCGGCCAGGCCGCCGGCGGCCGCGGTGTCGGGCGGCGGCAGTAGCAGCGGCACCGGGGCTGCTACTGCCAGCCAGCAGGGCGCGGCGGTGCCGGGGCGCTTCCTGCTGGGGGACGCTGTTGCCGCGGCGCCGCCCGCAGCGCTGTGCGTCGTCTGGCCGGGCCGTCTGGCCTCGCCCTCCGCAACGAACGCCGGCGCATCCCCGTCCTCCGCCATCACCACCACCGCCACGAACAACAACAGCAGTAGCAGCAGTAGCAGCAACAGCCGGCCGCTGGACGCCTTCCGCGCCCTTGCGCCGCTGTCCATACCGCGCCCCGACCTCATAGCCGCCTGCACCAGCAGCGGCGGCAGTAGCAACGGCAGTAGCAGCGGCGGCAGTAGCAGCACCAGCGGCGGCAGCCTGGTGCTGGTGGGCAGCAGCATGGGCGCTCCGCTGGTGGCGGCGTTCGGCCTGACGCCGCGCGGCGGCCTCACGCCGCTCATGACGCTGTCTCCGGCACTGCCGCCCGGGGCCGCCCTGCTGGACCCGGGCCGCGCGCGACTGCGCGGACTGGCACTGGCGCCCGCGGCGGCGGCGGCGGCGCCCGCGGCGGCGGCGGCGGCGGCAGGCGCTGACGGCAGGGATGGAAATGGGAGCAGCGGCGCGGCGCTGGCGCTGGCGCTGGTGGTGGTGATGGGCGAGGCGGAGCCGGCGGCGGCGGGAGCGGGCATCGTGGGGTTCGGCAGGGCGCCGGGGGCGGGCGCGCCGCCGGCGCGGCTGGCGCCGCTGCTGGCGTCCGTGCACCCGCTGCCGCCGCAGCTGGCTGCGCACGCCGCGCCGCCCTCACCACCTCCGGCACTGCCCCTCTGCCCTTCGCAGCCTGTCGTCTCGCCAGCGCAGCCCCCTGCAGCGCCGCAGCCTGCAGCGCCTGTACCGGCGCCTGCACCGGCGGCGCCTGCCGCGACCGCTCCTGCGGCCGCCGCCGCCGCCGCCGCCGCCGCTGCGCCTGCGCCAGCCGCCGCCGCCGCCGCCGACGCGGTGGCTGCGGCGGTGGTTGGGCAGCTGGCGGAGCTGCTGGGCGGGCTGCGGCGGCACGTGGACAGTCGCCTGGACGAGCTGGCGGACAGCCTGCAGGTAGGGGTGTGCGCAGGTGTGCGTGTGTGTTTTTGTGTTTGTGTTTGTGTTTGTGTGTGTGTGTGTGTGTGTGATTACAAGGGAGAGAACTATGAAAGAAAAGAGTGTGTGTGTGTGTGTATGTGTGTGGGAAGGGGGGAAGGGGGAGGAAGGTTGGCGGGTGTGAGGCTGCGGGTGTGGGGTGCGGCCGCGCGGGTGGGTAAGTGCGGGTGGACAATGGGGAAGGGGGGCTGCCAAGGGGCGCAAAGGGGTGTGGCGATGGAGTTGCTTGCAAGGAGAGAGGCGGCAGGGCGGAGCCAGGGAGAGGGAGAGGGGGAGGGGCCTGCGTCTGAGGTGCAGCCCTGGTTGGTTGGTCCACACCAACGAACAGGCGGGGAGAGGAGGCGGGGAGATACGTGGGCCTTGTGAGATGGTGGCACGCCGTTCCCTGAGTGACACGCCCCGCCCTTCATCCTTCACCCTTCACCCTTCACCCGTCGTCATGTATGTCACACAGGCCCAAGCCGCTCGCCTGGACCGGCTGGAGGCGAGCGTGGCGGAACAGCAGCAGCAGCAGCAGCAGCAAGGGCGGCAGTAGCAGCAGTAGCAGCAGTAAGGGCAGCAGCAGCAGCAGCAGCAGCGGCCCCAACAGAACCATTAGTTGTAGCTATGGAGGCACCAGGGGTAGTCCGGCGTAGGGGTTGCTACAAGACCTGATGAAGGTGCCCCCAACGGGCTCATTTGCGGCGCAGTCCTGCTGCATGACACCGCTGTCGAGATAAGCGGTCTTGTAAGTTATGTTACAAGTTGCGTATTGAGTAGTTCAGTTATCTGTGCGGTAATACGCACGAGTATATATACTGGTAATCATACAACCAGCTAGTTCTGGGCCTATTGGGTATGTTCTATTGCTGCATGACACCGCGACTGTGAATCTATGTTGTAACCACGCGATGCTGGGGGTGCCACACCAGTGCTGCAAGCGACCGAAGGCGAGGCCCGGTAGAAGAGGGTGAGTAGGCTGGGGTGGAGCAGGGGCCCAGCCATCCCGCCCATACGGCTGCATGCATTTGACAGTCAGTCAGGCCACAGCCATGCTCATGCGGCCGATAGAGCTGCAGCGTACGGCACTACACGCGGATTTCGTGCGAGAAGCGCAGCAGCTGGGAGGCCAGCAGGCGGTACCGCCACCCTCAGCTCCCACCGACCCAACCGCAGTGCGCGCGATGCAGCGTAGGATGTGGCGCACAGTGCGGTGGGAGCGGGAGCAGCTGGAGATCATGTGGCGCCTGCCGCCAATGGATGGCGTGCCACGCACTGGCGGGAAACAGCCACATTAGCGCAGGCGTGGATGCATGCGGTTGTGGCACCTTCGGAGGAGTGCACGGAGCACCCTGCTCGCCGCGAGCCCACCATTTCTGGGAGTGCGCCGTGGCCCAAGCAGTGAGGGAGCAGATTGACACCGCGATGCCGGCATCCATCACCCGTCGCAAGTTGTGGCTAGCGGAACCGCCGGAGGGGGTGCAGCAAGTGGTGTGGGATGTGCTGGTGCTGGCCACCCTGCCTGCTATAGAGCATGCCAGGAGACGGTTGAGGGCTGGGGATAGAGCGGCGCAACAGCAAGGCGGCACCAATAACGAGGTTGAAGAGGGCGCTCCCAGCCCGCTAGAGGTGGCGAAGGCAGAGGCCGTCACAGGTTTTTGGAGGCGGCTGCACGAATTCGCAGATTGCATTGGTTACAGGAGGGACCTGCTGACGCAGTTCGCGAGCCAGCGAAAGCGTACTGGAACTAGTACGAACACCCTGCTCTAGACCTCAGGGGCGTGCCACCTGCAACGCCGACAGCCTACTCTGGGCCTTGGGCTAGTAGGCCTTGCTCCCATGGGAGCTCCACCACTTCACTCATCCAAATCCTCCTCAAATGTAATATACGCTGGTTTGTTCAGTCTCATGCTGCCATCCTCCCTTCTTTCAATCCAAGGGTGACCTGGTGGGGTTTTATCCCACCCCCTTGGCTTGATGCCCAGGCTCACGTACGATTGCAGTCTTGCCCAAAAGTCTGCTATCACTTGTGTTTTAACTCTAGCCAGTGTCGCCCCGTTCCCTACGTATCCTTGCTCATTCCTAGACGCAAAAAGCAGTCTCCTTCCGTAGTCCATGGCCGAAATCGCCGCCAAGCATACGACATCCCAAATTGCCTGTTGAATTGTTTGGTGAGGCAGTGCCAGTAGCCACAGGTTTCTACGTTCCACAATTATTTCAAACAGGCTATCCTCATCACCAATGTCCGCAGAATCTTGTATATGTGTCCTCAACGCCTTCGCAATTGTGCACGTACTGAAGTGGTGTACGCGGTCGGAGCACGCATCTGCCCTTCCACACGGGCAATTATGGCCTTGTCCTCGGTGCATGGAGAAGCCCGAGAAGCCGCCGACCGCTAGTCTCCAATACGCTTCTTTCTGGTCGGCTTCCCACTTAATTTTCCATAGCCGCTTGTATGTGCTCGAGATGTAATTTCTGTCTTCCGTTGCCACCACCTCTGTATTGCCCATGTCCTTCGCCTCTCGAATAAACTCTTCGTGTTTCACTTTTAATTTATCAAACGCTTCATTCATCTGTAGGTACGTAGCTTGCTTCACTGTTACTGTCGCCAGCGGTATTCGCAGGCCCAGGGCTACCGCGGAAGGGGTGGCGGGAAGCGGGCGTTGGGCACCCTTTGCTAGCGGTGCAGGCTGGCCGCATCAGGGTGCGCCAGCCTGAAGAATAGCGTGGCGGAGCTAGAGACAAGGTGTGCAGCCGCTACTTGTGCGCTCGGACGGTTTGACGCAGCTTGCAACCGCTGGAACAAGCGGGGTGTTCTCTTTCTTGCTGTGTGTGAGTGCTGTCTTCTGTGCGGGTGGTGCGAGCGAGCTGCCTTCCTTTTATATGTCTGACTAATGGAGGCAGACGCCCGGTGTCACGCGTCGTGTGCGCTTCGACCGCCGTAGGCTTGGTTCGTGTGCGCCGTTCAGGTTGTCGGCGCTCTCGCCAGTCCAACGAGGCTGGTAGGCTGCAGCGGCCGTGTTTCGGGCCCGGGGCAGAACACACAGTCTCCCCACAGCTGTAACATAAGAGGGGTGGGGGGCTTTCGCGGGGGAACGTGCGTGCCAGGGTATGCGACGCGACCCAATCATCGGCTGCTTCGCCATTCATCGACGTGTGCCTCGACACCAGCATTTCCACATTCATGTAATTGGAACTTGCTGCGAAGAGCCTTTAGATAATGTGGTGATTTCGGTGCAGCGCAACAGCAGCGTTTTTTGGTGACACAAGGGCTTCGGACGAACTCGGGCGGAGCAACTCGGGCAGGATGGCGGAGGCACCGAAATTCAATCTGCGGAATCCTGCCGTGAAGCGCATCATGCAGGTAGGATAGCCAGAGCGCGGGAATAGCGGCTTAGGGTCTCGAGCCCGCATGCTAGAACGGGCTCGGCAACCGCCACGTCGCTTCCTCCAACCGCAGGAGATAAAGGAGATTAAACAGGATACTTCTGGAGACTTCCTAGCGGAGGCACTCGAGGTGAGCGCAAGTTGCGCGGAAGATGGTCGAGGTGTCCCGAGTGGACCAGGAGCCGCAAACTGTGCGCCGACTAGCATGTCATAATCTCTATACGGTCAAGGTTGACGTGATGCACCCTGTGCGGCCTGCAGAGTGATATCTTCGAATGGCACTTCGTCATCCGTGGCCCCCGCGACACCGAGTTCGAGGTGAGCACTGGGACTCAGCGGGCGTGACGGGTGGGGATGGGGGCTGCTGGCAGGGTCAGCTGGGTTGCCAGCGCTGCGCGGTGTAAGTCGTGCTGGAGGGGTTACACCGCCCACTTTGAAGCCACTTGCCACACCGCACACACGCACACACGGGGAATTGAGTGGAATTCTCTCCGTTTCCGTTTACCAACACACACACACACACACACACACACACACACACACGCTCCCTTCCCCTCCCTGACCTTCCCCAGGGCGGCATCTACCACGGGCGCATCCTGCTGCCGGCCGAGTACCCCTTCAAGCCGCCCTCGTTCATGATGCTGACGCCTAACGGGCGGTTTGAGACCAACATGAAAATCTGCCTGTCCATCTCCTCGCACCACCCGGAGCACTGGCAGCCGTCCTGGTCGGTGCGCACCGCGCTCATGGCGCTCATCGCCTTCATGCCCACGCCCGGCAACGGCGCGCTGGGCGCCATTGTGAGTAGTAGCAGTAGTTGGCGAGGCGCCGCCGCACACACAGCGGGGCGGGTCGACCCTTCCTATTTTCTAACACAGCGGCCCCACAGCCATGTGCCCCCGGTTCAGCTGGCAGGGAGAGAAGGGAGAGGCCAAGCCCACGTGTGTGTGCCGCATCTCACTCGGGATTCGCATTGACCCAAGCTTGCGTGTAGTACAACCTATGCAGCCCAACCCACCCACCCACCCACCCACCCACCCACCCACCCACCCACCCACCCACCTACCCACCCTTCCCACCAGGACTTCACCAAGGACGAGCGGCGCATCCTGGCCGCGCGCAGCCGCACCGAGCTGCCGCGCTTCGGTAGCGCGGACCGCCAGCGCGTCATCGAGGACATGCACGGCCGCATGCTGGCGGTGGAGGCGGAGAAGGAGGCGGAGCGGGCGGCGGCGGCGCAGGTGGGCGCGGGGGGGGGTTAGCCATCCATGGATGGTGTTTATCAAATGGTTGTGAAGTGCCGATGTGGGGGGGAGCGAGGGTGGCGCAGCACGGACGCGGGTAGCGGGGGGCCATGGGTGTGTGTGTGGCAGGGCCGATGCATTCGGGAAGTTTGAGCTCGGCTGTGGCCAGGTGCTGCTGCCGGTCTGCCAGGCATATGACAGTAGGTCTAGGGACGCATCACTCACCTGGCTGGTGTTTGCATGTGCTTGTGCAGGCGGGAGGCAGCAGCAATGCCGGGCCATCTGGGTCAGGGCCACAGCAGCAACAGACGCCGCGGGCGTCCATGGAGCAGCAGGCAGCACAGCGGGCCACGGCGGCGGGGAGCGAGCAGGGGGCGGCCAAGTCGAGCAGCGAGGCGGCGGCGGGGGCGGGGGCGGGGGCGGGGGCGGGGGCGGCATCCCCAGCCGCAGTGGTGACCGCGGCCACTGCGACACGAACCAGCTCGGCAGGCGACGCGGGGGCGGCGGCCCAACCCGCCGCGAGCGCCCCCAGCCCTGCTGCCCCCAGGCCGGCCGCGGCGGTACCCGCACCGGCGGCTGCTGCTGCTGCTGCTGCGCCCCGACCGGCGCCAGCCGCGGCCTATGCGGCCTATGCGGCGGGTGGCGCCGCGTACGGGGCTGCGGGGTCACCGGACATGGCTGCTGCTGCTGCAGCTGCCGCTGCCGCTGCGGGTCAGGCCGGTGTGGTCGGTGTCGGCGGCGGCGGTGCGGCGGCGGCGGCGGCGGCGGCGGGTGCGGCGGGCACGGGCACCACGGACCACATGCTGACTGCGCTCATGTGGGCGCTGTACGTGGGCATTGGCGCCATCCTGCTGCGGAAGGTGATGGGCGCCATGGGAGTGGACCTGGAGCAGCTCATGCGCCCCTACCAGTAGCAAGCAAGCAAGCAAGCAACAGGCAGGGGGCAGCAGGAGCAGCAGGCGGCAGCAGCAGCAGGCAGCAGGGGCAGCAGCAGCAGCAGGAGCGGCAGCGGGGGCAGGAGGGCCAGGAGCAGTGACGGTGGCGGGTTGACGGATGATGAGAGATAACAGCAGGCAGGCGCGGGGCTGCAGGCGCGGGGCTGCAGGCGGGAGGGAGGGCGGTCGGGGCGCGTCGGCAGGCGGCGGGGCGGATGCCCTGGCCCTCGCAGGGGTGGGGTGGCTGGGGTGTCGTGCAGCGCTGACGAAGGGCGTGTGGCGGGCCACCCACGGCGGCGGCGGCACCAGCTGGGGGCCGCTGGCGTGCGGCGCAGGCCGCAACCAAGCACACGCCCGTCGGCACGGAGAGCAGATGCTGTTCCAAGGGGGTGGGGGCGCAGAGCCGTATGGTGACCGCGGACAGATAGGCACGACACGCAGCTGGCTGGAGGCGGCCAGTGTGAGGGGCTGGCTGCGGCACCCGCAACGGTTGCGGCCGTACAAAGGCCAGCTGCAGGGCTTGGGAGGCGCAGGAGAACGTCCAACCGGATACCAAACGGATTCCGCATGAGGATCCCGGTAGACAGGCAGGTTGCAGGCAGGCAGGGGCAACTTACACATACACGCACAACGCATACAGTCACAGAGGAGGAAGGGAAGGAGGAGCTGCAGCACTGGGTTTGGCAGTGTTGGCAGTGTTGTGGATGTAGACGTATTCGTATGTGTGGGCGATGGGCGATTTGTACAACAGCACAGCCTTCTGTTTGGGAGCTGCGATTAGCGACGGCGGCTGCAGGGGACGCGCGGGGGCCGGATTACGGATGTGCAGCTGGCAGAACACACGCACATGGGGGGCACACGGCAGTGAAGTGGAAAGTGCAGAGCGCTGCGCCGCGCAGCCGCGCTGCAGCCATTGTGGCGCGTACGTTTGCGGCGGTGGCGGCGGCGGCGGCAGCGGCGTGTGTCAGGGCTGGTTCGGACAGGGGCGTGTGTCAGGTGCTGTGCAGCTGGAGGGCAGCCGGTGTCGCCCTGGGTGCTTGCCGCCCTGGGTTTACCTAAATGGAACGGGGCGGGGGGCGCCCACGTCAAGTGGCGGCCCTGGTCAAGCGCTCATGGAGTTGGCAAGGGGCAAGAAGGCAAGTTCCCGGCAGTGTCCGAAGCCCCCCATATATCCAAAATACGATCAAGCAAGTAGACGCCTAGATGAGTAGGCGGGTGAGCAGCGGGTGACATCTGACGGACCCACACGCGCGGCTGTGTTGGTCGCCTCTCATGGAGTAGGCATGGGGCAAGAATGCAAGGTCCCAGTAGTGTCCGAAGCCCGCCACATATCCACCAATACAAGCAAGCAGGTGACCGGGTGCATAGGCAGGAGAAACGCGCTGTAACTGTACCGACGTCAGTAGCTGGCTGGAGGTTGCTGGAACGTTTTTGCTGGCGCGCGTTCCTCACTCTCCGGGCGCCTGGCCAGGTGAAAGCACGACCACACGTAGACAACGCAACGCCACGCAGCGTGAAAGCCGGAGTCACAGCGCACCTGCGGGCAGGTGTCTAACGTCCACGGATGAGCGCCGAAGTTGAAGACGAGCGTAATGCAAATACAGCGTGCAGCAAGCAGTGGCCGGGCGGCAGTGTGACAAGCAAGGGCATGGTAGCCTCAAGACCAGCTGGCGCCGCGGCGCGCCCACGGTGTGTGCAAGGTGTGCTCCCGGCACACACATCGCAAATCTAGGAGAGCAACCAACTCTGCCTACTAGGCGCACATTGTAAATGTGAACGGGTTCTTGAGTTCTTCCTCAAGACAATGGCCTGCGGCACCCGGAGTCCACGAAAGATGCCGCGCGCATCAGCGGCGGTTGGAGGCGGACAGTCTTTTCAGTGACGCGTCATGGCGGGACAGCGCCATGGGTTCAATTTGTGGATTTGCTGGCACAACTGGTAGGTTCCTCTGGAATTAGCACCCTCCTAACGCCGGCCCCAAACGTACGGGCATAACCAGTAGTCCGGGACGGATGGGCCGAGGCACCGAACCGGCCTGCACTTTGCGCTGCCTTTTCGGTCAAACCCAATACCTATATAACCATACACACACACCACGATTCTTCATCGCGTGGAAAGTATAGCGTTCGGCTTTAGAAGGAGAATCGCTACAGGCACATCATCTTGCGCGACCTTCCAACGCGCTTTGATAGCACGCCGTGTCTCACAGCGGCTGTAATATAAGTGTATACGTGTGGTTGGTTTATTGCGGCCCAGGAGCTCGCGACTCGGGGCTGCTGTGCGATACAACTAATTGCACGGAGCGTCCTCGGCGAGGCGTCGCAAGCTTGGTGCCTGCAATTCTCACTGATTGCTACAGTGGTGCGTCGGGAAGTGGGCGGCCGGGGCCGGGTAGGATAGACCCAGGCTTCTTGCGGGGTGACAGGGACAAGCGAGGGGGTAGCAATTGTGAACATGTCGCTTGCTGTCACTCGCAATCCACTACACACACTGTAGACATACTTTAATTGTTGGAATTGCTCTGAAACCGTAAACAGCCACTTTGGGTTTTGTGTTGACGCGCGGTCAAATCGATTGCCGCCTGGGCCGCTGCGTTCCAATCAGCCCAGGCGCCGCGTTGGCCTAACCAGTGAGATCCAGTGATCGTTTCTGCACAACTAACGTTCTCCGGGTGGCAGTCTAGGCCAGCAGTCCACCTGTCGCGAGCGAAAGTTTGTGTAGTTTGGGGCTACAGAGCACAGGAGCTCTCCTGCAGCAGCAGTGTTAACAATGTGCGTGTCACCGCTTCCCGTGCACAGGACGTGACCATAGCTGAGCGGTGGCAATCGGAAGAATGTCCGCAGACGTAATGAGACAGCTCGCAGCCGCAACCGGCGGCACATATGGTAAGTGTAGGGCGAGTGTCACACAGCGTCCGGGGCCCGCTTCGGTGTGGCGCCTAGCGGGGGGTCCTGGGGGCTGCGGCCTGCGGGTGTGGTTGTGCCCACCACCCACCCGGCGCAGTGCCGCGCCGTGCCACACTGTGCCACATGGGGTCCTTCCTGCCTTCTACCCGACCGCCATCACCGCACCTGCGCACTAGTCTGCTACTTGTCTTCTGCTCACCTGCTGTTGGAAGGCGGGACGGTCAGTCCCCTAGCGATGGCCTTTCAACACCTGCTAACCTGCCTTTCGTCCGTGCCCACGCGCCCCGCGGCAGATGACCTGGCGGCCAAGAAGGGGGCGGCCGCCCCCGAGCCGGGAGCGGCGCGTGTGCTGCTGGTGACCACCGTGGACATCGGCGGCGGCGCCAGCGAGCGCATCGAGGTGCGGCAGGGCGAGGCCGCGGAGGACGTGGCGCGCGCCTTTTGCAGCCGGCACGGGCTGCCGGACGCCATCGTGGGCCCGCTGGCGGCGCACCTGGAGGAGAACCTGAAGAAGGCGGCGGGGGCCAGGGCGCTGCAGGGCCAGGGCGGCGGCGACAGCGGCAAGGTGCGTGCGTGAGGGAGGGAGGGAGGGAGGGAGGGCGTGAGGGAGGGAGGGACGGGCATGGGATGGGGGAGGGAGAGGGACAGGGGCGGAGAAGGGAGGCTTGGGATATCAAGAGGGAAGCGCCGGGGAACGCAGCACGGGAGGAGGTCATTGGGTTGACATATAGTGGTAGTAAGGCGGTCTTGGCACGGCGAGCGGCCTGCGCTCTGGGCGTTGCGGCTCCAAAACCCCTGCTCCTGCCGCCGGTTCGTTGCGTGCAGTCACTGGACGGCCGGGCCTCCGGCGGCCTGGCCGCACCACAGCCCGCCGAGTCGCCCAAGCCGGCCCCGGCCCCGGCGCCCGCCCCCGGCCCTGCGGCCGCGGGCGGCAACGGCCTGAACGCCACGGGCGGCTCCTCTGCCTCAGCCTCGGCGTCCAAGCCGCAGTACAGCTTCGGCGCCGGCTACGACGAGCAGCTGTACCAGCAGCTGTCCAACAAGCTCATGGACGAGTCGCAGGCGCAGTCGGCGCGCGGCCGCGGCAACAACTGGGTCAGCGCCAGCGAGGTCTTCACCGGCGGCGGCGGCGGCGGCGTGCCGACGACTGGCGGCGGCGGCCCGCCCAGCAGCGGCGCGCCCAGCAAGCGAAGCTCCTCGGGGTATGTGGGTGGCAGCAAGGCAGGAGCGGACCCCAGCCCGCGCGACAGCGTGCACCTGCGCCTGTACGCCACGGCGCAGGAGCGGCAGGCGCGGCACGTGGAGCGGCGGCGCATGGCGGACGCGGAGCAGGTGGCGGCGCTGGTGGCGGGCCGCAGCAGCATGAGCTGGATCAGCGCGGAGATGATGCGCGGGCGCGGCTCGGGCGGGCTGTACGACAACTACGGCGAGATGCTGTACAAGGAGGGCGTGGAGAGCCTCATGAGCCGCCTGAAGCGGGCGGAGCTGGAGCGCAAGGCGCGCGAGGACAAGGAGCTGGAGGGCGTCACCTTCACGCCCGCCATCACCAAGAAGGCCTGGGAGCTCAAGCAGCGCGAGCGCTCCAGCCTGTCGCAGGTGATGATGATGGGCATGGGCATGATGGGCGGCGGCGGCGGCGGCGGCGGCGGCAGGTCGCTGGACGGCTCGCTGTTGAGCGGCGCGGCGGCGGCGGCGGAGGAGGCGGAGAAGTGGGCGCGGCTGCACGGGCGCGGCATGCGCAAGTCCACTCTGGAGCGGCTGGAGGCGCTGCGGCAGCAGAAGGAGGCCAGGGAGGTGGAGGAGTGCACCTTCCGGCCGCGGATCAACAGGAACAGCGACCAGCTCATGAGCGAGCGCGGCGAGACGCTCAAGGTGGGTGGGTGAGGGAGGGAGGGAGGGTGGGTGGGTGGGTGGGTGGGTGGGTGGGTGGGTGGGTGGGTGGGTGGGTGAGGGAGGGAGGGAGGGAGGGAGGCAGGAGGGGGGTCGGAAGGGAGCGGCTTGCCCGCCGCTGGGTTCGAGGGTGGGGGGAGGGATCGGCTGTGTTGATAGGCCGGGTGTTGGGAGGCTCGCAGCGACCTCTCAGTGCATGTGGCGCAGTGTTGTTCGACGATGTGACGACCCGCTCACACCTCTTGGCCGCTCTGTCATCTCCCCTGGTGCCCTGGTGAACCCCTCCCCCCCCCCCGCCCCCCAGGTGCTCAACATCTCGCACTACGACCAGCTGTACGCGGACTCGTTGCGCCGCCAGGCCAAGTGAGCTGTTCACTTCTTTTGGGGGAGGGGGTGAGGGTGAGGCCGTGGTAAGGTGTTGTGGGGTGTGCATCCGTAGACCCCCAACTAGTCACACGCCTGGCCGGATCCTCTTCGCCTGACCTGACCTGACCTAACCTGACCTGACCTGACCGCTCCCATGGCCATGGCCGCACCGCCACGGCCTCTGTGCCCCACACAGGCTGCAGGAGCTGCAGAGCTGGTACCCCGACGGCGTCACGTTCCAGCCCGCCGTCAACAAGGACTCCCGCGCCCAGGAGTACCTGCGCCGCAGCTACGAGCGCATCTCGCGCCAGCTGCCCGCCGCCAGCGGCAACGGCGCTGGCGCTGGGTCCGCCGCCAGCCCCGGCGGCCCCTCGGCCAGCAGCGGCACCGCCGCCGGCAGCGCGGGCAACACTGCTACTACCGGCGGCGGCGGCGGCGGCGGCGTGCCGTCGGTGGTGGAGCGCCTGTACGCCGAGTACGAGCGCAAGCAGGTGGGGGGTTACGGTGGTGACGTGACGGGATGGTGTGCCGTAGTCATGTGTAATTGGCGCGTTGTCATGTGTGTGTGTGTGCCTTGATTGGTTGGGTGCGCTGACGCAAGACGCAAGAGTCTCACTGCCCCCCCTCTTCTCTTGGTCGTTTCGCTTTTGGTTTCTGGAATGAACTACCCCCCCCCACCTGTCTACATCTCCTTCGTCATTAATTTAACATGCATGGAACCCCCCCCCCCCCCACGGGGTCCACGACTACTGCACCCAACAACCCCCCCCCACCACCACTGTGGCGGACGCCGCCCGCAGGCCAAGCTGGAGGCCACGCGGCAGCTGCTGCACGGCCCGGTGGACCCCGTCACCCGCAAGCCGCTGTTCCAGCCCGAGATCTGCCGCGGCCCGCGCAACGTGGCGGGCGGCCGCGTGGCGCGCCCCGCCGGCACGCCCATCGGCGAGCACCTGTACCGCGCCGCGCAGGAGCAGGCCGCCAAGCGCGCGGCGGCGGAGGAGGCGGAGCGCCGCGCCGCCGCGGAGGAGGCCAGCCGCAGCCGCACCACCGGCGTCAGCCAGCGCATGTTCACGGAGCTCAAGCTGAAGCGCTTCCGCCAGATCTTCGAGTACCTGGACGAGGAGGGCGAGGCGGCCGGCGCCGCGCCCGGCTCCGGGCTGCTGGACCTGCTGGCGGCGCTGGGCCGCGCGCCGCCCTACGGTGCGCCCGAGGGCGCGCCCGCCGCGCCGCGCAGCCCGCGCGCCGACAACCTGGACAACGAGGTGCTGATGGACGTGGAGGCGGCGGCGGACGTGTGGGCGCGCGCCAACGGCGTGCTGCTCAGCCCGGAGGAGCAGCAGCAGCAGGCGGCGGCTGCCAAGGCGAGCGGCGGCGGTGGCGGCATCAGCCCGCGCGAGGGCGGCGCCGCCGCTGCCAGCCCCGCCAAGTCGCAGGCGGGCGGCGGCTCCGGCGCGGGGGCGGGGGCGGGGGCGGGGGCGGGGGGCGGCGGGCTGCTGTGCGGCCCCTGCCCGCCGTTGAGCCTGGACATGTTCATGAGCTGCATGGAGGAGGCGCTGCGCCTGCGCCGCGGCCCGCGCGCCTACCTGGTGCCCTCGCCCTCCGCCAAGCAGGCGCCGCAGCACAGCTTCCGGCCCGCTATCAACCCGCGCTCGCGCGCGCTGGCCGCCAAGTCGCGGCCCGACGCCGCCTCCACCTTTGAGCTGCTGCACCGCGTGGCGGCGCAGAACGCGGAGCGGCTGGAGGCGCTGCGCCACGAGAAGGAGGAGGCGGGCCTGGCGGGCTGCACCTTCCAGCCGCAGCTCAACGCCAGCAGCCGCTCCGCCAGCGGCCGCGCGCTCAAGGCGGCGGCCTCGGCCTCGGGCGTGCGCGGCAGCGTGAATGCCGCCACCGGCAGCGGCAACGGCAACGGCCGCAGCGGCGGCGGCGGCGGCAGCTTCGCGGCGGCGGCGGCGGGCATCGCAGCGGCGGCGGGGGAGGAGGAGCAGGAGGCGGTGCACGCGCGGCGCCAGGACCTGCAGCAGCGGCTGTCCGACCTGCGGCTGGCGGCGGAGCACGCGGCGGACATGCAGGAGCAGCTGCTGTGGGAGCACGCGGCGGCGGCGGCGGCCGAGCAGGAGGGCGGCGGCGGCGGTGGCGGCGCGGAGGGTGGCGGCGTGGGTGCGGGCGAGGCGGCGCTGGACGAGGAGGTGGCCCGCTTCGCGCTGCTGGAGGCGGAGCTGCGGGACATGGCCGCGCTGACGGCGGTGGCGCTCACCGACAGCGACAAGGAGCTGGCGGCGCTGCAGCAGCAGCAGCAGCAGCTGGCCCTAGCTCCGGCGCCTGCGCCGGCCGCGGTGCAGGCGCAGGCACAGCAGCAGCAGCCGGGCCCGCCGCGGCCCAGCGCGGGTGGCGGCTCCTCGCTGCAGAGCCTGGCGGCGGAGCTGGGCGTGGGCTCCTGGCAGAAGTAGGCGGCAGGTGGTAGCAGTGATGCCTCCCACCCCCGCACCTGCCGCTCCCCGCCGTAGATGATGTTGCAGTAGCTGTCGCGCATGCCCAGCAGCTAGCAGTGGTGGTGGAGAAGAGTCTGGGCGAGGCTGCGGGAGCCGCGCGACGTTCGGCGGGGGCCGGGCCCGCAGAGGCAGGTGTCGCTGTGCGCCGTGTGTGGGCGGTGTGGCCGCCCAGCAACGCATGATGCGAGCGAGCGAGCGAGCGCACAAGCTGGGTGCCGCCGCCGCTTGATCCATTCAGCAGGCGCGCACGCGACCTTTGGTGGCGGGCCGTTTGACCCCGTCGGCCCCCGCTCTTCTGGTGACCTGATGTGTTTGTTCCACGAACCGTATTTGGTAACCTCTTCCTTCGGGATTCTAACTTTAGATCTTTCCTTATCATTACAGAGAACATATTCTTACTCTCGTCTTGGACATACATTCTAGAGCTAGAATGTAGCACACACCAATAAGCTGGCGCGGCGCAGCGTCAAGGTGGCAGCGCTTTGCTGGAGCCGCCGAGCCGTCCATGCGCGAGGGAGGGGTGTTGGTGCGTGCGTTGCTCGTGTGGGCGCTTTGCACGCTGTCCTGGATGGCTTGGAGTCCTGGACCCCCCCTTGGACGGTAGCGCGAATGGCCCATCAACCGTCATGTCACACACGTATACAAGGAGCGCTTGTGGGTGGCTCCTGTGCATTACGGTATACCAAGCACACAACAAACATATGAAGGGGGTATGTTCGCGTGGGCCAGGCGTGGAATGACCTGGCAATCCTTATGGAAAATAGTGTGTGTGTTTGTGTGTGTGTGTGTGACCGGCCTGTTGCAGCGGCGGAGCTGGACGTCGTCTGGGCATGGAGTGGTATTCCGAGGGGCCGAAGGGGTTGTGATGGAGGCGGACCGACAGACGCATGGTGATGTATGCGAGCTAGATGGAGAGGGACGTTGCACGCACGAGATAGCTATGACAGTGCATGGCTGGCACAACACGGCTGACCGACTGGAGGCGCACCGCCTTGAGCGTACCTGACTACTACCGTACACGTGTGTGCTTCCTGCTGAAGACGAAATCAATGCGGTACCGCATGAGAGCCACGACTCCACGAGCCAGCTGTATGTGTGTATGCGCCCCCCGGCGGTTGTAACACACAAATGTTGACAATGAGGATCTGGCTCCCTGGCCCATTGGACCACCTGATGATGAAGTGTCACAAGATTGGAAGTGTGCGTTCCTTCTCCCGTAACGAGACTAATCGTTTGTCCTGTTAGATTCAGTGTGATCTTCGTGGACACGTCTATCCGCGCTACTCAAGAAGCCCGTAACGTCGTGTCCGAACTTCTTGCAAGCAATTAGCCAAGACACATTGCACCACCTGTGCACCAGGCTCTCAGACTGCAGGCAGCAGGCCACGGGCCCGGCCGCGCAGTGGGCCCACTACGTGGCCTTGCCCGCTTGGCGCCTTGCCTGCCCTACTAGCATGTCGAATTGCCGGTTGCGCCTGGGACCGTCAGACGCATGCCCTGCAGGCCCGCACGGCTCCTGTGCAACAGTGAACAGTGCAAGTGCCAGCACCGTGTCCTCCGCCTGGCCCCTGCCGTGTGCATTGTGTGGTGAGCAGGGTTATTCACGCGCTTCCCAAAATGCCCTGCCAAAAAGAAGTTAGCTAGGTTTTGCTTCCTGGCGCTGCCAGGAGCACCCCCCTGGCGGGGGGCAAAAAATCTCCTGCCAGGCAGGAGTCCGTCCGTGACCGCTCCTGTACTGTAAACACCTCCACGCTGCCCCATACCGCGCCTTGTCGAGCCATGCCGAGCACCTCCACCTCCGCCTCCTGCAGCAGCGTCACTGAGTGCCCACTCCACGGCACCCTCTCCACGAGTTCCCTCCTCGGGCTCCTCGCTTACTTCCACTCTCACTTCCGCTCTCGCTTCCACTCTCACACTCCAAATCCGTATCATCATCAGTGCCTGGGAAGCACAGGGCGCCCTCCTCCTCATCTTCAAACCGCTCATTTTCCGCCAATCAACAGTGCACGTGTTTCTCACCCGTTGTAAACCCGAACCGCAGGAGGCCTTGCTTTGGCTTTGGCTGCTCCTGTTGCTGTGCCTGCTGTTGCTGCACCTGCTGTTGCTGCGCCTGGCCGGACCCCGACGGGCCGTCCTCGGGCCTTTCCATCACGAAATAACCACGCGCATATTGTATATGGTATTGCAATCTAAAGTTATTAGTTGTGTAGACGCGCGCAACTACTTGAGCCTGTTTAAGGATTGTCGGGCGCCACACGCACCGGCAGCCCAGACGCATCGGAAGCCCTACCCGCTGATTGCGACCGTCAGGGGCACGGCCGCAGGAGTACCACTACCCAAACGACCGAAAACACTCCTGCCAGGCAGGAGAGGAGGCCCTGCGGCCCTCCGGCCCCTGCCAGGAGCGGCCCCCTGGCGGGGGCCGAATTCTCTCCTGCCGGGCAGGACTGCCCTTCGGGCAGTCCCCTGCCGTTTCGGGCAAAACCCCAAAACACTCCTGCGCAAGTCCTTGCTGCAGAACCCTGGTGGTGAGCCAGGGCTGTAGGGGACTCCCTGGCCCCTGTGTGGCAACTGGCAAGGTCCTGTGCGTGCCACATTGCCACCGACTAGCTGACGTCAGGCGGGGCAATGGTCGGACGTCCTCTGTCTATCTCCACTACCACATTCTCGGCCCGACCCTCTTGCCAGTCAGTAATCCATCGCACCCGCCCTTGTGGGCCATTGTGTGGCTGAGTCTAGTGAGCCCCCAAGAAGTACACGCCAAATGCAACTCTTGACTGATCTTGTTTTAACGCAACCAAACAAACGCACCACTTGCAGCCCATCACGGTGCACATACGATAATGATGCTAGTGAACACAACATGACGACATGAGAACATGTAGGCAAGACACAATGCGGTGCTGTAGACACATTGCACGAGGAAATCACCACAGCACTTTCCTTAACCCATACGCAATCCACCTGCCCCGCACAGTATATGATAACATTGTTATAAACACGCCATGCCATGCCATGCGCATCACAGGCTCATTTGAATCCCACACAATCACTTTCCACCCGTGTGCGGCGGCGGCATGTCGGGCTGTTGCTGCGCTAGCCCCCCAGCCCCCGACTGGGTCGGCCCCTTCTCGCCCGCCGCGCCCCCAGCTTTCCCTCCCTCCGCCGCTGCTGCCCACCCATGCCCCTCCTTGCCCTCCGCCGCAGGCCCCACACCCTCTGCCCTCTTCTCCTCCTGCGTTGCTTGCGGCTGGCCCCTGGCCGCTGCCGTCCCTGCAGCAGCCGCCGCCGCAGGCGTGTCAGGCGCCGCCGCCACCGCCTCCGCCTCCGCTTCCAGCTTATCGTCCAACTGCTTCTCCTGCGCAAAGGGCGGCGGCCCGAACAGCGTGTCCCACCACCGCACCATCGCCCGCCCCATGTCGCCACCGCGGTCACCTGCGGGGCCCGCCACCGCGCCGCTCACGCCGCTGGCCACCCCCTTGATGCCGCCGCGGGACACCAGCAGCCCCCCCGCTCCAACGCCCTTGCCGGCAGGCGCAGCTTCGGTGCCAGAGGCCGCCGCCGCCGCAGCAGCCGACGGGGCCTGGCTGCCGACGCCGCCGGCAGCGGCGGCGGCAGCAGCAGCAGCGCCTCCAGCGGGCGCGGCCTTGCTGGCCGCATCCGCGCCTGCCGCCGGCCCCTTGGCGGCGTTGTTGCCCCAGGGCCACCAGCCCCCGCCCCCACCGCCGAGCGCAGTAGCAGCAGCAGTAGCAGCTGCAGCAGCCGGCCCAGCCCCTTTGGGCTTCTGCCGCTCAGAGCCATCCGCTGCTGCAGCAGCAGCAACATCATCAGCAGCAGCACCGCCGCCGGCGGCGCCGGGCTGCTGCTGCTGCTGCGCCGCTGTGGCCCCGCCGACCGCCTCAACAGCCTCATTGGCTGCCGCCGCCGCGGCCGCCTGCTGCTGCTTCGGCTGCTTGCCCGGCTGAAGCGGACCTTGACCCTGCTGCTGTGCCGTCTTCTTCTTGGCCGCCGCCGCCGCCGCCGCCGCCGCCGCGCCTGGCCCGCTGGTGGTCCACAGCCCCGTAATGCCCGTGTCCTGCAGCCAGCTGTTGAGCTGGTCACCCAGGCCCGCCGCCTGTGTGTGTGGGTGTTTGGGGGTGCCATGCATACTTAAGGGGGGGGGGGTAGGAGGGGAGGGGGGCTCCATGCATGGGGGGTATTCATGACGAGAAAGGGAGGAGGATGCGGGAGGAGGACGCAGGGGGAGGACGCAGGAGGAGGACGCAGGAGGAGGAAAGAATGAGATACAGGAGGTAGGGTGGGCGACGCAGGGTGACAGGGGAGATGCGACCGGGTGGTGGGTAGCACACCTCGACGCGGCGGCTCGGGTCCCCAAGAGCGTCCAGGGCTCGGCTGTGGGGGCCAGCACACACCCGTGTCCCCAAGCGCCGCACACCCGCGTGCGGCGGCACCTCCCCCCCCTCGGGTTCTCTTGGTCGTTTCGCTTTTAGTTTCTGGAATGAACTACCCCCCACCTCCCCAGCACTACAGATGGGGAAGGAGCGACAGTCAACTGACTGCGCCACTACCCCGCCCCACCCCACCCCTCGAGCCCCCCCACCCCCACACACGCCCACCTGTGGCTCAATGGAGTTCATGGTGCGCCTCAGCGCGCCGCCCCACCAGTCCTGCAGCTTGGGGATGACGTCCTGGCCCAGCCGCACGCGCATCTCCTCACCGTAGGCGCTGGCGCTGCGGTTGGCGGTGCGCACCTAGGGGCGGGGGCGGGGGCCGGGGGGGGGGGGGCAGGGGCGGGTGGTGGTGGTGCGGGAGCCGGTGGAGTGGGTGAGAGGCAGGGAGGGAGGCAGGGGCAGGGAGGGAGGCAGGGGCAGCCAGACAGCATCAACCGCTGTCGGTAGACCGATCAAATCAATGCAAATGCCAAATTGCAAATGCGAATGCAAACGCAAACGCAAACGCACCTGGTCCGCGAAGTTCTCAACCAGATAGAAGCGCTGAAGCGGGTTGCTGCCGCCGCCGCCGCCAGCGCCGCCGCCGTCACCGCCGCCACCCGTCCCCGACCCCGCCCCAGAGCCGCCGCCGGCAGCCGCCGCCGCCGCGACCGCCTCCTGCGCCGCCGCCGCGCTCGCACCCGCCGCCGCCGCCGCCGCCGCTGCGCCTGGCACCGCGATGGCGCCGCCGCCGCTGGCGGCGGCGCCCCAGCGCCCCGCCACCTGGTCCTGCTGCTGCTGCTGCTGCTGCTCGTCTCGCAGGCGCAGCAGCTCGGCCTCAGCCAGCGGGATGGGCTCCACGCGTGCCACGCGCACGTGCACCTCTGCGCCGAAGCCGCGGCGCAGCGGCAGCCAGCCCTGCCACGTGTCGCCGCGCCGTGGCAGCGCCTGCAAGACACGGGGTGGGTTGGTGGACAGGTGGGTGGGTGAGTGGTTGGGGGCGAGCGGCGCAAGGGGGGCAGCGCGTGCCGGGGGCATCGGGGGCTGGGGGCTTCCGAGTGTTGTCATGTGCACTTTGTGCCACCCGGACAGCCCACTTGCGGGACGCTTAGCAGCTAGCAGCCCAACTTGGTTGTCTTGTGCCGCCCCTGGATGTGATGGACGCACTTCAGGCGCGGCCCTTCTCCCGAGGCACCACACACACACACACACACACACACACACACACACCACACACACACACACACACACACACACACACACACACACACACACACACACACACACACACACACACACACACACACACACACACACATGGACGGCTACCCAACCGGTACTCCACGTTTTGCTTGGGCTTGGGCTGGCCTGCAAAATCCCCACCCCCACACACGCCCCCCAGTCCCACCACCCCAGTCTCCCCAGTCTCCCCACCCCCTACCCCCCCACCCCCACCCCACCCCCACCCCCACACACGCCCCCCCACGCCCCACCGGGCGCAGGTCCAGCTCCGCAAAGCCCAGGTCCTCGTCCGGCGGCACCGCGCTCACGTCCTTCACCTCCAGCCGCAGCATCTGGGTAGGGGTGGGGTGGAGGGTAAGGGTGGGAGGGCGGGCGGGTGGGTGGGCGGGTGGCAGATCATTCCAGAATCCAGGAGGACCGCGGGTGTGTGTGTGTGTGTGTGCCATGCATGTTTAATTAATGACGGGGGGCTGGGGAGCTGGCGTGTTCGTCCCGGTCTATGCGTTTGTCCCCACCCGTAGTCTGGATTGGGATTAGATTGGGTGTGGTTTCTGTGGTATACCAGGTCCGCTCCTGGAATAAAGGACCCTCCCCTCCACACACGCACACACGCACCTGCGGCCGCCGCAACGAGCGGCCACCGCCGCCGCCGCCGCCGCCGCCACGTGAGCGACCGGACCGTGCGCGCCGCAGCTTGGCGGGTGTAGCACCCGGGCCGACCACCAGGGCGCCCGCCACGCCGCCGCCGCCGCCGCCGCCACCGCCACTGGCACCACCACCACCACCACCACTGCCCCCTGCCGCCTGGCCGCCCGGCACTGTCGGGTAGGGCGTCAGCTTGGCGGGTGCCACCCCCGCCCCCGCATTGCCGCCGCCGGCGGCGCCGCCGGCGCCGCCGTTCCTGGCGCCCGCCGCGCCGCTGCCGCCGCCGCCGCCACTGCTGGAGGCCGCGGGAAGCACAGAGCCCGAGGCCGGCGCCGCCGCAGGTGCGGCTGCTGCGGCTGCGGCTGCGGCTGCTGCGGCTGCGGCTGTTGCCGCAGCAGCAGGGGCCGGCGGCGGCGGCGGCGGCGGCGGCGGCGGCGGCGGAGGGGTGGTGTTGTCTGGGTTGTCCCACAGCGAGTCCGTGTCGCTAGTGATGCCGTCGGGGTCCACTGAGCCGTAGAAGCCGGAGGAGGCCGGGTCGCCGGCGGCCGAGGAGGCGGCGGCGGCGCCTGCGGAGGAGGACGAGGAGGAAGAGGCGGCACCCGCGGCAGTAGCAGCAGCAGCAGCTGCGCTGCCGCTGCCGCTAGGCCGCGGAGCGGCGGCGCCGGGCGGCCTGGCGGCAGCTAGCGCCGCCGGCCGGGCCTGGGGTAGCCCCCCAAGCAGGGATGAGGGGCCGCCCAGGCCGGGGCCGTCCTCTGTGTCGCTGTCTTCCCCGCTGCTGCTGCCGCTGCCGCTGCCGTCGTCCTCCCAGTCCTCGGGGAACAATGCGAACAAGGCGCAGAAGCGCCACTGCGGGTTCTGGCTCTGTTTGTAAACCTGGGTCACCTGCGGGGGGTTGAAGGGTGGGGGGGGGGGGTTGTTGGGTTCAGTAGTCTTGGACTCCGTGGGGGGAAGTGATAGAGGCGGGGGTAGGCAGGAGGGGGGATGGGGGGTGGGGTTCCATGTAGGGGTCATGTGGGTGGGGGCTGGAGGCTCCGGCACACTGCGTGTCAGCCGGCGCACGCGCTGCCGAGCCACACGCACCCGCATTGCGTGTGCAGGGCGACTACCGACTAATAAGCATCTCCTGCCTGTCCTCGCCATCACCCATGAGTCCATGAGTCCATGGCAAAAACACACACGGTACCTCCAAGCCCCTCCCACGTCCCGCCGCCGCCACTACCCACTGACCGCCGCCCAGCCGCGCGCCGGCGAAATCCGCCCGACCTTACCACCCACCCACACATCCTGACCGGTCAACTGACCAAAGATACGAATGTTTCAGAGTTTCAGCACGCCTCTTCCCTTCGTGTCCGGTCCGGTCCTGGTGAAACCGAAAATTATCAGCGCCCCGGCGGGACAGCGCACTAGACGGCGGCCGTCCGGGCAGCCGCCCATTCGGTAACGACTGCGCCTGCTGGCCTTCTTCTGTACTACCTCCTTCCTGCCAAGTCGTTAAACACCCACGTAACCCACCTACCGTACTACCACCCACCCACACCTGACCCCCCCATCCACCCCCCAGCCATCCACCCGCCAACCCGCCCACCCGCACCCGCCCGCCGCCCACCCTACCCGCCCACCCCACCCGCCTCCCACCCCACCCGCACCTGCCGCTCCCCGGCGTAGATGATGTTGCAGTAGCTGTCTCGCATGCCCAGCAGCTGGTCCGCCGGCCGCGGGCTCAGCGCTCGCGCCCCCAGCACCACCACCTGTAGCAGCGGCCAGCTACTGCCGCGCCCCACCAGCGCCCCGCCCGGCGCCGCCGCCGCCCCGGCCGCCGCCGCCGCCGCCCCCGCCGCCGCCGCCGCGCCCAGAAGCTGAGACGCGGCGTAGGCGTAGGCGGGCGAGGTGCGAGGCGCGGCTGCTGCTGCTGCTGCTGCCCCTGCTGCTGCTGCTGTGGCAGAGGAGGAGGAGGTGGAGGAGGAGGAGGCGGAGGAGGACGGCGCCGGCGCCGGCCGCGCAAAGCCCTCCAACGCCTCTACGAGTCGTCGCACCGCGCCGCTGTCGGGCGGCTCCGGCACCGCCGCCAGCCGCAGCCGCAGCCAGCCGCGCTCCACGCCCTCCAGTGGCACCCAGCGGTCCTGAGGGCGGAGGAGGAGGGGGGGGGGGGGGGAGGAGGGGGGGGGGGAGGAGAGAGGGGGGGGGGAGAGGAGGGGGTTCCATGCATGTTAAATGAGGAGATGTAGGGGAGGGAGGAGGAGGAGGAGGAGGGGGGGGAGGAGGAGGAGGGGGAGGAGGAGGGGGTTGTGCACGGGGGTTGTGGTTACCAGCCCAAACTAAACCAAACCCAATGCATAGCCATCATCAGGATGGTGTATATGAGACTCGGGGTGTGTGTGTGTGTGTGTGTGCCATACATGTTAAATTAATGACGAGGTAAACGTAGAAGGGGGGATTAAACACCATCCATGGCTCCCCCCCCCCCACACACATAGATTGCCCCCATACCCACCCACCCACCCACCCACCCACACACACACACACACACCAGCATGCCGAACTGCTCCTGTGGCGCCATGTCTAGGTTCACCCAGGCCGTGCCCAGGTGGTCGTCACGCGACACGCCGCTGTCGTACACGGACAGACGCATGCGCCTGGGGCGGGGGGGTTGGAGGGGGGGAGGTTGGAGGGGGGGGGTTGGAGGGGTTGGAGGGGCGTGTGTGTGTGTAGGGGGGGTGGGGTGGGGGGTACCAACCCCAACCCCATGACACCCATCCGCACCAGTCGCCAGACACCCGCACCCCCATCCCTTCTGGGTTCTGGATTTTGGGTTGCAATGGTCGCTTTGTGGTTTCTGGAATCCACTGCCCTCTCCCCACACCACCACAAAGCCTCGCCCCGGACCAATCATCCGCAACCGCCGCCAGGAACCCCGCCCCCGCCCCGCCCCCTCACACACACTCCTCGCAGCCCTCACCGCCCCCGCGCCCGCCCCCGGCCTCCCCGCACCCCCTGCCACCCCCTGCCCGCACCCCACTCCCCCCACCCCACCGTGTGAGCAGGGAGGGGTTGTCGGGCAGCACGAACGACTGCTGCCACACGGGCGCGTGGCCCACGTTGTACAGGGTGCGGGTGCGGTAGCCGGAGCGGCCGTCGTAGCTTATGCGCACGTAGGGGTCGCACGTGCCCGCCCAGTCCCGAGCCGCCAGGTCCCGAGCCTCCATCACCTGAACCACCAGCGACCGCTGCTGCTGCTGCTGCTGGTTGTGGTGGCGGCTACTGCCGTCCACCAGGCCGCTACTGCCGCTGCTGCTGCTGCTGCTGCTACTGCCGCCTGCGGCAGCCGCCACGCTGCCCGGCGGGCTGGCGTCCTTGTAGACCCAGGGGTCGGCGCTGAGGAGAAGTGTGATGCTGGCGCCCGC